>OZ024899.1:37387434-37930101 GCA_964017195.1 Siderastrea radians
CTAACGTATGTGTGGCCAAAACGATGAATGAATGAAAATTCAATTTGTTTTTCCACAAAAGATCATTAGCCTCGCTTATGTTTTGCATACGTATGTGGAGTTATAGACGAATTTAATTGATTTCCATTCATTTTTCGTTTTCACAAAAAGGAACAAATAGCTTCTTTTTTTCATACGATGTGTACTGATAATTGACGAATTTAGTTGATTGTCCATAAATATTCAGTTTTTTTTTCATGGTTTTTCCCTAGCATTTGGTATTTGTTACTGAACCTTGAATCACCTGTTTTAATGCCTGAAAAATGAAATGAATGGTTTTTACTTTATGATATTCTCGGCTCATCTGAGAGGGCCGGGAAAACATTCTCGGCCCTTCTGAGAGAATTATTTGCTAGGTAACAGTGATTTTCCATCATCATAACACGTAAATTCGCTGTGAAAATGGTCTTGTTCTCGACGAACGTCAGTCATGCTTTCAACCAACCAATGAACACTAAAGACCTCTTACAAAAAGTTTACGTATGGAAATTATTTGATCAGCGTATAGTAGATTCCGGGGGGGGGGAGGAGAGTACGGGGAGGTTCCGCCCCGTAATAACGAATTTGTGGGAAGAAAACGACCAAATCTTCGTTATATCGGGTTTGGCTAATATTATGTTGTACCACAGCATTCGGTTTAATCGCTGTAATCGTGCAATTACTATCTGGATTTGAATGACTTAGGTCTCGTTCAAACATCTCACTTTACATGTGCCGAACCTGATGCAAATCAGCAAAAACAGTATCTTTTGCTCCTTTGCATCAGGTTCGGCACATGTAAAGTGCGACGTTTGAACTACAATTTAAGGGTGCGTTCTTTTGGTGCTATTCCGGAATAGGAATACTCGGAATAGACGGTATTTGTGTTCTTTTGGGAGCTATTCCGTTTTCGGAATGAACGGAATGATATTCCGTTCATTCTGCTCCCGATAGCAGAATGAACAGAATGAAAGGAATACGGTTTACTCGGAATAGACAGAATACGCGTTCTTTTGGGAAATTTTTGGCGGGAAATCCGACGCGGCCGCCCCCGCGTGTGCAGACATAGTGGTTCTCAGGTCACCTCCGCCATGGGTATTCCGTTTCCAGAATTGGCGTTCTTTTCGAAATTGAAATTCCGTGTATTCTGTTATTCCTAAACCGGAATAAGAATAACCAGAATAGTGCCAAAAAAATGCACCCTAAGACAAATTTGCCGGTTGGAACGCTTTCCCTGTCCGCCCCTGAATGTTGATAACAATGACTTGCTGCACAACCAAAATTAGTTCAATGCAGATTCAGACAGGTGAATTGTGACATTGAGAGAAGTGTTCTAACACAATGAGACCGAAATTGTAGGCCTAAATAAAATTCGTGGTTTAGATTCTGCATGATCTGTGTTGATCTGTTATGCATTTGACTTCAGTTGCGTTCCTTTTATCGGGGTTCCACCGTATAAAAATAAATTGTTCCTGAGGGAAGGTTACATTACACTCTATCTTGTTTATGTTATGACAGTCATTGAGTGATACTTTTATATTTCCTTTCTTTAGGTTAATTTCAAGGGTTTAACTTTCTCGAGCTAAAATAATGAGCCGCAAAAAATACCAAAATTAAAATAAAAGGCATCGCTAGAAGCTCTGAAGTAGGGAAATATGCATGGCGATTTCAGGACAGTTGAGGAAACTTCATATGTTTTATACAAATGTCACTCTTAAATACAGATATGCATGTTAACTTTATGTCTGTTTTGTTTGCACCTGCAAAGCATTCGTCTCATCGCGTGAAAATGTTATCTTGTTCAACGGAAACAACTTTAGGCGGGGTTGGAAAAGCTTGGGAAAACACGCAAATTGAAACTGTCTTCACTACTCTCCACTTGTTGGGTGGTTTAACTTTAAAGTGATTTCGTTTTACGTTTAATTTTGTACCGGGTCCCCTGAACCCCTCGGAAAAGACTTTTAAGTAAATCATTTTTTATGCCCACTTCAAGATGGCGTCCATTTAGGTTTAAGCCAAAAAAAATTGTTTAAATAATTTTCGCATTGAGTTGCTTCAAAAAGATACTGTCCTTATTTCCTGAACGTGACTAACAAGGTTCAAGCTTCTTCGACTTGAGCCAGTGTTAAAAAGTGTGTAATGTGTTTCCTGATATTTTACAAACCTTACAGAATTTCTTATTCAGCGATCAGACGAAGCATGAAACCAACGTTCTAATTAATGTAATACCTAGAACGGTTGCGAGAACGCTACAAACCGGATGAAAAATACCCCGGTGCCATCTTGAATTGGGCGTGAAAAAACGCTTGCTAAGTTTCTTTCGCATGACATTTGCATATTCTATTCTGATCACGTTTCTATTTCAAACGATAAACGTGTAATAGATACAACTTTGTTATACTTTCTGGCGAGCGGATTATATCTCTTTTTTATAGCTTTAATCTTTTGTTTTATTGCATTGTTCGATTTAATGATTTCTGGCCTCCCGTCGACTTAATTATAGCTTAACACGTTTCTTAGTTGCGAATAATAACACATACTAATAGCGATTCATTTTCATTTTGGCGGCTTTCACATCTTACGGGTAATTTCATCTTTTTAAGTTCAAGCAGGCCCCAATCATTTTTTTAAAAAGTCGCGAAATTTTTTTTGTGATGTTAAAACATTACAAAAAATCTTGAAGCTTTTCACTCATTTTAAGGACAATTGCAATTCACAGATTATTCTTAGTTTAATTTCTTCATTTATATTTCCTGTAGAAATTGTTGAGCAGAACGTTTTCACGAAATAAACTTTTTTTTGTTTTCTTCAAACTTGTCTAACTGAGTTAGTTTGCCTACATTTTCACATTTTAACCGAAATTTTTAACAGTTGCACAGAACGACACTTGCAGTTCAGAATAAAGAATGTTAATTATAGATGATAATTTATTCAGCACCGGGGGAGAAAATCCTGCTATTAAGGTTGCTATTTTTTTTCAGTTTAATGGCCTTATGTAGTGAAAAAACTAAAGCGAAAAAAAAAAGACGCAAATAGTATATTCGCAATGTCCAGATCAGAAAATATTGAAAACTATGATCCCCTTAGGTAAAAATCGATTTAAGGCATTAACGATGTTCCCGAATTAGCGAACTAGACGACATTACAGTTATGGCGCGATTCATTTTAGAAAAACGATGCAATAATGCATATGTTTTCCTCTTGAAAGCAAGGAATGGAAAGATATTTCTTACTAGATCCGTCACCTAAAAGTTCCTACCCACGAGAGAGGGACTACTATTGAACAAATAGAATGATAGATTCGTACTTTTGCTCCTACATCTCGAGAACGAGCATCATTTTTGAGCAAAGTCATTAAAAATTCACTGCTAATTGAATCAGCTTTTAAATCTTACCTTTCAACCTTTCGACTGCTCAACGCGCCGCTGAGTGGCAAATCTGTAACAGGTCGTTAACTTCTCGTATTTACCTCCTGGGAAATACGTGGTGATGTTGATATGTTTTGGATGGGCTTTATCTTGTGATCTGCTCTGTATGCTTTCCTCTACGGGAAATGTTTACGTCTGCAAAACAAAAGAGGCAAATAAACCGAAATTAATATCCTGCAGGAAATAGGTTTGTCAATAAAGAATTGTACAACTTTTATGATGTCTATATTTCATACAGGCAGCTTCCTGGAGCAATAAAGAAATGCATTTTCAATAAACAACAGGTTAAATTTCAGAAATTACACTCACTACTCGATATAAAATCCGAATTTGAGCATGCATCAAGAATTTTTCTTGTAACGTAAGATCACAACTTTCCCAAACCTTAACTTGATTTAGAAATTCTTTTCCCCACAGTAAGAAGATTTTCTTGGCTTTTCAACAAACTGTTTCCGCTTTCCACAACGTTTTGAAATCTAAGGAATACTTATAAGAGTACATTTTTTATGAAATTCACTGAATCTCCTTTTTACGTTTTTTGGTAAAATATCTTTCTAAGAGTGATTTTAACGAATTCAAAATTTTAACACGTGCACTATCAATCTCATAAAGATAAGGCAAACTGTCAAAGAAATTTATTCCGAGCAAATATTCCCATATTTCCTACTGTAACCTTAAAATGCAACTGTCATTGTTAACGATTTGAATAAAAACAAAATTTTCAATTTTTGGTAGGCATGAGCAACAAAGATATTAAGCAAATGGATTTCGCCGCCTTTTTTCAGTGAAATAATAATTAAAAAATAGTCACACAATTTTTCTCTTTTGTCAGTTTCCGTAACGGCTCAGTATTTTTGTATGTGACCTAGTTGTCCATTTAATATCTTTTATTTAATCACCAGGAGACTGATATAGCACAACAAGCTTTTGCATTAGTTATTTTATATTTATATGAGGTCAAATTAATATTTTCTCATTCCTCTTTACTGTGTGACGTTGCCATGGTAAAACGTGCAAGGGAGGCAACGAGTTGAATTGAGTCTTCATATAAACGCGGTTTCACACCTCGAAACCGCATAGAAAACAATACAGTTTGGAAGCTTGACGATGAACCAATTTTATCGCTTGAAGGTGGCAGGAAAAAAAAACATGGAACAACAATAGCGATGGTTTTAATCTCAAAACCATCTTTAATCTTAAAATTTGCAACGAAAAACAAAGAATCTCTGTTAAATCTATCATTAAGCTGGCGTTTTTTACAGGGTGTTATCTAAAACTCCGAAAGCAGCAAAGCAATTGGTTTAAAAGGCAGGTTTGCGAAGAAAAATGTAGCGACATTTAAACAATTCTACGCAAGCATTTTCAACGAGGCACTCACATTCTTGAAAAATTGACAGATTGTTAAAACGAAGCGGTTTTATTTAATGAGCAAAAGCGATGTACTTACAAAAGAAACCACTTTCAGGTAAACATTAACGCTGCTTGACAAAGGAAGCCAACTGAAAGAATAATTTTCTCAAGCCATCTTTGACTTTTTGAGTTCTACATATTCTAATATTATTTTCACTCATCATATATTGATGCGTCTCAATACGAAATTTATGGAAACAAATTGAACAATATTTCACACACATGTAAATACTGACAAAAAAACGTTTTCTGAAATAAAAAAGAACTCGGGAAGGTAAACATTTTAGCAAAACTGAGCTATAGATTAATAAACAGTACTTTACAATCCGGTGTATTATAAGATCTTATAAGGTTCATTATTCCTTTCAAGAAACATGCAGTCAATCTGTGATTAACGCGTAATCACATATGTATAATATTGCATGTATCATCCATTATAATCCACCAAGTATTTTTGCCTAAGGTATATAATTGGTCAAAATGCGTCACGTGGTGTAATATGTCCCAATTAAAAGTAGGACAACCGATGTATTCGCCAGTTTTCAAAAAGCATTTTGTTTTTGTATCAAAGACTTTAACATACCTATCAGCAAAAGGGTGTCGGAAATCGCGAAAAGCTCAACATTAAACGCTCGAATTTTTAACGCTCCCATGGCTTTTAGCAAAAATATTTGAACGATAACAATCAATCAATCAATCAATCAATCAATCAATCAATCAATCAATCAATCAATCAATCAATCAATCAATCAATCAATCAGGTATTAATTAGTTTCCGAAGTAAAAGTTTTGTTTTGTTATTTTTTTTAACACTGGTGACACATTACCACTATAATGTCGTTAAAAATAGGTACTGAACATTCAAGTAGAAAAAATCGCGATGGCGTCGGCTGTACGTCTCTCCCTCGTTGGTTAAGCACTGATAATTTAAGTGGAACGATTGACTTGTTTTCTCCCTCTCTAGACTACGAACGAAAACAGCTAGAAATTCTAACCTTGCTAAAAATTTATTCTAAGACCCCGACGATCTTGGGTGGAATTACTGAATCTTTGGACAGAATTGCAGTTTCAAAATTTCTTATTCATATCGTAATTTTAATATTGGAGCTAACTTCAAACCGAAAAGCTCGTCGTCAAATTTCAGACCATTAAAGCCCGGTTCCGCCCTGAAAACACAGTGAGAATACACAATGTAACTCGTGCTCTGCGGAAAAACGAATATCACGAAAATAAAAATGAAAGAGCAGAGTAGTGGCGTGCAGTCTAATTATCTGATGATGACTATTTATAAGCGAAAAATTTGGGGAGGTAGCTTTCAGGTAATTGCTTTTCTAATCTGGATAAGCACGAATCATTTTGACAAAACATATCGCAAATTAAAATGTAACAAGAGAGCACTAACGATTTTATCGGTGTCTAGACTTAATAAGCTTGTAATTGGCGTATATTTTTCAGCCATACAGGTTTCTACGAATTTAACCCATGCAAATACTTGTCTATTCAATTTTTTCCCTTTTCAGAAAGGTAGCAAAAGCTTGCGGCAAAACGAAAACGAATCAGATCGATTTCGGGCGCCAGATATAAAGCGAAATAACTGCACAATAAAAAGCGTGAAAAAAGGAAACGCGTCATTTTAAAAATAGAAAACATTAAGTTAAACCAGACTTACTTTTCAGCCTTGATTCTCTTCAGAACCAAATAAGCGGACAGTTCTGCCGTCCGAGTCGTGCTAAACTGTGAGAGAAGAAAAGCTGCGTTTCATATTTTAAACTCTCCCAATGCTAAGTCCAGTGTATGAATTCTCCCCACTGGCTGCCGAAAATATATTTCCCCAAATGATAGTTTTGAGAATTTGTTGGAATATTCAAGACAATACGACCTTGTATATGTTGCTTAAGGATCTCATCACACACAAGTTGGGGAAGTATTGACATCACAAGGAGAAAAAAGATTTTGATCACCGCTTAGTTCAAGTGGGGATTAAAAGGGTTTATTATTTAAATTTCCATCTGCCTGTAGTTTGTTTTAAAGCTAATTTTAAAGTTGTGAAAACGTTTGTGAATGTTAATCAAATGTAGCCATTAGTCGGCGAATTGAAAGCTCAGCTTTGAAGTTCATTCGGTGGACTTAATTATCGATTAAAATAGATTCATTATCATTGGTTGTGATAACGATTAAAAATCAGTTTTAATGAAAAAAGTGTGAGAATCAAAACCAAAGATTTCATTTAATCGCAGATGTACTCATTACGTTACAAATTAGTCAAATGACGAACAGTGATAAAAATAATGAAGAAAAACTTGCATCGCTTATAAAATTATGTATTCCAAAAATAAACGCAATGCAAAATACGCTAGTAAATCAATGCTGTTATCTTGACTTTTTAAAACAATTCTTTTTATTGTCACTAAAGTTACCGAGGACACGATAAAAAATAATCATCTGTCTAAACGGTATAGGTTAGTGTTGCAAATTGACATAACAAACTGATTTAACTGCCAACAGATTATTTCAGCAAGAAGACCTCTACAGAACAAGTTTTGTAAGAGAACGTTTAACTGGAACTTTGCTAACGCGAGAAAATAAATGCTTTTTGTTTTTGGAGGGATAAAAATGTTGTTTTTGTACGGAAAAAAGAAAGATGCAGATTTATAGGAAATGCAGGAAGAGCTTGTCAATTTTAGGAATAAGATATCATTTTCTAACATTTTCTATATTTTAACTTGGTAAAGAATCGCAACAAATTGATAAATCGTAATGAACCGGGATTATTTGCCAGTTTGATATAAGGTGAAACGCAAATTGAGTATATTATAAACAACGTTGTTGATTATCGATTACAAACTCGACTTTTAGATTCGCGTTCATAAAATATTCGTCGTAACTATCAGAGTTGCGTTAAATCTTTTCCTTTTTATCCGTAGAGGGCACTTACGTGTCTGCAAAAGTACCTGTATTAGCATTTTTATATTATTTTCTATATTGGTTTAATATCTAGACTAGTACTTCTACAACAAGAAAACCATATAGCATAAGCCTTTCGTTTCTATTTTGGCTTCTTTCCTTTAAATTCTTTTCCTTTTTCTGTATTTTTTTCGGCTTTAGTTTTGGTAAAATAGAAATGGCTCATTTCGCCTTTAATCGAGATACGACCTTATTTGTTATTCCTCAAAAAGTTTGTGAGGCCTCTTTTGCTCATGCCTCCTACCTGCTAAGAATGTTATCAAATTGCTATATAATTTTGCAGCGAAGAGAAAACAATCTATATGACTAATCTGTGATCGATTCATTTCTCTCCAGAAATTTCACCCGGCGATAAATTACAAGCTGTCATAATTGCTTGCAGCCGGCAAAAATAGTATGTAAATGATCATTACAATGTAAAAATCGATATTCCTCAATAATTCCAATCCTTTCACAGTGTCGGAAGTTATTGATTGTCAGTGTCGGAAAAACGTTTTGGAAAATTTAAGGTTCTTGTTTGTTGAATTCTATTTACAGGTTTCTGCTGTCAAATCGGCAAGAAACGTTGTATCTGACCACTTCTTGCGGATAAATGACGGATCTACTTATATATATTTTAATTAAGCGACAACGTGACATTATTTTTGATAATACAACACCGTAAACTAGAATTGTAATAAATTAAAACTGAATTGGTAACAGACAGTTGGTTATGTCTTGAAAACTAGCCTAGCGAGTAGATTAGAGACATTACTGATGCGTATTTTCGTAATTGTATGCTAAAGTCAATTGGTATAAAATATCATCGTAAGTCTTCGAAATAGTAATTACCGAAGTCGAAAAACGTTTTAGAAATTAGGCGGCGTCAATCATAGAGCAACTTCTAATTTCAACTTTTTCAATTTTCAATTTTCAAATTTCGATTTTCGATGACGATTAGTGTTGGTTTTTGGAAATAAACTAAACGTGGGAACTTAAAGTCAAAATTTTAAAACTGTTAATTGACGCTTGGGATATCCTCAAGTAACCAAGAGTTTGCTTAAATTTACTGTGTTATACAGTGCGTTTTTGATAAACATCCAGATGAACCCTCTTCGAATTAGGCAATACCTATTAATTACTTTGTTTCCCACACCCAACTAACATAATATTGTAGAAAAAAAATCGTGATTCATTGCCTGCTGAAAAAACCTTGGCAACGACGTCTTTAAATATCTTTTAAAGAGATAGCGTTCTCTTACCAAATTTCATCTGTAATGAAAATTTTTTAAATCAATTAGATTTTTATACTTGCCATTATTTATTTATTTCTTCATATTATATTTCCCTTCGTTCCTGAAGTCCGACCGACCCACTTTAATAGCGAGAGAAAGGGAGATCTGAAAGGAGTTTTTATTGCGATGGCCTTTCTAAATATTAAGTACATGTATATTTAAGTTACACGCTTTTCGCTCGACATCCATCTTTTCTTCCCCAGCCTCTTAATGTGGTTCTACTAAGCTTTTGAGCATGTAGATAAAATTTTTGAGAATATAAGATTTTTATAAAAATGTTTGATAAAACAAAATTTTTGAGAATACTTTTTCACTGCAGGTGAAAGAGGTGAATCGAAATCGGCCTACGAGGGTTTAACATTATCGGAAGAAGCTATTTTGGGAAATTAGGCGGATGTTTGCGCATGTTGAAAATATAGGATTAATGAATGTTTTTCAAATGGACACGGAATATTGCGTGCGATTATAGCTATATTCAAAGGATTATATGTTCAGTCTTAATTGCGGCCTATGTGCGTTTATACCTGCATTGTTGAATATTAAATAGAAGAGTTCCTCAGTTCAAAAGAACGCCTTTTATTAAAACTGTGGAAAGACTCGCCTATTTCCGATCATCGTCGGAGATGCTCTCATTTTTAGTAAAAAGGTGATTTCAAATTCCCTTCAAACTTTTTTTAGTCGACTGCATAAAAGACTGTCATTTGTCCTGAACATTGCAAAACAATAAGGCCGGTAATGCATGGTTCAATTCTACCTGTTACCATGCCCCCCCCGGGCATACCCCCGGGAATTTGCAATTTTGTTCTCACTTGGCGGTCTATTCCCCACCCCAGGGCACGCAGAAAGAGACAATTCCCCACCCCCGAGACTCCTCATCGACCACAAATACGTTGTTTTGTGTACAAAACATAGATTACGATAGTGATTTCCGTAGGATAGCAAAACCAGACGTTTTGACAAGAACTTGAACGTTTTTCTAGAGTTTCTTGAACAAAGGATACTACATGTATAATGTACTAAAAACATGAACACTATATTTGAAAAAGAAAACTGAAGAAAAACCTCTAACTGCACTGGCATACGACTAGCGTTTAAAGAAATGGTCTTCGCCACGTGATTTATTCTAATTATAGCACATAGAGACAAGAGGCCCGTGAACAAATTGATGGCAGCATTTTAAAGGAGTTTTTCTTAGCTTGCTTCATAAGAATGAACACTGGACTGAGACCTGTGTTTAACATAACGCTGCGCATCCGTTTTTATATAGAGTCTATTTAAATACGCTGAAGAAATATTTCTTTGTTTGTGACGAACGCCATCCATTCGAGTACGCATCAAACGCACATTCGTTTAACATTTTATGATAAAAGTAGCTTCGAATACAGATTTAAAGTTTGAGAGATTATTCTTCTCTAACCAGTCTGCTACAAATTCTAGAAATTCTCCCTGAAAATAAGCAGTCTTCTTCACGCGGTCCGGCGTCAACCGAGAAGTGACGTACTTCGCAAGAACAACAGGAAGTTATTTTCGATTCGCCCCGTCCCCCTCCCCCAGGACAGGACGGCTTCAAACAATTCCCCACCACCGGGACCGAAGGACTGGACTTGTCCCCGGGGTTGCCCGGGGGGGGGGATGGTAACAGGTAAAATTGAACCATGCATAACTCGTGAGATTTTTTTCCAGTGATTAGAAAAAGGCTCCTCCAGTGCTGTGGACGCTAAATTGAAGCAATGTGCGCCCTGTTTTGCTTTGAAATATATTAATGGATTGTTCAGTTGATTATAACTCACAAGAATTGTTACACAGATACTACTCACAGTAGCGTTTGATCCGAAGAACAATCGAGCAAGTATAACTGAACCAAGTAGACAATTTTATTTTTCCTCAATGTGATATTTGGTATAGAGGGAAAAAAATTACTGATTCACTGCTAAACGCAAATTAACTGGAATAATATGTAAATTCGCTCTTTTGAGTCATACTTTTATATCAATTAAACAAATATCTACGTATCGATGTACGACATTTTCACGCTGACTAAAGATGATTTGGTTGAAATTTTTCGCTTTTTCTTCCCTAAATGAAACTTCCTTATCCCTTAGTGAAATGATGCTTGTTTATTAATATTGAAGAGTTATTTTACCCAACCCGTATCACCCCGACATCTCTTACTATGTTTTTCATCTGGGTATATGGTCACCTTTCTCGCATCATTGTTATATCTTGCACTAATTAGAACAGCAAAAAACTTAACAAGCTTGCCTTAAACGATGTGTTCAAAAGTTTGGTCCGGGGGGGAGGGATCCCCTCTGGTTTGGTCCGGGGGGAGGGATCCCCTCTGGTTTGGTCCCGGGGGGAGGGATCCCCCCTGGTTTGGCCCGTTGCCGCCAAGGCGTCCAGCAAAAACCGTACGTTTGACATTTTTCTAAAGGAAACACCCAGCTCGACGAATTCTTCCCATATTTGTTAGTTACTAAGTGACAATTTGTCGTGTTTAAAAGTTCACATACTAATTAGGAGAGCAAAGGACACCGACCTGAACGCCCCGGCATCCTCACTGGTCTCTACACATTTCATTGACTACTAATTGGAAGTCCTTTTTGAGACATCAAGACAATTCATCTTTGGTGATCATTTTCCCAGTTCTCATGACCTTTATATGTTATAATACACTGATATGATAAGGAGAAATTTGATGCTGATCATTTTTGGATCACTTACTATTTCATAAATGAAGTAAAAGCACGTTTACAGCTCGCAGTATTTGAAATTTTTAGTAGACTTTTAGCCAAGAGATTTTCGATTAATACAAATAGTTAATAACCAGGTTTGTTTAAAATGATTCCAATTGTTGCAACAGTTTTTATATTTCCCCAAACACTGAAAACGTAAAATAAAAAACCTAAATACCTGTCTTTCGTTTCACGCAGATGTTGTGAAAAATAACTTTAAACACCATCTAGAGTTTAAAATCGTCTTTTAATGTGTTTGTTAGTGTTTGGCTAGGAAAATCATCGGCAACGCCACGACATTTAAATATGAACCAATGCAAACTGAAAATAAGAAGTAGATTTTTGCGACAACCCTTGAATCTTCGCAATCTATAAAAATTATATTTCGCAACGTTTAGTTCAAATAGCCGAATCTTTGTTCCAATAAATAAGCCAGTTTCTTTCTCTGCGAAATACTAGAAAATTTTGTGAGATAATTTTCTACAGACAAGAGGACAAAAACTATTTCGAGCGCGTTACATATTGTGTAAACAACATATACAATAATCTTATATTAAACATAGCAAATAAACATTAAAAGGCAATACTGAACTGTAAAAGTTATATTTTGGCGGGCCGTCCACATTTTAGTTTCAGTCACCCTTTAGAAACCGGAAATCTTAATTAGTTTGGTTGTTTGACGTTATTACCATTTTTGCAGTAATTTGGAGCAACTATCATATTGTCTAATCTAAATATGTATCCTGTCTTATTCAAATAATTATAAGATTTACGACATGATTTTTACATTTAATCTTGTTATTAATACAGTTTACATTTAATCTAGTTATTAATACAGTATTTTGTTGCAGGAATAGTATACATATGTGCTACCAAAAACCCATCATATTAGACTCGCTTATAGTCTTTTAAAATTTCTCATCGTATTCTGGGAATACAAAAGACAGCCTTTACGAGCCGTGGCCCACATCATTCTGCCGAAGCGTGACTGTATATCCCAATTTTTGCAGCATGAAGCGACTTAAAGCACTGCCTTTCCCCCACCTGGATCGAACTTTAGTCCATCCAGGGGGTACACCCTAACCACTCTGTTAGTATTCCCCTTCAGATCAGCAGTAACAATTTATGCACTAAGGCAGAGAAAAACAATAGTCAGTAAGCTTTTTCGTTTAGGGAAACAACTCGACACAAATGATGAGGCAAAATTGTTGTGATTGGAAATCAATATGCCAGTTATGTTGGGCCAGAAAAATACCATTTTTTGCCAGACTGCTTGGCTGGCAGTATTGTTAGTGCGAAGGGATTTTCTTGGCAAGGGAGTCGTGTAAGTGAGCGGCGAAGCCCTGAAACTGTGAGCGGCAAAGCAAATCGTATCCTGACCCTATTTGCCTTTCCTGTCGCGCAAACAACCCATCACCAAAGGGGCATTTTTTTTTCTTTCCAGATACTGGCTCACTTGAAACTTACCCGAAATATTCTAAACTGATTTTTAAATAACGTAACTTACCAACCTCCCCAATAACGCTTAACAAGTTGCAAATTGAAGTAAAACGCAATATTTTCACGATAGTTTTATGAAGTGTCCTTAGAAAAACTGGCGTCACTTCCCGATAATACGAGGAAGTAAACGTCATTATTTCCCTTTTCTCGTTGACAACGGGCTTTGTTTAATTCGCGGTTCCTTAAACATCCGCAACGAATGATTGGTTGGTTTCATTATGCCTCTTTTTCCTCCAATTAGAAAAAACTTTAATTACTAAAAATATCACGTAAAGAAACTGGAGGTGAACGTTAATTGCAATTAATAGTAGACGTCACTATGGTATATTACATTGTTAAAACGCCATTTGATTGCAGATTCAATTATCATTTGCTCGTTGACTATTAATTTATCTTTTTGTGTACTTTATCACTTTAGCCTCGTTGTTTTCCGATGCCAGTTTTCCATTCATTTATCTTCTAAAACAATCATTACTGTACTCCTCCGAGTTTTCTATGAGCTCAGGCGAGTTATCACTCACGCCGGGCCAGCAGAGGGCACGAAGCTGCACGCTCGGAAAAACTTTTGCGTCTTTTATCCGATAGAGCTCAAACTTTGCACAATGATAGAACTTTTTATTCCAAACAATCGTATCGTTTTTGTTTTTTTATTTTAACGGTTTTTGGCGGGGAAATGACGTCACGGTGCTAAAGGCAAATTTTCAATTGTCTCTTATGGCACAAAAAGTATATGATTCTGAAAGAACTCATTGAGATAATGTGAAATGCGAAGAAATTATTGAAAAAGCTCGATCCGTCTTGAAGATATAAAGTTCGGAAGTTTGAATTTTCCGCCATTTTGTTACTATTTTTAGAACATTTATAAAATTCAGATCTTTATATCTTCAAGACGGATCGAGCTTTTTCAATAATTTCTTCGCATTTCACATTATCTCAATGAGTTCTTTCAGAATCATATACTTTTTGTACCATAAGAGACAATTGAAAATTTGCCTTTAGCACCGTGACGTCATTTTCCCGCCAAAAACCGTTAAAATAAAAAAACAAAAACGATACGATTGTTTGGAATAAAAAGTTCTATCATTGTGCAAAGTTTGAGCTCTATCGGATAAAAGACGCAAAAGTTTTTCCGAGCGTGCAGCTTCGTGCCCTCTGCTGGCCCGGCGTGACTTTGACCCATAGGAGTGACTAGCATCTAAATTCTCCTTATAATAATACTGCTTAATCAAACATAAGGGTCATGAGAATAACGAAAATGATCACTAAGTAAAAAAGGCATTGATTTTTAACCAAATTCTCCTCGTCCAAATTCTCTTCGTCCTGTATATGGAGAACAGTATAGGGAATATACAAGCTGATATCAACGTTTATAATTAAAGGGTTATAAACATCGAGTTCATAAATGGAAAATAAAACAGAAACTAATTTTTTTTCAAATTAGATAAAAACTATTGCAAATACGAATAACATTAAAAGTGAAAATGCTAAAAATAACTAGTTAAGAACACCCGCTGAGTTAACATATTATTTTATAGCAGTACAAGACGTTAGTATGCTATGTCCCTAAATAATAATAATAATAATAATACTAATAATAATAATAATAATAACGATAATAATAATAATAATATATTTAGAGCATTTTACGAAGTCTCAATGCTCTTACAGTAATCTTAGGAAAGCTAAAAAATCTCGAAGAAAGAAATGAAAAAAAAATTACACTACATAAAATAAATCTCTAGAAAAATAAAGAAAAAACCTAAAAATTCTATACGCAGAAAAACTATAAACTGTAACACTGCTATAATGCTACTACTAATAATATGCAATGACAAAAATAATAGTGCGAAAAGTAAAAATGAAAAATGAAACTGTAGGGAAATCACAAATTGAAAAGATAGGTTTTAACATGCAGAGGGCGCGAACGCGCCCTGTGCATGCTATTTAAATAGGGATGTGCTCGAATCTGATTGGCTCAACTGTTATTGTCTATTGGCTGATAGTCAAGGGTCGAGTGCGTTATGTTCTTGAAAAGTAAAATTTCGTTTGTTTCATTTTGCTGTAAAAACGACCTAAACATCGTTGTTTATCCGAAGATAATTAATGTCTACGGAAACATCAGACTTCTCTGAGCGAATGGTCAAATATTTGGTTATAAAAAATCGGCCTCGTAGTCTAGCTGACCTAGCACCATGTGATAGAAAATCAATTACAGTGACATTTAATATAGTCTGTACGATGTGGTAGCTGCGAACAGGAATACTGCCACATAGAAAAAGGGTCGCCAGTGAATGCAACTCAGTTCGCAATACCGTGAAATTAATATAAATAAAACCAAATCTCGGTAAAGAAGCGTATGTAAAGCCTCTGCTTTAAATACAGTCTATTAAAAACAATGCCAAAATAAGAAAGCAACGATGAAATAATTTTTACCCTTTGGTTTCACGCTTCAATCCTCCTGAATGTCTGCCGGTCAAACCTTGAGGGATACCGGAGTAGACCTTTAACAAAAAAATATCGTCATTTTTGAAAAAAAGAAAAAGGCAAACACGGTGCGAAACGCAATGTTTGTATGGCAAAATGCCTAAATCTGACGTCAAATGCATAAACAAAATCCTGAGTTCATAAACTTTAAAATCGATCTTAAAAATTATCAATTGTGAAGTTAAGATAACAGATAAAAGATTTTTTTGCTAAAGGTTGAAAGATGTAGCTGGACTGGAGAGGAAATAATCGTATTTTCAATAGTCAATACACGTACTTGGACACTTGGCCTGTGAACGTTTTTTTTCGCTAATTAAAATATGACATAGGGTCTATAAACAAATATATGGAGAACTGGAAACCCGACTACAGACTACATGCTATCTAGCTCAGCTACATCCCACAGATTTCAGGAGAATAGACTTTACTTGATATGCCAAGTCTCCAATTCTTAATTTGTTCAGAATTCAAATTTTACGCGAATTATTTGACATTGTTTGTTCTGCATGCAAACACTCTACTTTGTGCTGTCTGCCACATTTCCAAGATGGAGGATTTTAGCGTGAAAATGGCTACGCCTAACTGTAATTTCCTAAAGTGCGACTATTCAAACGAAAGCTACAGTATTGGTCTGTACTTACCTGTGAAGGTGCGGTTTATTATGCTGTGCAAGGTGGTTATAACGTTTACATATAACGTCTGACTATTCTAATGGAAGCTATTGAGCAGTACCTTCCGCAGTGTGGTACTGTTTATTCATGCTGATCAGGCAGCTAAACAAATTGACCATACTAATGTCGTATCACTGTTAAGACACGGAAATTCGTGATGTTTAGTGGGCTTCTCTTGGAAGTGCAAAATGGTAGGTTTTGCATGAGAAATGGCTCTCAAGTTTCAAATATCAAATCAAAGAAGGTTATACATAGACCATAATTTGTGAAGTTGTTTTATTTGGGGCTTGCATGACCCTTCTTTTGCTAATGATGATTACGTACGATATTGAAAGCGTCTTCACAAATCAAGCTCATATAGCGTGCAAAAATTGGAAGTATGTAATTAAGGAACATCCATTAATTGTCGAAGACATAGCCGTAATTTAAATGGCTGCGAACTAGAGTAATTATAACACAATTTTCTACACGGAGATAAGGAAGAGGCGGCATATCCTAAAAGCTGGACTGGACCCTGGACCCTGGACTCTGGACTCTGGACTCTGGACTCTGGACTCTGGTTTTTTTTCCTCTCAAAACTTTATCACCCCCCCCCCAAAAAACCTCTATCTCCCCCCGAAAAACCTCCATATCTCCCCCATGAAACTCCCCCCTCCCCCCATAAACATTTCTTCCCCCAAATATAGTGTGCGTGTTTTCAAACAAACAACGTTATTCCCCCCACCCACCTCCCAGAAAAAACCTTTATGTCTCCCCCTTAAAACTGCCCCTCCCAAAAAACCCCAAATAAAAAATACAACTACATTGGAATCGATTGAACAAACACTTGTCATCTCAATGTTCTTCCACAAATCGGCATTGAAATCACGAACGCCATCGAACGACCCGACCCCAATCTTTTAAAAAAAGTATTTGGCGTGCGAACGTGATTGCATTACGCAACAAGCAAAGATCAGATAAAATTCTCTATTCATCGATGCGACGTGTGCAAGCCCTTATCAGCTGCCAGTGACAATGTTGTCTATCTAAGGTGTTACATTTACTCTTGTTTTCAGTCAAGCATAAAATATTGTTTGTCCTTGAAATAAACTGCATTTTTTAGAACGTTACTTGTTCGATGGTCATACTAAACTGACTAAAGCTTGTTAATTGCAGCCGCTCAGAGGCTCTTTCCGCGCACAGATAGGTTCTATTCACCGACACGTGCAAGGCATTGCGTACTTTTATCAACTAATCTGATAACCAGCTTTTTAAAAAGCATACGCGTAATTAACTGTCCAGACAGAGACATTGGTGTCTCAGTTGACCAAGTTTAGGTCCTGTGATTTTAATTATTTATTAGCAAAAAACCCTTTTCTGCAGGCCATATAAAATACATAAGACGATAGGTGATTTGCCGAAACACACGTACAAAAATATTTTAACGGATAATACGGATAGCACTCTTCTTCGAGTAACAAAAGAACTTCTCACCCTAAGAAAAGTGACGTTCCTGTATCAGTACTCCCTAATTAATTTGTTCATACAAAATAAATTCGCAATCAATTCACCTATTTCATTTATTTTAGAAGTTTAGTTCCGGGGGAGGTTTACTCCTCTATAAAAAAATGACGGGTTGCTGTTGTACCTGTTAGAGGGTACCGCAAGGCCTTGCACGTGTCAGTGAATAGAACCTATCTGCACGCGGAAAGAGCCTCTGAGCGGCTGCAATTAACAAGCTTTAGTATGACCATCGAACAAGTAACGTTCTAAAAAAATGCAGTTTATTTCGAGGACAAACAATACTTTATGCTTGACTGAAAACAAGAGTAACTGTAACACCTTAGGTAGACAACATTGTCATTGGCAGCTGATAAGAGCTTGCACACGTCGCATCGATGAATAGAGAATTTTATCTGATCTTTGCTTGTTCTGTAATGCAATCACGTTCGCACGCCCAATACTTTTTTTAAAGGATTGGGGTCGGGTCGTTCGATGGCGTTCGTGATTTCAATGCCGATTTGTAGAAGAACATTGACACGACAAGTGTTTGTTCAATCGAGTCCAATGTTGTTGTCTTTTTTATTTGGGGGAGGGGAGGGGGGTTTTTTGGGAGGGGGCAGTTTTAAGGGGGAGACATAAAGGTTTTTTCGGGGAGGTGGGTGGGGGGAATAACGTTGTTTGTTTGAAAACACGCACACTATATTTGGGGGAAGAAATGTTTATGGGGAGAGGGGGGAGTTTCATGGGGGAGATATAGAGGTTTTTCGGGGGGGAGATAGAGGTTTATTTTGGGGGGGAGATAGAGGTTTTTTTTTTGGGGGGGGGATAAAGTTTTGAGAGGAAAAAAAACCAGAGTCCAGAGTCCAGAGTCCAGAGTCCAGAGTCCAGAGTCCAGGGTCCAGGGTCCAGGGTCCAGTCCAGCTTTTAGGATATGCCGGAAGAGGCAGTTGAAAAACTTGAAGTTTAAGCCATTAATTTTGGCCAGATAGAAAAGCTGGACTGGACTCTGGACTGGACTCTGGACTGGACTCTGGACTGGACTTTGGACTGACTTTTATTGACTTGAAATGAACTTAATATTTTGCTAATTAGTTAATAATTAAAAATAGAGTGAAATTTTTTTCTGCATGAATATTTTTTCGGGACCAATTTGCAATATATATATATATATATATTTTTTTTTTGCTTTGTGCCATTATGCACGATTTATATTTCTTCTGTAAAAGTTGTGCAGGAAGTTTTTTTGTATTTGCCCCCACCCCCCTCTTCCAAAAAAATAAAAATAAAACAAAATGGTCCACCCCTTAAATAAAAACAACTCAATTTAATTATGAATCAGTTTTTAGAAACATTTTAACAATTTACCAGAAAACCCACGCTCCTCCACGATAGCGCGCAGCTCGCGCGATATCGCGATATCGCGATATCGATAGACAGGCGCGTTAACAAGCATCAAATAACAATCGCGTACCGATCACACACGTACTATCCGGACTATCTATTACGGTATTCCCACGTTCAACTCTGCGTTTGCAAAAATAATGGATTGTGGAAGTAATGGTTTTCACGATGGAGATGAGAAGTCCACGCGTACATATGCTAGCGTTGTCCGTGGAGAGGATTCGTCGGGCTTCGATGACAAATTAGTGGTGGAGAAAATTGCAGCTTGAAAATGAAGACGAAGACGAATATTTTTTCGGGACCAATTTGCAATATATATATATATATATAAACAAAGAAAAATGTAAATGGTTTCACACAATCGAGTGAGTGCTCGATGCAAATACATGCAGAGCGGAATACTATAATTAAAAGATGGAGACTGCACGGACAGTTACTTAAGTTTCACGCACAAGGCGATCATCAGACTGTGCCGTTAATGGCAGTCGAAAGAAAATTTAAACTACATTCATGGAGGGCGGTTTGAGCGATCCTGCTTCTGATTGGCTGCATAAAACTTGTTTTCGTGCCTGCACTTGGTGATTAATTCAGATCTCTTATTGAGGAGAGTAGATCTGTCAGCGGATAGAATGCAGAGCTTCTCTGTCAGACACAAATTGCAGCGCGACGGGTTTCCCCTGTAAGAGCTTGCTCGCGTGACAATTGACCACTTGATCGAGAAATCGGTGTTTTTGTCTCTTTGGTCCCAGATGTACTTTGATAGGACAGTGTCGTGGGAATGCTTACGATGCTTGAAAGAGAGCTTGTGGTTGTTGTATCTAGTTTTGAAGCTGTGCTCTGCCATGCCAATATAAACCTTTGTTTCGCCGGATGTGGTAGTGACAGTTGCTTTGTAGACGATGTTGTTGACAAGGCATGCACGGTCAAGAGGGCAAAGGTCCTTGTTTCTGCAGTTGCATGATTTAGACTCGGCGCGTGGCCTGGCCGTATTTAAGAACATGAGCGCAAGATCTCTTGACAAGATGAGAAAAGATTTTTCAAAGATTATTGGAGAGCTAGGCCTTCAAATAACAGCCCAATCAAATTTGAAAATTGTCAATTACCTTGACGTGACACTGAATCTCTCTACCGGAAAGTTTTGCCCGTATAGAAAGCCAGACAACTATCCGCTTTACATAAACGCAAAGTCCAACCACCCACCTTCTATAATCAAGCACCTACCTGCAACTATAAGCACCAGAATTTCAAGCTTATCTTGTGATGCTGACGAATTTAATAAGGCCTCGCGGGTCTACAATGATGCCCTCAAGACCAGTGGCTATCGTGAGTGCCTTCAGTATGCGAGGAACAATAACCAATCAAGCCACAGACGCAGGAACAGACCAAGAAACATCATTTGGTTCAATCCGCCATACAGCGAGAATGTCCAGACGAACATTGCGAGTTCGTTCCTCCGCCTTATCGACAAGCACTTCCCCAAATCGCACGTATTACACAAGATATTCAACAGGAGTAATGTGAAGGTCAGCTATAGCTGCACGGGCAACATGTCAAGCATCATCAAGAGCCACAACGCTAAGATCCTAGCAAATAGCGGCACACGCGCCGAGTCTAAATCATGCAACTGCAGAAACAAGGACCTTTGCCCTCTTGACCGTGCATGCCTTGTCAACAACATCGTCTACAAAGCAACTGTCACTACCACATCCGGCGAAACAAAGGTTTATATTGGCATGGCAGAGCACAGCTTCAAAACTAGATACAACAACCACAAGCTCTCTTTCAAGCATCGTAAGCATTCCCACGACACTGTCCTATCAAAGTACATCTGGGACCAAAGAGACAAAAACACCGATTTCTCGATCAAGTGGTCAATTGTCACGCGAGCAAGCTCTTACAGGGGAAACCCGTCGCGCTGCAATTTGTGTCTGACAGAGAAGCTCTGCATTCTATCCGCTGACAGATCTACTCTCCTCAATAAGAGATCTGAATTAATCACCAAGTGCAGGCACGAAAACAAGTTTTATGCAGCCAATCAGAAGCAGGATCGCTCAAACCGCCCTCCATGAATGTAGTTTAAATTTTCTTTCGACTGCCATTAACGGCACAGTCTGATGATCGCCTTGTGCGTGAAACTTAAGTAACTGTCCGTGCAGTCTCCATCTTTTAATTATAGTATATATATATATATATATATATATATATATATATATATATATATATATATATATATATATATATATATATATTTTTTTTTTTTTTGCTTTGTGCCGTTATGCACGATTTATATTTCTTCTGTAAAAGTTGTGCAGGAAGTTTTTTTGTATTTGCCCCCACCCCCCTCTTCCAAAAAAATAAAAATAAAACAAAATGGTCCACCCCTTAAATAAAAACAACTCAATTTAATTATGAATCAGTTTTTAGAAACATTTTAACAATTTACCAGAAAACCCACGCTCCTCCACGATAGCGCGCAGCTCGCGCGATATCGCGATATCGCGATATCGATAGACAGGCGCGTTAACAAGCATCAAATAACAATCGCGTACCGATCACACACGTACTATCCGGACTATCTATTACGGTATTCCCACGTTCAACTCTGCGTTTGCAAAAATAATGGATTGTGGAAGTAATGGTTTTCACGATGGAGATGAGAAGTCCACGCGTACATATGCTAGCGTTGTCCGTGGAGAGGATTCGTCGGGCTTCGATGACAAATTAGTGGTGGAGAAAATTGCAGCTTGAAAATGAAGACGAAGACGAATATTTTTTCGGGACCAATTTGCAATATATATATATATATATATATATATATATATATATATATATATATATATATATATATATATATTTTTTTTTTTGCTTTGTGCCGTTATGCACGATTTATATTTCTTCTGTAAAAGTTGTGCAGGAAGTTTTTTTGTATTTGCCCCCACCCCCCTCTTCCAAAAAAATAAAAATAAAACAAAATGGTCCACCCCTTAAATAAAAACAACTCAATTTAATTATGAATCAGTTTTTAGAAACATTTTAACAATTTACCAGAAAACCCACGCTCCTCCACGATAGCGCGCAGCTCGCGCGATATCGCGATATCGCGATATCGATAGACAGGCGCGTTAACAAGCATCAAATAACAATCGCGTACCGATCACACACGTACTATCCGGACTATCTATTACGGTATTCCCACGTTCAACTCTGCGTTTGCAAAAATAATGGATTGTGGAAGTAATGGTTTTCACGATGGAGATGAGAAGTCCACGCGTACATATGCTAGCGTTGTCCGTGGAGAGGATTCGTCGGGCTTCGATGACAAATTAGTGGTGGAGAAAATTGCAGCTTGAAAATGAAGACGAAGCCATCGCCGTGGCCACCAGGAACTCGATCGAGGATCTGGTAAAGGTACACGTAATTCATTAATTCCTCTGGCTAATCTGTTTACAGGATTATGCAAATATAGTACCAGTGGCAAATCCAGGAATTCTGATAATGGACTAGGTTTCATTGCTACTTAAAAAAGATCTACACATTCCATTTATTCGAACATTACCATTAGTGTTCCGAATGTCCGAATACCTAACCTCTGTGTACTTATAGCACCTCTGTGTACTTATAGCACCCCTGGGCAGTATTCTTCTTCAGACGACTCAACCTGTGGAAGTAAGTAAGTTAAATAAATATATGCGTCATTCACAATCCCATAGAAAACTCAATAGAGCGCTATAGTTGGAATTGTACTCAGGGTCCCGCAAATCGACTTCCGGTAAACCGTGTGTATTTTTCTAGGTGTCCCGCGAACCGACTTCCAGTTATTCGATTAAACTACAACACAGACGATTCGAGTCGATTCAAGAATGGGTTATAAACAGCTGCCTTATTCCAAAAATTTGTGTTTAGACAGATTAGCTAGAGGAATTAATGAATTACGTGTACCTTTACCAGATCCTCGATCGAGTTCCTGGTGGCCACGGCGATGGCTTCGTCTTCATTTTCAAGCTGCAATTTTCTCCACCACTAATTTGTCATCGAAGCCGACGAATCCTCTCCACGGACAACGCTAGCATATGTACGCGTGGACTTCTCATCTCCATCGTGAAAACCATTACTTCCACAATCCATTATTTTTGCAAACGCAGAGTTGAACGTGGGAATACCGTAATAGATAGTCCGGATAGTACGTGTGTGATCGGTACGCGATTGTTATTTGATGCTTGTTAACACGCCTGTCAGTTACCTATATATTCCAGATATTCCCAGAATTGAATTTCAAAGCGTCTTTTCACTGACAGTTCTCATGCCAAATACCAGAAGTTTCCTTTCATCGGACAAGGCCGATTTACCAACAAATTTGAAAATCAAACACGTACTACAGTCGCTGTACTACAGTACTACAATGTTTTCCCCATCTTAAGTCTTTATTTTGTTGGCATACCACGTACTGTAACCCGCGCAGTAATCGGTTCTTTTACTCCCCGGTTTCAATCTGTCAACACTTTTCAAGCCAGAAAAGAAAACAATAGGTCTTTTACTCACTAACAGGCTCCACGCAGATCGAAAATTATATCGCGCGAGCTACGCGCTATCGTGGAGGAGCGTGGGTTTTCTGGTAAATTGTTAAAATGTTTCTAAAAACTGGTTCATAATTAAATTGAGTTGTTTTCATTTAAGGGATGGACCATTTTGTTTTATTTTTATTTTTTTTTGGAAGAGGGGGGTGGGGGCAAATACGAAAAAAAATTCCTGCACAACTTTTACAGAAGAAATATAAATCGTGCATAATGGCACAAGGCAAAAAAATATATATATATATTGCAAATTAGTCCCGAAAAAATATTCATGGAGAAAAAAAATTTCACTTTATTTTTAATTATTAACTAATTAGTAAAGTATTAAGTTCATTTCAAGTCAATAAAAGTCAGTCCAAAGTCCAGTCCAGAGTCCAGTCCAGAGTCCAGTCCAAAGTCCAGAGTCCAGTCCAGCTTTTCTATCTGGCCTTTCCGAAAATGAACATGAGTGACACAATCGATCGGTAGGCGAGATTTATATCTAAATGCAAATAGACAATTACCGTCTTAAAATTACAATATATAGAAATTGGAACTATATGAAAGTAACCTTGAGCGTACACGAAGACCAGCTAAAGAAATTGTTTTAATTTTGCTCATATTTTATGGGAATAGTTTTTCTTACTCACTAAACGGATTCCATCAAAACAAATACATTGTTATGGTAACTTAAAAAGGTAAAGATATATTAAAATAAAATAAATTAGAGCCTTTCTAATCATTTAGAAGAACCACGTCAATTGTCATTGGCTCTTGCAGTACTTCCTCGTTAGCACGTATCCTACCAGCAGAGAAGCCTTCCAAGTATATTGCTGAAATATAAACACTTCCTCTGATGAGGATGTTTCTCGAGGGTAGTAAATAAAGTTTCTCACAATGCAGGATTTGTCGTTGTAATAAAAGGTTTTTTTCAAAGTCGTTTCCAACGGGTTTATGAAGCCCTGAAGCCATAATTCCATGAGGCTATGTAGGACTCAGGGAACTGGTGGATTTCCTGTGAAATTTGTACTAATTCTGGTCAACACAACTTGAGACTGAATCCATTAGGAAATTGAGTAATTTTAATTTTCAGTGGACAAAAACCTTGTACCAGAATAATTTAAAGGATATCGCATTCTTTTTTACATTTTTGGAGAGCTGTGGATGTAATTTGTTATCTGTAATAACCCCAAAGACAATTTCTTATGGGAGCCTGAGAAAATAAATTTCAAATTTCACAAAATGAAATCTTACGCATGAAAATTTACCTATTTTACCCGTGTTTACACAATTCCTGTGAAATTTGAAATTTAATTTCACGGGCTCCCATAAGAAATTGTCTTTGGTGTTATTACAGATAACTAATTATGTCTATAGCTCTTAAAAAGTGTAAAAAAGAATGCGATAAACTTTAAATTATTCTGGTACAAGGTTTTTGTCCACTGGTTACTCAATTTCCTGATGGATTCCATCTTAATAGTTTTCCCGAAAGTCATTTCAGTGAAATTCTAAAATTGTAATTCCTTTGAGATTCAAAACTAGTCTATTTTAATTCAACAAAGTACAGTGGTAATTTAATGTTGATATCTGCACAAATAATAAATTTTTGATCACAGACAAAAGAACTTGTTAGATGACACTCAGTCGAAAAGTTAACACTGTGAAGAAATCAAATCCATATTTGTTTTTGATAAACAAATATTGAAGAAACAGCCTCATTCTACGTGAACCATCCATTGTCTTTTAACTGTCTTTTAGCCTACGAATTAAGGGCGAGTGAAGAGGCAAGCGCCAAGTTAATGAAATTTTAACCTCCAACCGGCAAATGGAGTCATCGTTATCGTTTTGCCTGAATCAGTGTTTTATTCTATTAAGGATGTAATGATTTGGAAATTTAGCCGTCAGCATCAAAATGTTGCCAATACAGGGTCAATTTCTTCACTGCCAAGGCCATATAGAAGTTTAGATGCTATTCTAACCGTCATATGTCCGTTACATCCAGCTACGACAACCTACATAGCCATTCAGAAAGTTTCGTTTTTTAGTATTTTAATACTGTGTGAATATAAAACCAAAAAGAATTTCATTCGACTTTGATATGTCACTTTTTGCAGTCAGCTTGAATAAGAGCTTACTGAACCACAGAGAATGTTAACAAACGAACACAAAGCCGGACTTACTTGGCTAATAATTCCGGTTCTATTCTTCTTCTCAGGATCTAGAAATTATCTCAACGTTTAAAAGTGTTCACCGTTTCGGATTAGCACATGCAGTAAAAATGTCGAAAGTTTCACTTACTTACAGTTGGGTTTCCTTAAGTATCGTCCTTCATAAAGACATTTTTCGAAGAAGAGAGTCTTTGCTTTCCTTTCTTCTCACCTCACACTGGGGGACGAAATGTATACAAATATGGTAGGCTGCAGAAATTGCAAATTATCTTGTTGAGTTCGTCTTCCGCTGTGCTGTGGCGATAAAAGGGGGATGTGAATAATCTCAATTAATGAATAAGGAAAATTTCAAACATGGGCGACAGTCATAATTAAATATGTAATTGTTGTAGTTCAATTAATTTTGTTTTTGCATTTAGATGAGATCATGTAACCATATTTCTTTGTCCGAGATAATATAGAATGAAATAATGTGAACTGCGGAAATACAAATGAAATGAAAATGTGACCATCGCAGTTGTAATCGCAATTTAAGCAATTGCAAATTAAGCCCGAAAAAAACCCCGATTTTCGCGGCTTCAACAGGATTCGAACCCGCGGCCTCTGCGTGGCGCTGCGGTGCTCTAGCAAGTGCCCAGTTATGAAGATCCATACATACATGTTATGGGTCTTCATAGCTAACTTGCTGGATCACTGCAGCGCGAACGCAGAGGCCACGGGTTCGAATCCTGTTGAAGCCCCGAAAAAAAAATTTTCGGCCTTAATTCGCAATTGCTAAAATTGCGATTACATCTGCGATGGTCACATCTTCATTTCATATCAACTGTAGTTGGCTTGTCCCTGATCGCCTCATTCCTTATATTCTGGTTTCTGTTCTTGTCATAGAGTGCGTCACATATCGTAGGCGAGCAAGACATGAGTAGTTTACGATGTAAAAGAAATGCTTTGTCAGCATTTTTGGCAAACACAGCAACACAGGCTTTCACTGGCTTTTCTCTGCTACATTCATCCCCGGATAAAACAATCATCCGACCAAGTTCTTCAAAATTTAACTCGTCTATAGCCTCAACTAGCTGTTCAACGCTT
This sequence comes from Siderastrea radians, assembly GCA_964017195.1. Classification (NCBI taxonomy): domain Eukaryota; kingdom Metazoa; phylum Cnidaria; class Anthozoa; order Scleractinia; family Rhizangiidae; genus Siderastrea; species Siderastrea radians. Next base: position 37,414,603 of record OZ024899.1, read on the forward strand.
AAGGGTAATATATCTATGACGCGGCAAACAGGAAAATCTAAGGCAGCAAATTGCGGAGCTAAGAGTAGCAAATACGTAGAATCTGAGGTCTTGAGGTTTACATCGATGAGAAACTTGCCTTTGTTATTGATCAATATCTCAATGCCTATAAACCCAAAGTAGTTATTCTTGTGAAGATATTTTATAACAGGTAAAACCACACCCAATGCTTGCTTCCTTAGTTCCGGTTGTTCGTCCCAGTTCACATCCGGTGTCGTGAGATCGAGGCATTGCGAGTACATTTTTCTTCTCACTCCTAACCAATGAAAGTCGCCATCTTTGAAAAGATAGAGTTGCACATTGAGAAATTCAGTTATGACTTGTATAACTTCCGTGACGACAGGTTCTCGGCATTGGAAATTGCTTTTAAGTTCACGAAAAGCCGCCTTGGCTTCATCCTTGGTTTGTGCAAGAAATACTCCTCTACCCCCTACCCCCTGCGTACTTTTGATCATGCAAGGAAGAGTGTAGTTGTCACGTGACATATACCACGGACAGGGTGCGCCCATCTCAGGGATTCGCGCCTTAGAGCTAAGCTTGTAATGGATGTCGGGATGCACAGCGTGCTTTTTGGCGGGAAAACCTTGGAACGGAAAGTTCACAATGAGTGGTTTATCTCCGGTGTCCTCTTGGTCGAAAATTCTTATGTCTGGTGCAGGGAAAGATGGGAGCCATTTTGTCCAGTGCTGAACAGAGAGGAAATAATTGAAACAGTATTAGAAACATCACCTTTCAAGAAATTACATGAATATGTAGGGTAAAAGGTAAAATATAACGTGTAGTGTCGAAGCCTCTGGACTAAACGAGCCAGCCTTTGGGCTTTGTAGACGACACAATTAACTTGTCCATCCTTAGGGTCTGGCTAAACTAGGAAACATAGTTTCGGAAACATTGCTGCAGACGAAAATGTTTCCCAGTTTAGCCTCGCGAGAAAAAAATGTTGCGGAAGCAAAGTTTGCGTCTTGGAAGCAAGGAAATGTTTCTGAATCAAGTCAAAAACATTTTTGCTTCACAGACGCAAATTTTGTTTCCGAAACGTATGTTTCCCAGTTTAGCCACCCAAGGACACATGAAGGAAACATGTCTGGGAACAATGTTTCCGCAACAAAGTTTCCTAGTTTAGCCAGGCCTCTTTAATTTAAACAAAGTAGATTTATCTTCCCATGTTATGAAAGTTTGAAGTGACTTTTCACCAAAGAAAACTCTAGTTTTTCATCACAATTCGATCCGAATATCTTAGGTGGTTTAGGCCTTCCAACAGATATTCTGCCAACATGAACGTTCTCGTACGGTGACATGTATTTCGTTCTAGCCTCACCTCCTTTATAAGGGAATGCACATCTCGCGTCAGCAAAATTGGCAATTCATTTCCCGCCACTGGACAAGCTCTCATCGCCTTCAGATACCTGTGGTCAGCGGACATGTTCAAAGAGTAGTCATGAATGACATACTTGACGTCATTCAAAAATCGTGCTTTGTGGTTGAAAGTCGATGGCCGCTCGGGAAGAATATAGGCCTGGGGCAAGTCTTGAGCCAGGAGGCTTCCAAGTGTAACTACCTTGTTGTTAGTGCAGTTCATTTTCCGTGAGTGGCCTGGAATCAAATATAGTGCAATTTAAGGTCGCAAAATAACGGACAAACAACATGTCTGTTTTACATTGATGTATGCTGAGCTGAATGCTTTAACAAGCTATAGAAGAAATGCAAGATAACTATATGATATATATAGAGGATATTACACGGCGGCCCGAAGATATGAATTTTATTTTCGAGTGGTAAAAGCAATATTTTACGAAGGAGCGCATCTTCAAGCCACCGTGTAATTTTCTTTTTATCATACAGACAAGACTATTTTGCACAAACGACAGTGTAAAGGCGGGAAATGACGTCATCGATATCCTCACTAGTGAGGATATGGGAAATACACCACTCGCGTCCCGGATGTAGTTTCGTATGAACTTTACGAGTGGTCTTTTTTCCACTAAAACATTCTTGTCTATATAATAAATGACCCTAGCCATAGTTAGTAGAGGGATACTCCCTCTACTAACTATGCCCTAGCTGTACAGTCAGCCTTTCTTCTCTACGTGTATTTTCCAAATTTTGCTGACTAGATCCAGCAGGATCTGGCACCTTAGCTGTGCTTTGTACAGTTGGCCCCTACCGAATTTTACAAAGCATTCAGTAGTAAATTGCCCAAGTGAACTTCTTTTTCGCAATTTGACTTACCATTGAGAAACTTCCTTTTTTATATCTTTGCGAGATATCGATTCGTGGGGAGCAGGGATGGCGCAGTGGTGAGAGCGCTCGCCTCCCACCAATGTGGCCCGGGTTCGACTCCCGGTCCCGGTGTCATATGTGGGTTGAGTTTGTTGTTGGTTCTCGTCCTTGCTCCGAGAGGTTTTTCTCCGGGTGCTCCGGTTTTCCCCTCTCCTCAAAAACCAACACATCCAAATTCCAATTCGATCTTGGAGGTGTCCCCAATTAGCATTCTTTGCTAGATACCGTTGACACCTAAATAAAGTGATTTATTTATTTTTTATTTTATTATTCGTTGTCGGTCGTTGGAGGAGAGAAAGACGCTTGGCACATGGAACTAACTGATCATGATTAACGTTTAAGATTCGTAAATCGTACTTTTCCTTAATGTCGTATTCCTGCTATGATCTGGAGATCGCTAGCAACTGCAAGAAAATTTTTGAAAACAAATACTTAAGTCGTGTCTTCCACCTCTGTCTACTTTAATCAACTCCCCTAACTTAACAGGCACTTCAGGGACGACGATTTATTGGTGGAATTTATTTCGCAGTAGTTTGTGTCTGCAATTTTACACTGCCAGCAGAGTCCCCTTCGATCTTCCTAGCTAGCAGGGTACTGCGATGTAAACTTTGGCCAAAACTTTGTTAACTCACGTCCATTAAATTTAGCGGAGTTTGAAGAAATGCTTCGCCCTCGGTAGGTGCGAATGCGAGTTCGATTTCACTGCAAACTCGTTCTGTTGTTTATCCAAAGCTCATTGCAGGTAGCCGAGCTTTGAAGTCAAATCCTGGACAAAATGTTTGAGTTGTCGTTTCGTGTTTTCGTTTCGTCGTTCCGTTGTGTCACTTCCTTGCTTCGTTTCGTCGTCCCTTTTGCAATTTCGTCTTGTTTCGTGTTATCGTTTCGTCGTTTGGACGTTTCGTTGTGTCACTTTCTTGCTTCGTTTCGTCGTCCCTCTTGCAATTTCGTCTTGTCGTCGCCCCGTTTCGTCGTTTCCTTGTTTCGATTTGTCACTTCTCTCGTCGTTTCGTCACTTCGATGTTTCGTTTCGTCGTTTCGTTTCGCCGTTTTAACTGCGCTGGACTGGGAACGAGAAAAGGTACAATTTGCATGTCCATTACTTGAAGCAGTTATCGTGGTTTGCCCAAGATGGCGAGCTTGTTGAGGTCTGAAGAATCATTAAAGGACCTACCTTCGCCGGAATATAGAATACATCGTCAACCACGTAAACGAACGGTTTGATGAAAGCGAGAATGAAATTATAGCTACATTCTTTCTCGAGCTTCTTCGTTATTTTACGTTCCCCCCGAGTTGGAAAGTTTGTTGTTGAGAGCTTGTCAAACGATTGTTGCTGTTGGTTTCGATGAGAAATCATTACAGAGACGATTGTTTGAGTTTACAGGATGCCGAGGACGTCCAACCATAGATATTCCAAAAGAGAAACTAGAACTCTATCTTAAGCATCATTTCACTCCAGTAAAAATCGCTCAACTGTTTTGTGTGTCAACGAAAACGATCAGACGACGCCTCAATGAATTTCGGCTTCACGTTGAAAAGCATAGCTGTCTGAGGGAGGCAGAATTAGACGATGAGATGTAAGTTTGCTAATTTCAACCGTCATTTTTTTTCTTTTTTGTAAATGGACACAATTGACCTCGTATGTCTTTTTTGTGTGTTAATTTTAGTTTTAGATTGGGCCATATCATTCCAGTTGGCAGTTGCCAAGCATGTCACAATTTCAAGACTTCTTTCTTTCATGCAGCCATACTTCTTAAATTTTCTGACAACTGAAATGCCATACAATGAAAGATTCAGTTCATATCCCCTTTTAGAGTTAGCAGTGCTCAACTTCTTCAAATACGTACTTCAAAGAATTCTTTCACACAGTTCATCCTGTTTTTACACTTGTCCTTTCCTACCCTCTTGATGAATGCTAGCTTATTCTCTAAACAATGGGCCATTTCATTTTTTGTATGAACCCCCACTATTGAGGGCTAATTTTGACTTTAACAAATTACCCCAAAGAAAAAAATATGAAAGTGCCAACACATTCCTCCATTCATAAAAAGATTTTCCAAGAGCTCAAAGGTACCAACACGGCTATCCCCTCAGAAATTATTTTTGAAGTTCCTCTCTCCCCATTATTTCCCTAGCTTTCAATTGCTGAGATTCATTCTATCATGCTGAGATTCATTCTATCATGCTTAACTCAGACTGATGTAACTTAATTCTTATATCCTTATATAATTATTACGTTATAAGTTCTTTTTGTTGAGTTGTATGCTTTTGCAATACTGTAATAACTTATAGTCATGCAAATAAAGCTATTGTTGTTTGTTTCAATGGAGGGGGAGGGGTGGGGTGCAGGTCTTAAATGGAATGGCCTGATCTAAAACTAAAATTAACACACAAAAAAGACTTACGAGGTTAATTGTGTCCATTTACAAAAAAGAAAAAAAAAATGACGGTTGAAATTAGCAAACTTGCATCTCATCGTCTAATTCTCCCTCCCTTAGACGGGTATGCTTCTCAACGTGAAGCCGAAATTCATTGAGGCGTCGTCTGATCGTTTTCGTTGACACACAAAACAGTTGAGCGATTTGTACTGGAGTGAAATGATGCTTAAGATAGAGTTCTAGTATCTCTCCTTTGGAATATCTATGGTTGGACGTCCTCGGCATCCTGTAAACTTAAACAATCGTCTCTGTAATGATTTCTCATCGACACCAACAGCAACAATCATTTGACGAGCTCTCAACAACAAACTTTCCAACTCGGGGTAACGTAAAATAACGAAGAAGCTCGAGAAAGAATGTAGCTATAATTTCATTCTCGCTTTCATCAAACCGTTCGTTTACGTGGTTGACAATGTATTCTGTATTCCGGCGGAGGTAGGTCCTTTACAGTTGATCCACGTCACGCGTGAACGGAAACTCTAAAATTCAAAACAACGTGACGAGTCACGTTCTCCATATTTGGGCATTCGCCTTGTGTTTCTTGAGATTCAGAGAGGGATTTCGAAAATCGAAAGGAGACTGATTTCGAATCTGTCACAGATTTTTCGAAATGTTCAGACCTGGTTACGTTAATGCCTTAGGTCGGAAGAACAGGCCATGTAGGCCTCTCCACAAGGAAACGAGAAGACGAATAATTGATCGTTATTTGACTGGAGAGGGACCGAAAGCGATCTCCACAGCAGCTCGTGCAACCCCTGGCGCTGTTTATTGTATCATTCGACATCATGAAACGTTCAGTACACGTGAGGCGTTCAGTCAAGGGGGACGAAGTTATCCTTCTAAACTTTCAGACGACGTTGCATGTAGAATATATTGAATTGTTCAAACTAGCGAAACCTAGGATATATGGATGGGAAAATCGCGAAAGATTGTTGAGCAGTAAGTTGTGCAATAGAGGAAGCACAGGTCACCAAAGCGTAATATGAGAGTTTGTATGGAGCTGAAATTCGATTGAAAATAATTGGCAGTTTTCCGTGGAAAATACCTAAAAATCAAAATAGAGTTTGAAAAACCTTACCTGTTGTGTGTTTGCTGTGTCTTTACCGCTTTTCCGAACTGCTGGAGGCCGTTTGGAGCGATATTCTGTTTAACGGTCGAAGCGACGTCTTGTCACGTACTGGCTTTACTTTGACATGATGTCGCATCGACCGTTAAACAGAAAATCGCCCCAAACGGCCTCCAGAAGCTCGGAAAAGTGGCAGAAACACAGAAAACACACAACAGGTAATGGTCTTCAAACTCTATTTCGCGTTTTAGGTATTTTGCACGGAAAACTGACCATTTACATTTTGGATCGAATTTCAGCTCCATACAAACAACTCACATTACGCTTTGGTTAACTGTGGACGAAGCGTCGGCTTTGTCTTTAATCAGCCTCGCAACTAGGAAAAACTGTCGTCAGTAATTGCTTGACACGGCAGATGTATCTTGGTTTTCGTCCACTTCCTTCGGAGCTACCGTTCTTACACAAGCGTTCAGCTCCAAGGTTTGTTCTCGTTCGGTTGAAACAGGAATCACGCGTCAACAAAATAATTGACATAATTTCACCTCCTTCTAGTCGTCTAAAACGTTTTTGAATCACTGACGAGAAGCGAACCCAGAAAATAACGCGGTCTCTCGATAAAACAAAGATTTGTCCAGTCACAACCCCTTGCTTCTACAAAGATAGAAGCCATTTTTGGAAATTTCAATGAGATCTTCAATATTTCCCTTGTGATCTCCGTTACGTCACTGAAAGTAGCTTGTTTATTTGAAGACTCGGATCACGTGTTGAGGTTTCCGTTCACGCGTGACGTGGATCAACTGTAATATTTCTTCAGACCTCAACAAGCTCGCCATCTTGGGCAAACCACGATAACCGCTTCATGTAATGGACACACGAATTGTACCTTTTCTCGTTCCCAGTCGAGCGTAGTTAAAACGGCGAAACGAAACGGTGAAACGAAACGACGAGAGAAGTGACGAATCGAAACAAGGAAACGACGAAACGGGGCGACGACAAGACGAAATTGCAAGAGGGACGACGAAACGAAGTAAGAAAGTGACACAACGAAACGTTGAAACGACGAAACGATAACACGAAACAAGACGAAATTGCAAAAGGGACGACGAAACGAAGCGAGGCAGTGACACAACGAAACGACGAAACGAAAACACGAAACGACGACTCAAACATTTTGTCCAGGATTTGACTTCGTACCCGAGCCGACATGAATTGAATCAACCTCTATTTATTGCAGCCGCGTGTATAATGAAGGTTTAACATGCTGAACAATTTCAAAGTATTACCTTCCACCCGGCGTGCATCGGTAGACAAGTGCTTGTACGATTTGAAGTGATTTGTTTGTTTTTGTCATTCTGCCATCCACTGCTTCTTTCCTACACACAGCATTATATTTTCGCTCAGTTAATACGCGGAACGATTTACTACGATGTACGTGCAGGTTTGTTCCCTGCAATAATCAATTAACCAATAAACACAAAAGAAACGGCAGGCAGCTATTATAAAATGTTTTTGGACACTTGGCTTTCAGCATAACAAAAATCATTGAAGAAAAAAGATTTGTCTTCTTAAGTATTTTGCATAAATTACAGACGGCCACCAGAAAAATGTCACAACTAAAGCCTTAAAAATTGCTCAGTTGCCAGTTTAATTTCAAAATAATTAAAAACAGTTTAAAAGGGTTCGAAAGGTTCTTCTTGGCAAGCAGCATTAAAGTCCCATTGGCACTTACCGTGATGCACTGTGCATTGTTTATTTTGATTCGACCGGACATGGGCTGCGATCTCTCGAGAGGAAAAATTACAGCCTCTCATCTCGAGGAAGAAATGAACACTGAGTTTGAATTGTCTGTCGTAAGTAATTTTTTGGTCTCAACAAGCAGCCCTGTCAGATATCAAAAGCCCGTCAAATACTTTTGCGGACTTTGTTTTGGGCCGCTCAACCGGCCTTCGTGTAGCAGTCGCCGAGGACATTTTCTTCGCCTCCAAAAATCCCATTTAAAAGAAAAATAATAACGCCGAAGACGCAGGAAAATTGTTCCTACTTTCACCGAAAGTTTGAGATCGATGCGAACGAAATTGAAACCTCCAGCGAGCCGTGAAGTTTTCTGTATAAAAAACATACTTCCAGTCGACTCTTTTCTGTCCGTTGCATCTAATTTGCATCGGGCATAATTTCAAATGAGCACCGCCGGGGGTGCTCCTTCAACTCTCGCCGGAAGTGTTATTTCAATGCAGAGCAAAACGAAGCCGCCAGCGAGCCGAGAAGTTTTGGACTTCATCTATATCTTGCCTTACAGACAATACTTTGTTCTGGTGGATTGGTCACGTATCGATGTTGAAAAACTCACTTCACAGTAAACGAGTACACTAAAAAGAGAAAACAAAACGATTCGAGAATAAATTGTAAAGTACAGGGGCACTTATAGGCGATCTAATAGACTTGTTTCATTTACATAAAAGACCGAATCTGTGAGCCAAACCCGAAGGTTGCAGTTTCTTGCCGGCCACCCTCGCGCCTTTGGCGGCATCGCTCCACGGAATAGTTCCAATCGAGACCAAAAATGGCTTCTACCACATCACAACGCAAAATGTCACGTAGAATATATGTTATATATTTCTTTATGCTTCACAGGTGAGCAAAATTGGGCGAACATTGCGCGATGGAACCAGATTACTTTGGATCTTTCAAACAGTCGCGATGGCTGAGTATTTTCGTGGTCTACGAAATTCAATTACGACCGCGTTGCATTATGGAAAGTGCCAATGGGTCTTTAATCTAATTCATTACAGCGCTCGCAGTGTATTACAGTGAAACAAACACAAAGTGTCCCCAGAAATGTTAAGTATGTTGCTGATTGTTCAGTGTTAATACATGTAATCATGAGCTGATACTTCCCAAAGGATAAAGGTTTCTACAGAACATAGTTGTTATGTAATTAGTAATTCTGATGTATAGAACATTATTGTGATGCAGTTTCATCGTTGTGATTCGAATTTCATGTTCATTAAGTTCTTTGTTAGTTCTCTAAACTAATCTGCTGTTACTACTAAAACCAAACGGCTCAAGTAGCTTTCATTTAAATGGTTGTACTTTAGGTTTTCCTGCACACAATCAAAATTACTTTGCACAGCGTAAGAGCCGAACTACTAGCTCAGTGGCCTTTATACTGTAATACAATTTTACACCTAAAAGCTAGTACACCATAATAAACCTCACTTTCATTTGAATGGTCAACTTCAGTAGCATTTCATTCACGAACAAAAGCTTTAGAGCTTCACACAATAGGCTCGATTTCCACCGCTCTCTCGAGCCCGGGCTTTGCTCTCCCCCGAGGAGAGACTCTTCGGGATAGGAGCGCGGGCTCATTTGTCGAACAGCGGCTGGTAATCGAGCCTATTCACAAAATGACTTTGCTATAAAAAACGATTTAACAGAAAGGCTCCCAGAGAACAGTGTTTTCGGTTTTGTTGCACCGGTCCGCTAGCTGACTTTTCGGCTTTTCGCCCTGTCCTCAAAAATACCGGGAACAAGCTTCGTAAATTGTCAGTTAAAAAAAACTAACGACTTACGCCAAGAGATCCGTAGGCGGAAAATTTCGATTGTTTTACTTTACGGAATGCGTCGAAGATTCAATTGCAGAAAAAAGGGGTGAAGCAAAAATATAGATTAAATTTATTGCTTGCAAAGAGAACGGAAGGCCCAGCTAAAAAGAGAAATAAAAAAGCTAAACAATATCATGTGGTTTTCCCCAACCCCCGAAGTTTCGCCCCCCGTCATAATCGACACTAAAAGCATTTTTTCCCGAAACTGAGCCGATCAGCGGTTTCCTCTGCATGCTTTTCTTACTTGTATTATTCTTTTGGCAACTTGATCTTCGATTAGTTATGAGTATCAGTTCCTTTATACATTTAAAGAAACCGTTGTCACGACTCGACACTCGTGTAACGAGTTAATTGAGCTATTGTTAAAACAACAGCTATTTTAAACCCTATTTCAAGTTTGTCCTTAAGCTCGATATTCTTAACTCAGTGTTTCGTAACAAAATCCTTTCTACTAAAGCATGGGCTCGCTTATCGCTTATCTTAGTTGTAGTTCTGCTCTCAAGCCGCTATTTAAAGCCGTCATTTATACCCTGAGCCCTACTTGAGGAATATATTACAGTAATTTACATATTTGCCTGTAAAAGGCATCATAAATGTGCTCACAAAATACCAGTTAACTCAATACGATAACACAAAACGTCTTTACCTTGTTTCTTGAATGAGTAATGTTGAAAATGATAGAACATCAATCCCTCGATGGTAAAGGATGTTTCCACGTTGAGTTGACACCGGCATGGAGTCCAGTATCGCAAAGAATATATTGTTGACAATGTAGTAATTTCGATATTAGAAAAAAAATGCTAAGCCATAATCTCTTTCAACAACGGCTTATATCAGATTTGGAGATTCCAATAAGTACCACCTTAATTTTGTTTAGGGTTTTACCTGACATAGTTTGAATAAAATGAAAATTACTCATAGAATTAAAGAACAGGTTTATAGGCGTTACCTGTTGCTCGCATTTGCTTAATATGTCAACAACGAATGTCAAGTACAATTGATGTACGTTACATATTGTTTTCAATTGGGAGTAAGCCAAAACAGTAATCAATATATGTTAATTTCTTGCTGTTTAATTTTCGGGCTTTTTGGAAGCAATTGGAACTCCAACTCCCTTCTTCTATTTGCCTGCAGGCTTTTAGGCGTTAAATAGGTTTTATTTTGCCGCTAAAATGCTTTTGTATAATGCTTTAATTTTTTTTTACAAAATGTTTGTTCTGCATCCAAATGGTTACTGAAATTCTAGGGCGTGATATTCGTTTTAGCGTCTCTATCCCAGTTTCGTACTTTCGAACAGAAAATTTACGAGCCCAATGAGGTTCGCGCGAACAATATAGCCGTCAGTAACGTTACTGAGCCGCTGACCTCTCCTCTTCTCCTAAGTCGTCCCCAGGGTTTTCTCAGTATTCAACATGGCGGCACAGCCACCTGAATGCGGAGATGCATGGCCCTGGGAAGGAGGTTGGGATCCGTCATCGGACGCCGGTGAAAGACGACTGCCAGCAGTTTAAGGACGGTGGGTCCTAATACAGAGGTATTTTTGTAAAGGTGTCTATGGGGAAAAAGCTGATCTTAGCAAGACCTATTGGGATATAAAAAGAAAATTTGGGTAACCACGCATTCTGCAGAGACAATTGGCAACCATAAATTTAAAAACGTTTAAAATCATAAAGAATGTACGGCACTTTCTTTCCGAATTTAAGCTCAATTATCTCTGAATAATGCCCAGCACCTCCAATTTTCTTTTTGGATTCTGATACCCCTTGCTAAGATCTGCTTTTTCCACAGCCATAAACAGCACAAAAATACCTCTGTATTAGAAGGCAAAAACCCGAACATGTCGGACCAGACACTATATGCGCAAAATGTATGCGCAGTAACAAAAGGACGCACCACCCTTAAACTGCTGTGCCAACGGATATAGGAAACCAATGGTTTTCCACATGATAGTCCGCGAAGCATGCTGACCTTTCTTCTCTTTATTAAAGTTCTCTCAAAATTTTTTTTGCATGTACGTGTGAATGAATCCTGGTTGGTTCTTAATTTCGTTGGTTATTTTTTTGTCCTGTTAAGTCGAAGTTTCATTAAAGTGCACCTAACCCCTAAAATTTTTCTTCGGCTAAATAAATTCTGTTATCATCTGGAACATTTCTTCGCAAAAATTTTTTGATTTGGTTAAATTCTCGATTTTCTGTGCCCTGTTAAATTCAACAAAAATTTGGTTCAAGTCCGAGGAAGAGGAACCTGGGGCGAGCCGTAGTTGTGACGTCAGATCAAGAACCAAAAATTCCACACCGCTTAGTTTTTAGCTGTGTTTCTCTGACTTAATTTGTTGATCGAAGCCTTCTGACCTTCTAGCTAATTCGAACAAAGTCATAGTATGACTAAAATTCCAATGTTGTAATCCAAAGCAGATAATGGGACGAGCTACGCGGATTCTGCTGATTTGTAGATGAATTTTAGCTCTGAATACGAGATAGATGCGGAACACGAAGTCGACAGTACACCGACAAATGATAAAGAAAGTGCCGTCCGGGCCATAGCTGTTAATAGGGACTTTAAGATACGGTGACTACGGACTACGGACTACGGTTGGAAGCGCGTTTTTCTTTAGCTGAAACACTGGGCCGAGTACACAACGAGTGGCTCGAAAATGCGAAGTTAAGACCGCAGACTACAGACAACAGACTACGAACGAAGAGCGAAGGTCAACTCTACACTAAACAGACACAAATCTCTTTTAAAAAGATTTGAGATGCTCTGGTTTTGATTTCTGATCGTCGCACTGCAATTCAAAATGTAATTGCACGTGAGGCTTGCTTCTTTCAGGGCTCGCTTTTCAATTTACTTCGCTTACAAAACTACTTTAGAAGCAAATTTGACATATTTTACTAAATTAATTACTTCTCAACTTGAAAGGAAGCCATTTGTGTCTAGAACGAGCAAAGAGAAGAGTTGATATTACAAGCTATATTCAAACTCAAAGCATCAAATTTAATTTCATTCTGGAATTAACAACGCGGCGGTCAAAATTAGTAAACAAAGTAAGCCGTACATTTTTCGCTGTTCTGAGTTCATAAGCACTTGAAATTGTTCCAAATGAGTATTGGTCTGTAGTTCAAGCGTTACAGCACAAGAACACCTCAATTTTCTAACTTTAGACTACTTTTTCATACCATCTTCAGTTCCTCGTTCTACACCACGCTGTACTACGTGAAATCCTTCCACTACGCACCGTCGTGAGCTTGCGACGGTGGGGACAACAGAACACATATGTCTCGTCCCAGTCCTAAAGTGCCTCCCGTCCGTAGTCCGTAGTCCGTAGTCACCGTATCTTAAAGTCCCTAATAAGCCGCTAACCGACGAAGAATGAATCGCTCAATGCAGAAAGGAAATAAAGGCAAACTAAGAACTGGAACAGCAAATAAAACAACGATTGGCCTTGGAGGGCCGCGAAGAGGCCGGAACGATGAGCTTCGCCCGTGAGTGTTTACATTTTATTTCGCACGTTCGGTCTTCACGTTTTTTCCTGCTCTCCGCTTCTCGCATTGGAGATTTATAATATTCAAGCTGAGGGAATCTCCTATAGAAATGGAGATTTTAATGAAGCATTTCTTTCTTCATTTATTTATTTTACAAAGAAGTAAATGTGGAAACTGCGATATCACTTACGTCTTGTCCACTTCTGTAACCAGCATTAACAATAACAACACTAGTGAGTCAGGAAGGCAATTATTTTCTAAAGGAAATTGACGAGAATCATAAGCTCGAGAGTTTGTTAGTATCGGTTCAACTGAGATTATCTTACCAATCATTTACTCGCTTCAACGTGCGAGCTGTTTCCTTAGATCCTCCAGATCCTACGTGGGAGCGGGAATGTACAAGTTATGTAAATCAACTGGCCCTCGCTACTTAACTCGCGACTCGAGGCTTCGCCGCTCATCACTCGCACTTCGATCTTCTTGCGGCCTTTGCCGCCCAAGAAATGGTAATTAAAGAAGAAAGAGGCTGCTTGCAGTCTACTTCAACGGAGGATATGAACAAGGGATCTCTGCAAAGTAATGTTTTGTTATGCTGGAGTGATTGAAAATGACCCAAGATAAAGTTCTTATAGCGAGGCACGTTCATAGACTAGAATAATGGCAATGGTTTGTTATTATGGAGAAAGCACGTCCGGTTCTGCTGAAGGAGGACTTACTATAAATACAGACTTTAATTTTAAACCCTTGGCTGTTTTGGGCACCGCTTACATGTAATTATTAAGCGCTTACCGTGAAGCCAACTTGAATAATTCGCAAAGGTATAAATAATTTTCTGCGTACCGCGTATCGCGTAGTCTCCCACGCAGCCGTTTTTAGTGTTGCGTGACGCCACTAAAAACGGCTGCGTAGGAGACTACGTATCGCGTAGAGGGCTCCACAAAAAAATAGTTCATGTGGCAGGGTATTCTGTGGTTAATCGGCCGTTGAATCATTGGAAATACACAAAAAAACTATCGTTTGATCGGATACCTTCTCCTGCGACAACAAATCTTTGCTTAAAATGCATCGAGCATAGTATCGAGTGCTTGGAAGGCTGCTGCTTTGCTCGCTATTGCTTTACAAAATCCACTTATTTCATCTCTTCGCCTCTGGTCACTCGTCGTCAAAAAATGCTGTATTATGTAGTGATACGTCTTGAGATTTGTTTCTTAGGTTACGACGTCTCGGAGCGATACAAACGGTCGACAATTTTCTGTACATCTTCGAGAGCTCAAGAGAAATACAGCTCCGATAGAGATAGCGCGAGACTGCGAGTTCTTGATTTGACGTCACAAGGTGACTAGTCCCATGTCCTCACTGCTCGACCGTGATCCAAAATGGTGTCTATTTTCGCCCGATTTTCCGTACTTCAACCGCGCACAGAAAGTCAGGGATTAACCCAAATCAAAAACTTTTTGTGACGAAATGCTCGAAATGATAACAGAATTTATTTGACAGGGAAAAAAATTTTGGGGCTAGGTGCACTTTAAGGGGGAAGTCTGGTAAGATGCTGAAGATGCCCTGTTTTCCCAACGTTTTAGCCCTTTTTCTTAATTATCGCCATGAAATTTCACTCAATTAAAAAATGCTTCAATAGGCTTATAGTGCTTGCTCCCATAAATCTGTAAGAATTTTTTCGCAATTTGTAAAGTGAACATAAAGAAAAAATGGGGGGGGGGGGGGGGAATTGATGAATTTTAAGAAAATTGAAAATTGATAAAAAGTAAAGGTGAGTTAAAATTAAAATTGGAAATTAATAATTAATATACGGATACGAAAACAGGCCACCAACAACCCCAAGTGCTCTTGCGTGGGGTGGCCCAAGGGGGTGGCCTGTCTGGGGGTGTGTACAAAAATTTTATCCCTCTTTTATTTCTCTCTTAAATCTTATCCTATTTCCTAAGAATTTAACCAGAGTCCCCCCTTAACTTGAAAAACTAAAAGTTTCACCTCGTAGCCGGTTTTACTGCATTATGTTGACCCCGATGTGATTAACATTATTTGCCTAACGGTAACTCGCAGATCCTTGCAAAAAAGCAAGATTCGCAAACAAAAATACTCTTCACCCGTTTTCCTGATTTCCAGGTCCAGTGCAGAGCATTGGAATCGTCTAGGGGTTCTAGAAGCTGGTATTTGAAGGCCATATTGTAAACTACTGGGCAACCATTAAATTATTTTACCCTCATTAAATTATTATTATTATTATTATTATTATTATTATTATTATTATTATTATTATTATTATCATCATTATCATTATTAAGGACGGTGCCTCCTTTTGTTACTGCCCATACTGCATACTCCATACATTCTGCGCATCTCGGGAGATTCGGATTTCTTAAGGAATTTGCCCCTTAATACAATAATATTTTGGAAAAAGCGGATCTTTGCACGGAAGGGCTCTCAGAATCCATAAAAAAAATTGGGGGTTACCACGCATTTTTCAGAGATAATTGAGCTTAAATTTGGAAAGAACTTGCCATACATTCCTTATATTTTAACGCTTTTTGGGAATTATGGTTGCTTAATTACCTCTGAAAAATGCGTGGTTACCCACATTTTTCTTTTTGGATTCCAATAACCCTTGCTAAGCGCTACTTTTTCCCCATAGTCATAACCTCTGCAAAAATACATAAGAACGACTTAAAGGAAGAGATAACACAATAGGCCAACTGATACATGGCCACTGCAGTTTATTGGAAGAAAATCTCTAAATAGGGGTTTGGCTTTTTTAAAGTCACCATATATATATCTATTTTGTTCTTATTTACAATGGTGCTTTTTGGCCTATTTAGACTCTATTTACATTCTACGTAAACATCCTTAATGGTTTTAAAACCATTGCGTGGCAGCTTAAGATTGCATGACAAGAGACCTGATCCACAGCTCAGAACGTTAGTTCTCCCAAATGGTTGTCTTATAATACGTTATAAAATGTTACTTTGAGAATTTGGTAGTTTACCAGTACAATAGTAGTCAACGTTCTGGTTAATTTTCAGGTTTTTAATGTCGCACTAACAGCACCTTCTTTGCCTATACGGTTCAGTTGGGACTACTTTCGGGATACTGTTACGTGCGAAAATATTTGAACACCAATACTGAAAGATGCGCTACGAATTAGTTAAGGCGCAAAAACTAGTTTAAATACCTGAACAAAAAGAAATGAGTGCAAGTGACTATTACTCAGAAAAAAAGAATGTGCTATTGTCGATGCAGAATTTTTACAAGCAGGCAGATTCATGTTTTAATTAGACTTTTCAAAGTTCACTCAGTGATGATGCTAAACGACAATTTTGCGTTAACCCAGGACATTCACCACAAGTCTCTTATTCGGTGCTGCAGTTCATGAACGGCTCCACATTTTTCTGCTGCCGATTCTTGAAAAGGATTTCATGTGAATTTTTTCATTTTTTCCACCAGAGATCGCCAGAGTGTTCCTCAAAACCGTCGTCTTTGAAGTGGAAGTGAATTTCAGTTCCACTTTTACTTGGTGATCACAGATGGCCTTACGAAAGTCTTGCTTTCCCAGAATATACATACAGGGATTCAATAGCGATGCCAAATACCGAATCCAGAAGATGCCATATATCAGAGGAATAGGCAGCTCAGACATGTCGAACCTCCGCAATCCGAAATACGGCAGCCAACAGATTATGTATGTAAACAACATGGCGGCGAAAATGGCGACAGCTTTACGTTCGTGGCGATTTCTACCTCTCGAGTGAGAATTTGTAGGGAGGTAGTTTTGATGAATATTGCGACTTTGACGAGCAATTTCAAGGGTTATTCTCGAATAAGTGAAAAACATGAGACCGATTGGAACGAGGAAGTACAAGGTGAGAAAAATGACGTCATATATGAGTTCAGCTTTCAGAACGGCATCCGTTGGTTCCTCGCCTGGATCGTGGTTGTATAGGTCGACCCAGGACAACTGTACTAATGCAGTAGTCGCTGACAGTAACCAGATAAGGAGGATAACCAGAATGCATCTGGGTCGTGTAACTAGTGAAGAATATCGCAGCGGGTGGATGATGGCCAGATACCTGAAATAAAGCAAAATGTTTAAGACGGATTCCGCTCAACGTTCGAGCGATAAGTGCAAAAAATATTTACTAAAAAACTACTCATAGCATGGTAACATTTTCAATGCTATTTGAAACATCACACTCTAGTTCACTTGCCCAAGTGACCCCGTGATGAAATTCTGAAGCATTCTCAAGAAAATTAATCTCAAATCTCGTTCAAGTATGCTAAAAACGGGCGCCATTTTGTTTTGGACTGACATGAAGCGCCTTTTTAATTGAAATACGGATAACTTCAAATCCAATTTTCTCTCGCGGGGTCAGCTTGGGAGCGAAAGTAACGATAAGTTCTTCTTATCTATTCTCAAAATGTGACAGTGCTGCAAGTATTTTTTTGGTAACTTAATTTTTGCACTTACTGCTCGAATGTTGAGCGGAAATCGTCTTAAAATGTTGGTCAAAGAGGATAACAGAGTCAAAAGCTGTGGTTATAGCGGGTTATAGCCAATCCGAAATTCGTTTTTGTCAAATGGCCCGGTGATTCTTCCCGACACATCAGTAATCTATATCCGGGGGCACTCCATATAGAGGGTTATACGGGGAGGCTCCGTCCGAAAGGGTTATCTTTCGTAATCTGGCAGTACACTAAAGGGTAGGGGAAATTGTCATTTTAGTATATGAACAACCTAGTACCCAGGCCTTCTCCTCCCGCTCCCTCAAATCGACTTGGTGCGAAATGTGGTAACGTCACCGAGTGAGGCTTGTGGTATGCCATTCGGTGACGTCACCAAATTGCGCGCTAAGTCGTGTGAACGGGAAGAGAACGCCTGGGTACTAGGCTGGTATATGAATGCTTTGCAACAACCAAAGAAGGTCTTTTAAATGATAGAGAGGACATTTCATTAGATTTTACCTGTCCATAGTAACAGACATCAGATGACACACAATTGACGTAGAAACGAAACGTGCCATTAACTCCTCCATGATGCAAATCGCTGGTTGGCGGACAATATTACACGTGATAAAAAGCGGCACAGAAACCAGGCCTGTTAGCAGGTCCGACACGGCCAGGCTACATAGCAGTAGATTTGTAATCGAACGCAGGTACTTTTTTCTGGACATCAGAAACAAGATGACAGTGTTGATAAAAATAATCAACACTGCCAAGACAATGGGAAGGACATCCGCTTTAGGGTTGAAGTAACCTGCCACGTAGAATTCATCGTGTTCGTAACCTGCAACTGAAAATATGTATTTTTACCCCTTTAATTTAAGTCACGAATTTTACTGAAGCATATACTGTATGGGACATTAGACCATAACTGTTTTTTTCAGTATCTGGTCACTAGCTCACATATTTCCTTTCACACTTTTAAAAACCGGACTAACAGCAGTTATTAACTTCTATACATAGTTTATAAAGACTGCGATAACTTCTAAATTCCAAATGTTCGATTTGACTAGAAAATGTACCGTAAATATTACGTCCGGACGAGTAGAGACATAGAGGGCCTTAGTCACCATTCCTCTAACTTCAAACTTAATCATAGCTTAAACGCTTAACAAAACCACTTTCTCATAATGCATCAGTCAATTCCAGCCGGTGCCCACCCCCCCGGCGTAAGTGGGGCATTTTTCCTCATTGCCCATTCCGGGGGCCGGACATTAGTCTACCCCGGGGCATTTGACGGTTTCGTGATTTTCACGTCACAGCACTGTCACTTTCTTTCAGTGATAAGTTCATCGGGCAAGGACGATAAATTTGCGATTTTGTCTAAGAAGAACAAAATGAGACTGTAGATCCACAGTACGACCGATCATTGAAGAAATACAGAGAACTAAGACTTATTTGAGACTTAGTTTGGCCTGATTTAGCTTTCACTCATGAGAATGGAGGTATACCCAAAACAAAGAAATTAACTTATTTTTTTTACCTGTGCCGCACCGTGGGGCCTTTGAACAGCTCGTTTGTCCCCGCCGTGGGGGATTTGTCACTTTGTTTTCAAAAAATCCTAATGCCCGGGTTCAGCCCGGGGGGGGGGGCACTGCTGGAAATGAGTGATGCATATCTACACTTATAAAAGTTTAAAAGTGCTTTAACATTTCTACAGCAAGTGGCTGGTCTCACCTTCTGGTGTTCCGTTTGTTTGAGGTAATCCAGTTAAGTTGGAACTGTTTCTTGGTAAAGAGGTTCTTGCCATTGTTCATATAATCAGCTTTCGTATCCGTTTGCGTAAACCAAAGTTGAAATCTGAACAAAACAGAGAGAACACATGACCACACAATTTTTTATGTACTGGTACCGCGTAAATATTAAAAAATAACTTCTATCTGTTAGTTTGAATTTTGTCGGAAACGGCTGAATTTCGTTTATCGAACGGTTAATTTTATCCATTTCATGTCTAATTCAAGCGTTAAGTCTAGATTGTCTTTCGTTTTTCACCCGTCGGTGCGGTGCTCATGGACTATTCAAATGAAAGCCGATTGAGAAATGCTTTTCTATGAGGTTCCCATTTTTGTTTCGTTTCTTTCTTTTATGGGAAGTGGAAATATTGGGACGAAATTTGTACTTTTTGGCGTTTGGTGATGTGTATACCCACCTTAAATAAGCAGCGCAGTTAAATTAAGATTTCATTTACAAATTTGCGTGCTTCGCGAAACTATATTTATAGTCGATAGTCATCTGCCTCCTTGTATTCAATGCCATTAACGCCATTAACTTAAAAAAACATATGACGCAAACGATTAAAAGTGTCACGAATACCTACTCCACACGCCATTAAACTTTAAAAAGATGTGATGATGTGCAGACTATTTTAATTTGTTGATAGAGTCACGAAAACCCACCCTACACGCCACTAAACTTTAAAAAAATATGAAGCGAAAGATTTGGTTCAGTGTCACGAATACCTATTCTACACCGATAAATTAATTTTTCTTCCAGTGACAAAGTACGAGTAAAGTTAGTTTGCGAAATGAAGATTTAATTGCAACATAGAGCAGCGTGTACTGGATTTTAAATATTTTTTCTTTTGCTCATCTTACAGTTGGTATCTAGTTTTCAATCTGACTTTCAATTGTTCTGCACGTGAGTTAAGAATTTTGGTACATTTCTTTGACGTTTCTTTAACACAGCAAAGTGAAATGACTAAATTCAAGGTTTGTTAAGGTGAACACGCTTAATCGGGTGAATTTTATTTCTCAGATCGAATTTGAACTTCACCTCCTTGATAAATAGTTAGGCCAAATTTCGTTAATTGAACGATTTAAACAATCATGAAGTGTATGATAAAAGAACGTTACTTTATATGTGTCTCAAATGAAGTCTAAATTAAGTTTTCAGTTTTCGTTAGGCGCCTTTCTGTCGTGGTTGCCACAGTCCCTTCTTTGCTTGCGTGATCTGAGCTACGTGGAATTTTGCTCTACCAGGTAAATATGTCTCTCTTCTTAAAAAAATCTTTTCAAAGTCCTGTTCATAGTGATTAATTTTAGATTTCAACTTGTATTTATCTGTTTTGCATGTTCAATAATTCTTTTTCTCATTACACTTTACTCGCGTGACCTTTTCCAGAGAGAAAATTTGTTATGACAAGGTAGCGAGTGAATCTTTAATAAAAAGGTACTTAAAGTCAAACAATTAAATCAATTTATTATTACTTCCTTTCTTATCGTTGTTAAAAGCAGAGAGGAAATCCTCTGATGAACAATTACCGCGAAAGAAAGAATCCATAACTATCAATGTACTATACTTAAAACACTACACATAATTATTTGATAGCACGAGAAATATATTAAAAATATAGAAAAAATAGAAATCTAAAGAAAACGCAAACAAGTTTTCCTCTCTGTTTAAAATGTGTTTCTTGATCAGAATAACTCATAAATACTTAAATTGCAAGACATTGCTTTTAATTTTATTATAAACTACGACTGCTGGGGCAAATTGTCTAATGAACGTGCTCAATTATTCATAGCCTCAAAGGTAAGATCATTTAGGTGTTTTCTGTTAACACAACCACGCAAACATGTGCTGGTTTTGATAACGTGTGGACGGGAGCTAAAGCAATCAGTCGGGGTAGTCATGCCAGTTTGAGATCTAAATCTGGTCTCTGTAAATGATAACTAGGACCACAGATAAGAAAATGCATTAACAAAAAACCGTTAAGGTTTTGTAGCCAATGCAAAGACGCCTCGGTTAGATAATTGCAGTGCCATTCCTAAATTTTTAGCAGACAAAAAGTGCTTTCATTTCAATTATGACACTTTTTAGGATCTGCAGAGCCAAAGCAAATGACATTGGTCAAATCAAAAGAGGTTACAGTGTACAACACGAAAACATTGCAACTAGGACGTACACATTTCTATATCTAAAATTTCAGTGACTTCAATAGCCACAATTCGAAAATTCATCCACATTATCCAAAGTTAAAACCATCTAGTAAAGCATAATAATATAATAAGGAAATACAGCTTTATAGCTTACATTTGGTTGAATGCAAGCACTCCGCTTTCGGACAAAAAAGACGCAAACCGTTTGGTTGAGGAAAAGGAAGAAGTCTACGTGAGGTTATTTTGAGTCTTTTTAACAATAACAAACATCTTAAATAGGGTTAAAACAACAACATATGTTAATGATACTTAGTGATATCCCTGGTCTTTACAATATCCAGGCGCAATAATTAGCATTTTTCAAGAGGAAACTGTGAGAAGTTCGTCGTTCTAATTTTACTGTGGATCAGAGGACTGTCTGACGACTGAAACACAGCTACAACGTTTACTTGACAACTGACAAATGGCTCTCTTTTGACTAACACATACCAGGAAAGCTCCATCCCCCAGGGGTGGAGGCGGATTATTTAATTTCAAAAAATGGGGGCTTATAATGAGGGCGGGCACTGATTTGATATGATAAATTTCCGTCAAAACTCAGTCAAATCATTATAGACGTCAATATCACCCAAATAAAACAAGGCAAAGAAAGATTGTGTGTCAATTTTTAAAAATACAGCGAGGTGTATCTCAAAACAAGAAATTGTGATGTTTCGAGATTTCGGCCACAAATCCCCGTTCTCCCCCTCCCCAATTTTGCAAAAGAACCCTCCCCGGGTCTTCCGTCAATTGTCAGGTTTACCAGTGTAGCTGACGCCCATGCAAGACCTTTTCTGGTCTTTAGTTCAAATGAATCGTGATGGCTCGAAGAAACCATTAGTGAATATGTCAAAGGACTATATCCGGACCAATAGGCCTTGAAACAGATGGACACCGTACGTGACTATGTTGTTGTGGTTCAATTTTATCCTTGGTTCAATTTTTATTTTCTTTTGTTTTAAGCTCATTATCATACATTACCATACACAAAAACAAAGGAAAATAAAAATTGAGCCAAGGATAAAATTGAACCACAATAACTACACTGAAGAAAGAGCGTAAAACACTCGTTAGCCGACCGAGTTTTATAACCTGTTCACGAAACAGCGTTCTTCCAGAAATTATTCAATACTGGTCCTTCTTCAAATTCAAGTTATAAAAAATCCTTGGGATTCAAGCGCGTAACAAATGACCAGAAACAATGTGGCTGAAATTGATTGTTGCTTAGATATATAGAGGATATTACACGGCGGCGCGAAGATATGAATTTTATTTTCGAGTGGTAAAATATTGTTTTTTTTTAACACGAGAAAATAAAATTCATATCTTCAAGCCGCCGGATAACTTTCTTTTTATTATATCGACAAGAGTATTTTTGTACTAGAAATACGTGACTCGCAGAACCTCGCGAAGCTCGGGCACGGGTGCACCACAAAATTGATTGATGGGGGTCGGGAGAGGATAGAATTTCGGTTTAACTGGAGGTGTGGATGGGTGGCCACAATGGTCCCCAATTGGGAGTTAAGATCAACATTCTGGTTCCCAGTCGTTTCCATGTAACTTGCATCCAATCCTCTGTCATGTATAAGAAAATACGTTCAGCCCCCACCCCCCCCCCCCACTTCTCTTCATTCTGACATAAGGCAAATTGCTCTCTAGAGAGGATGTATATAGTATTGCTGTGGACCTGTTGTCAGGGCCAATGTGTGGTGTTTGTGTTTATTTTGGTTGGGTGAGAGTATAGGTTTATCAGAAATGCAGTTCAAATTCCAACTTGGAACTTGTTATCTCCAACATTTACCCAGCCATTTCCTTTAGATTCTGTTGTACAGCTTTTGTTCTATTTACTGGGTATTGACAAGTGTCAATACAACCTCGTTCCCAGGGTCTCTCTCTCCCCGCCCCCAAGAGCGAGAGAAGAGAGCCCGGTCTCTCTTCTCTCGCTCTTGGGGGCGGGGAGAGAGAGACCCTGGGAACGAGGTTAGAGGTTGGTGTCAATAGCTAACACAATTCATTATTTCCCTTGAATGGTTGAGATACTGCAGCAGGAGTCTACTACTGCTGAAGAGTGATGCTGTGTATTAAAAAAAATTATCCATTTTTACCCAAAAATTGAAATAAGAATAATACAGAATAATGGCAAGCAAAGCACAGAGTTTCATATTGATGAGGTAGCATGTTTATTCATTCCCCCCAACACACTATAAAAATTGGATTAGATAATTGTCACAATAAAATAATAAGTTAACCCTTGAATCCCCAGTTACCAACATCTCCCTACAATGGCAATGCTTTAATTAGGTCATCAGAATTAAGAAATTGATCACCAAACATGAATAGTGTTAATTTCAGTAGAAAGAAGTTCTCTGCACCAGTACTACAAGAAATGTATAAAGACCAGTAAGGAGAATTTGCAGGCTTACATTGGGACTTAGGGAGGTCAGTTGGTATGGAAAGCAAGAGTAGCTAATTAAGGGAAAGGGTGAATGTAGATTATAGCATGTGAAACCTTCAGAAGTAAGTAAACTTTCACATAGACAAATCATGCTGAAGGTGATCAGGATCTCAATTCCCCTGATTTTGGTGCTTGCTTGTGCACTGCGAGGAGACCTGTGATGCTGGTCACTGTATGTAGCATGAAATTATTGTCAATAATTAATGTTAAGCAGTAATTTTTGTTTCACATCAAATACATGCATGGATGTACCTATACCCGCTACACATTTTAAAGTGGTAATTGCTAGTGTAGGCAGAGCAGTACTTGTAAGTGCATTTCCAAACCAAATTGTGAACAGAAATTGTCCTTTCTGATCCATCTGAATATTATTTTTAAACTATTAATAGGGTCAATATCCATAACGGAAAACATAAACTTTTATAAATTCTTACTGATTCAATATGAATTATTTCTTTCAAATATTTTTCGGGAACGTCCTAAACTTAGAATTTAAATCTTTTTACTCCTCATACACAAATATGCAAATTGTTGTGGGAACTGAAACCTATTTTGTGAAATAATTTCATTTCTCTTGTGTAATCTGTAATTTTGATCATACTTGGAAAAGTAATTACATGTTGATAATAATTACTAGTACATCAAGAGTAAAGATAATGGTAGAGAGAGGAAATAATTTTGAGCCAACCTGTTCAGTCACCGTCCGTTGGAAAGGTAAATTTCTAGCAAAAGTATTTTGATGATCGTGCATTTTTTGTCGCCTCTCGTTGCTTCTATAACAAAATCCTTTGGTCGAAGCACTTCTAGTCGGTGTCGCCGGTCCTGATCGGTTTCAGCATACATTTTCTCGAAGAGTTTGTAGCCGCTGAGTTCATTGTCATTATTCAATTGGTGTGGCTGAGTTATAATTTCGAAGACCTTGTATCGATTCTGGCGTTGTTGGGGAATCTCGTTTTGTGGCAGCGCTGTGCTATCAAGCTAAATTTAAGCTACGTTGTGTATGTTCCAAGATTTCTCGCCTGTAATATTCCAGTCTCCTGTTTGTGTCCTGCTGACGGCTTTAGTCTTGCTAGGCTATTACCGGTAAACGATGTTCTCCTACCGGTGCTTTCTTGTCGTCGACTCTTTCGCCTTCGTTGCTCGCGCTGAATTTCAAGTCGGCGTTCACGCTCAGTTTCAGTTGTAAATCTACCCCGGAATGGATTTTGAGCCACTTGTTAAACCAGGGGTTGCTGTCTAATTACTTGTTCACAGACGATGAATAAAAATATCAGCACGTAAATGTACGTAGCGAAGCAGGCAAGAAATGAAGAAACACGCCGAAGAAACATGAGAGTGCGCAACTGTCAGCGGTCGCGATTTGGTTTTGTTGCTAGGCAACTGTGCGGACACCATCGAAATATATATGGGCAGATCGAGATTTGACCGCCCTTAGCAATCCTCGCGCGATCCCCACGCGACAAATTTATAAACCTCGCTACGCTCGGAGGGCCTTCGGCCCTCCTCGCTTCGCGAGGAACAAACAACAGTGTAAAAGCGGGAAATGACGTCATCGATATCCTCACTAGGAGGATGTGGGAAATGGGAAATACGCCTCTCGAGTCCCGGATGAAATTTACGAGTGATCTATTTTCCACTAAAACACTCTTGTCTTTATTCCTCGCGAAGCGAGGAGGGCCGAAGGCCCTCCGAGCGTAGCGAGGTTTATAAATTTGTCGCGTGGGGATCGCGCGAGGATTGCTAAGGGCGGTCAAATCTCGATCTGCCCATATATATTTCGATGGTGTCCGCACAGTTGCCTAGCAACAAAACCAAATCGCGACCGCTGACAGTTGCGCACTCTCATGTTTCTTCGGCGTGTTTCTTCATTTCTTGCCTGCTTCGCTACGTACATTTACGTGCTGATATTTTTATTCATCGTCTGTGAACAAGTAATTAGACAGCAACCCCTGGTTTAACAAGTGGCTCAAAATCCATTCCGGGGTAGATTTACAACTGAAACTGAGCGTGAACGCCGACTTGAAATTCAGCGCGAGCAACGAAGGCGAAAGAGTCGACGACAAGAAAGCACCGGTAGGAGAACATCGTTTACCGGTAATAGCCTAGCAAGACTAAAGCCGTCAGCAGGACACAAACAGGAGACTGGAATATTACAGGCGAGAAATCTTGGAACATACACAACGTAGCTTAAATTTAGCTTGATAGCACAGCGCTGCCACAAAACGAGATTCCCCAACAACGCCAGAATCGATACAAGGTCTTCGAAATTATAACTCAGCCACACCAATTGAATAATGACAATGAACTCAGCGGCTACAAACTCTTCGAGAAAATGTATGCTGAAACCGATCAGGACCGGCGACACCGACTAGAAGTGCTTCGACCAAAGGATTTTGTTATAGAAGCAACGAGAGGCGACAAAAAATGCACGATCATCAAAATACTTTTGCTAGAAATTTACCTTTCCAACGGACGGTGACTGAACAGGTTGGCTCAAAATTATTTCCTCTCTCTACCATTATCTTTACTCTTGATGTACTAGTAATTATTATCAACATGTAATTACTTTTCCAAGTATGATCAAAATTACAGATTACACAAGAGAAATGAAATTATTTCACAAAATAGGTTTCAGTTCCCACAACAATTTGCATATTTGTGTATGAGGAGTAAAAAGATTTAAATTCTAAGTTTAGGACGTTCCCGAAAAATATTTGAAAGAAATAATTCATATTGAATCAGTAAGAATTTATAAAAGTTTATGTTTTCCGTTATGGATATTGACCCTATTAATAGTTTAAAAATAATATTCAGATGGATCAGAAAGGACAATTTCTGTTCACAATTTGGTTTGGAAATGCACTTACAAGTACTGCTCTGCCTACACTAGCAATTACCACTTTAAAATGTGTAGCGGGTATAGGTACATCCATGCATGTATTTGATGTGAAACAAAAATTACTGCTTAACATTAATTATTGACAATAATTTCATGCTACATACAGTGACCAGCATCACAGGTCTCCTCGCAGTGCACAAGCAAGCACCAAAATCAGGGGAATTGAGATCCTGATCACCTTCAGCATGATTTGTCTATGTGAAAGTTTACTTACTTCTGAAGGTTTCACATGCTATAATCTACATTCACCCTTTCCCTTAATTAGCTACTCTTGCTTTCCATACCAACTGACCTCCCTAAGTCCCAATGTAAGCCTGCAAATTCTCCTTACTGGTCTTTATACATTTCTTGTAGTACTGGTGCAGAGAACTTCTTTCTACTGAAATTAACACTATTCATGTTTGGTGATCAATTTCTTAATTCTGATGACCTAATTAAAGCATTGCCATTGTAGGGAGATGTTGGTAACTGGGGATTCAAGGGTTAACTTATTATTTTATTGTGACAATTATCTAATCCAATTTTTATAGTGTGTTGGGGGGAATGAATAAACATGCTACCTCATCAATATGAAACTCTGTGCTTTGCTTGCCATTATTCTGTATTATTCTTATTTCAATTTTTGGGTAAAAATGGATAATTTTTTTTAATACACAGCATCACTCTTCAGCAGTAGTAGACTCCTGCTGCAGTATCTCAACCATTCAAGGGAAATAATGAATTGTGTTAGCTATTGACACCAACCTCTAACCTCGTTCCCAGGGTCTCTCTCTCCCCGCCCCCAAGAGCGAGAGAAGAGAGACCGGGCTCTCTTCTCTCGCTCTTGGGGGCGGGGAGAGAGAGACCCTGGGAACGAGGTTGTATTGACACTTGTCAATACCCAGTAAATAGAACAAAAGCTGTACAACAGAATCTAAAGGAAATGGCTGGGTAAATGTTGGAGATAACAAGTTCCAAGTTGGAATTTGAACTGCATTTCTGATAAACCTATACTCTCACCCAACCAAAATAAACACAAACACCACACATTGGCCCTGACAACAGGTCCACAGCAATACTATATACATCCTCTCTAGAGAGCAATTTGCCTTATGTCAGAATGAAGAGAAGTGGGGGGGGGGGGGTGGGGGCTGAACGTATTTTCTTATACATGACAGAGGATTGGATGCAAGTTACATGGAAACGACTGGGAACCAGAATGTTGATCTTAACTCCCAATTGGGGACCATTGTGGCCACCCATCCACACCTCCAGTTAAACCGAAATTCTATCCTCTCCCGACCCCCATCAATCAATTTTGTGGTGCACCCGTGCCCGAGCTTCGCGAGGTTCTGCGAGTCACGTATTTCTAGTAATAAAAAAGAATACACAGAACATCGGATTTTTCAGAGAACCCAATTCTCGCCGTCGCACGTATAAACAAACTTTACCGACCAACGCTTTGTACGCGATGACACAAACGAAGGTTTTGCAGTGATTTTTTTCTTTGTACCAGATTACGGTGACAAAGATGCCAACGAGGACAAGCCTTGAATCAGATCTTTCAGAACTTGAATAGGTAATTTATGTCCGTCACCTATTGGGACGAATTCTTTTCTCGTGGGATATGAGATGCTACGGCAATTTAGAAGATGGTCCAATCTGTGTGGGCGATTCCTCATATCTAGGGTGCTGTATTGGCATCCAAATTAAGTTTACGAATCCGGATTTTTTTGCCATGCAATTTGCTAAATCTATTACGATATGAATGTCAAGATTTGACATGATCAAGTTGTGCAAATGAAGTTTGTCCTCACTAATCCGACAATGAGACTTGATTAAGGCGCCATATATGATTGACCAAAAGCAAATTTGACTCAAGACCCCAAGATTTTCAAATTATTCCAATTCCACACTGTCGTGTTCCACCACGCAGGAACGGTCATCGTTGCGTAATAATTATAAGAACCCAAGAGCCTAGTCACTACCAGAGGCAGGGATTAATAGGATGCAACTCCACAGTATCTTTTAAGAGACTAGATGAAATCCCAAGATGTGACTATTGAAAGAAACTGTGCGATGCTTCCCGGTGGCGCTCTTCCTTAAGTTACGTAAGGTGGTTCTCTTTTTGAGTCTGTGGATGAAATCCTAAAGTGTGACCATTCAAATGAAAGCTACTGAGCAGTACTTTCCTGTGGTGCTGTTTATTATGCTGTACAAGGTGGTTCTAACTTTTGAGTCTGTGGATGAAATCCTTAAGTGTGACCATTCAAATGAAAGCTACTGAGCAGTACTTTCGTGTGGTACTGTTTATTGTGCTGTACAAGATTGTTTTTACTTTTGAGTCTGTGGGTGAAATCCTAAAGTGTGACCATTCAAATGAAAGCTACTGAGCAGTACTTTCCTGTGGTGCTGTTTATTATGCTATGCAAGGTGGTTCTTACTTTTGAGAATGCAGATGAAATCCTATAGTGTCCATTCAAATGAAAGCGGCTTTTGTGTTCTCTTTTTGTTTTGTTTTGTTTTTTTGTTTGTTTTTTTTTTTACACTGAAATAAAGGGAAAAAGGTGAATTTATTCTCCTTTCCGGGAGAGGGCAATAACGGGTAAAGTACATAGCATCATTGCTGCGCATACACTTATGCTAAGGCCTAAAACCAACTGCCTTTTAGAAACCCTGATCAGAGATCCAGAAAAAAAGTTGACAATAAAGCAAATCGTCATCTGCAGAATTCATGTTGAGAAAGTAACAGAATATATATATGAGAATCCGCGAACATATTAACTTCGAGGTTGAATATATTAACGCTGTCGCTTGATCTGTATATATTGTAAACGTACTCACAAACTCTTGTTTTAACAAGGCTTGAACCAAAATAAATGTTTTTACCGCCAACGTATTACGTATGTTTAGATTAATACGTTGAGACAAAGACCACGATCTTCCCAGTACAAGTACACGTAACTTGAACTTCTCATATATGTTTTCTGGTTTCAATTGGTCAAACCACGTCTTTCAGCTAAGGAACTATTATAAATTGAATACCCAGTTCTTCACTTTGATAGTTAAGCATTTCACTATTTAGACCAAAGTGAGTTGTAGCAGATGGTGGGAGAGAAATTGAAAACGACGGCAAAAATCAAACGTCACTAATCGTGAATACGTCTATTTCTTGGAAAACTGGAGGGTTTCACAGTTTTAGACTTCCGTGCTATGAAAAAGTCGAAATAAAACCAACTTAATTTTCTTCTAAACTCAACAAAGAACGCAGTTTTACTCACCTTTGTTTAAACCGTTGTTGAAAGTGAAGGAAACGTTGTCTGCCAGACAATATGTACACTGCTTTTGCTGTCTGTTCACGCAAACAATACGAAAGTAACGGCGGAACTTGAGTTGTCTTTGCAACAAACCTTGATGAATTTAATAAGTGACCGTCGCTGTTTTGAAGCCGAAAAAACGTTTGCAAAACGTTTCTTGGAGGAATGTTCCGTGTCAAGATGCTTAGGAAATACTGAAGGTTTCCGATCGCTACACAGCACTTTGTCAATGTGTGTTCTTAAAAAACAGCGCTTAGGATTTGTGAATCACTTGTTGTTATCAGTGCGATATCGCATCAAGAGTTGAATTTCACATTCAAGAGCTGCCTCGGTCCGATAAATGTCGTAATTATCAGTAAGATGTTAAGCCCATTACGCAAGCGAATTGTAAGACCATAGGTCGGCGTTATTGGCCCAACGCGATTTGAAGTTTTTCTTGTGTTTGAGTAACAGACAAAAGGTCCCTTATATATGACTTTTATCCCATTGAATCGGACATTCAATATGACATATTGCACGATTAATAAATGGGGAAGACTTCACTTTCCGGCTCATGAAACAATAAAATCATCTATAGTCAATTAAAGGCCACAAATATTACTGGTTTGAATTATTTGCTATTTAGTTTGCAATTTGTGCCATTATACGAGTTTATTTTCGGACTCCAAGCCCAGGAAATAATTGTGATATTTCCCTAATGAAGTTATCTGTAAGTACAATCTGTGATGTGGTTTCATCAAAGCTTACTTGTGCATTATCGTTCTTTGCCTCTCTCAAACCAAAGTGGTCTATACACGGTTTGTTTATCCTTCAAGAGGGGAAGACAAAGTCGCGAAGGGGCTAAAAATTTAAACAGAAAGTGGAACCTGAGCGCACTTCACTGTGGTGATATGAAATCGTGATGAAAACAACATCGTGTTCCCAATTTAGCCATCGATTAACCCCCTTCTTCACCGAGTTCAACCCCAAGTCATAGAGGCGATATCTTTTAAGGCTGTCGTTGCAATTTGAAAGAGAAACCAGAACTTCAGTGTTGTGCTGTTACTTTTTCACGTTTTGCAATCCTGAATTTGAGAAAATTTGTTAAATTTACACTTGTTTGTAGGAAAGGGTTAATTAAGAGTGTTTGTCTCGTAACGGAACGGGCGAGTTGACCTCTAATATACTAATAGCAGATAAAAGGATTACGATATCGGAATATTTGGTATTTCAGCTGTCTGGTGAATATGTCAACAGGGTTAATCGATAGAATACGGTTAGCACTGATACGCGTGCTAATTCCAGAAGAGTACTTGGTTAACTGAGGCACATCAGCACACGACAGCTTGAAAACGCATTTCGCTTCTTGACCCGTTTATCGGAAGCTCGCGCATTCCTTGAAGTGGGTAATGGCTGTACGTTTATTTGTTTTTCTTAAAAAATGTCGACACTAAATTTAACTGAACAAATAACTGATTAGATTTGCGCTTTACATATAGCTCGGGTTGATTATTTCAAGAATGCAAAAATTGAGTTTTCTTTGCGATCGTGAAAGAAAAGATATGCGCTTTGCAATACTTTTTAATATAGCTGTTCATTTTGAAGGAAAAAAACTGCTGTTCAATTTGAAAAGAACACCCCCCCCCCCTTTCCTCTCCAAGAAAAGGAAAGCTACTGTTAGAACAGTACTTTCCTGTGTACTGTTTGTTTTGCTGTACATCGTGTTCTAATTTCTGCGTCGTAGATACATTGTAAACTCATAAATAGTGATAATTCAAGTGGAAGTAGTTCCTGGTGAAAGTTACTGAGCAGTACTTCCTTGTGAACATGACACTCTTCGTTTTTCAGCGTTTCTTTAGCACACTAAGACTGAAGTGGGAAAAAGTATATCTTTTCTGTGCTTTGGCCGTTTGTCATAAGTAAAAGAAATTAAAAAGCTGTATAGTTCTCTTTTTTTTTCTATATATCAGCACGATACGTGTGACTATCAACGATTCTTACGCAAACCGCAAACTTAGACAAGGAAGACTTAAAAACCGCAAGCGGGACCTCACCGACAGCTTGGACGCCGAAGGACCCCAAACTCGGACGTTTAAATCACTAATTTAACGGAAATTGAATTAAACGTGTAATGAGGTTTTGCCGCATACTCATGCAAAATCCTTGATAAACTGAAAAACTAATTTAGCGGAAATCACGGCAAATCAGGCACAATATAAGTTGTCTGCATACAGTATCTTCGCGATAGCGGCATATCTTTCGCTTTTCAGTACTTCGTACGGTTTATAACCTTAATCTTCCTCAGGAACATGGTTTTAATATGGTGTTAATGTTCTTGTATTTCCAAATAAAATCTGTTTTCTAAACGGATTACGCCGTGGGACTTTTCTTCTAAGGAGCAGGTCAAGGACTATTGTAACGAAATGGATGTAACTAGATATCTGAGATAAAATGTCACAAGTTCTTTCAGAACTCATCGGTGTAGTCTATTCGGGAGAGCCGCCTGAGATTTTCATTACTATACAGCCCCGGGGAGGGGGGACTACTCAATAAAGTTTTACACGGGAGGATCCGCCCCTAGGCTCAAACCTTTACCTTCTAAGATATACTAATTTTTACCAAAAGTGCACCTCTTTCATATACCTAGGGCAAAAATTACACCCCTTTTTTATACCTCAAGGATAAGCCAAAGCAGTACAATATCCTATGGTTGCCGCGTTTCTCCTCAGGGTATCAGTTGCCCTGCATCAGTTACTAAAGGGCTCCAAGGCTTCCATGTGTTTCTAGTTGTTTTTGCTAAATTCTATACTTTATTTTAGGTGCTTTCTTTTTTACTTTGCAGAACATTTTGGTTACCCTTTCATATACTAAAATGACTATTTTCCCTACCCTTTAACACTGCGAGCTTAAAAAAGGCACCCCTTACGGGCGGAGCCTCCCCGTATAGTCCACTATGGGAGTATCCCCGGGGGTAAAATGACGTTCTCATTTTGTAACCTCCTCTCTACTAATTAACCACAATCTCAGACTAGTTATTTTTATTTATTTATTTATTTTTTTACCACGACTAGACCTTTGGGAAAAAAGGCGCAAATGGAATAGTATTACAAAATCGCTGAAACGACACTCGTTTGTTGGCGTCTGAATTAACATGTTCTTTTTACATTACGGTAACTATTTTTAGACGAAACTTAAGATTTAGCGAAAAGATTTAGCAAAAAGATTTAGCAATTTACACTTAAAAAAAACAACAACAACCGTAACAGTGACAATTTTCGCCCTTTTTTCGACAACTTTTTACGTTGAGCAAGTGCGTGGAAAGTAGCAACTTTACAAGAAACTGCCTCTAAATACGCTAGAAATTTTAGACACTTGTAGGTAGAAATAGTAATCTTAAGATACTGAGAAGACGTAAGGTACATATACACACTATTATACAACACTTTTTTAGGTCCTTGTTTTGGATTCTCTTGTCATGAATTGAGTCCAAAATTTACACATTGCCATATTTACCAAGAGAGGATTTACTTAAAGGGCCGAGTAAACTTAGACTGCAAAAACCGGCCGCCATATTTTGGCGTGAGTTGCCCCGCGGTTCGTGAACCCGCGCAAAACCGCGAACCTGCACGAAAAGTCTGGATCGGAGCGAGTGTGTGGGGTCGAGGAGAAGACATTGCACGCTTTCGCCGCTTCGCGCGTTGCAAAGCTCCGCGCAATTTAATTCAACATTCCTTGGCAAATTTTCATTTGACACCCATAAAACGTATTATAAAGTTAATTGCGTGCGCACTTATCGTGACGGCGGTCGTGTACTTTTTCATCACTTGTAACCCGGCTTCCGATATTTTGAAGTTAACAACTTTTTTCCTCCCAATATGGTTTCCGCTAAACGTTTTGATGCAAAAGGTTGTATTCTGGCGGAAACCGAATTTAACAGAACCGGCTCTGGTATTCGTGTTACGACTTGTAGTACGTGGCAACACCATCGTTCGACATTGAAGAAGGAGCAAACAAACGAACAACAACAACGACGGACAATTCAAACAAACAAACACTGACAAAGATATCTATAACAACAGACAAGAAATATTGTAAATAGACTAGCTATACTCTGTGCATTGTTACAATAAGCATATGGATGCACTCATCTACAAATTGATTCACAACTGTCAGCTACTGTCTACAGTCCTTAAGTATTTGAAGTATGCATTAAGTTGCGACCGGGGGGGGGGTTTACTCCCTTTTATGGCCTTTACGGGGACGTGCTGCTGTAAAGGGCATGGTTTCTGGCGTCTCTGTTCTGATCAGGGTGTATACTTTTATGTGAGTCTGTCCTAACAGGGTATGATTGCATGATTGTCGTCGTTAAATTGGGCTCAGCTACAGTCAGCAATCCTACGGCAGAGTAGCCTGCGCGCAGAAGCAAAGGAAATAGGAGACGTCTGCGCGCAGGCCGGCTAATATCGGAGACGTTTGCCTTTTTTTACAACACTTTAAAATTGTGTAAAACAAGAGAGTGTCTATTTTGTCATTCGTCTTAAACGAGGACCTAAAATGGAAGGTGTTGCCCTAAACAGGGTTGGTGTTTTAGGGCTTTTTTTGTCGTAAACAGGGTCAGGGTTTCAGACTCTCAATGGCACCCCTACACCCAGACATGGGTCACGTGCCCTCCACCCCCAAATGGGATGGAATCAAAGGGGGAAGAAGAATCCATAAAGTGAGCGCAATGGTTCAAACTTTTGCGGTTCTCCATCATCAGCGCAACTGGCGTCTGCGAATTGTCAAGCGCTGTTAAAAGGTCAAACTTTTGCGTTCATAAGTTTAACCGGGTCCATCTTCTCCGTGAATCCCCATTAATTCCCGTTTCCTCTTTATCACTGGCCCCAACATTGAGTACCCAAGATGGCAGAGGTTCCCAAGAGATCAGATGCCATACGGTCGTTTTCTATTGTTCGTGATCACTTTTACACAACGAGCCTCTGTAACGAGGGTAGTCTATAAATGGTGGTGGTTAAAGCCGCGCCCATTGAATCTGTCGGTGGTTTTTAAATAAAGCTAAATCGAGGCTACCTCGGCGCCGTTTTGTCTATGCTAAAATGACCACGGATATATCGAAGTTACTTGCTGACAAGTTCACGAGTAACTGAAGAACATTTTGATTCTCGGAAATGGGAGTCTGTTTCCGTGTTTCCATAGTGACGTGAATCTAGTGGAAATGTGGGAAAACATGAAATGTTGTAGAACGTACAGTTAGAGGCCAGTGTTTTTTTTTTTCGTCACAGCTATTTTGAGATCTCGAACGTGTGTTACACAAAGAAATAAAGTTTGCTAAATCTTTGAAAACACACAGCTTGTCACCGGTTACTCTTTAGCGCGAGAAACTATGAATGAGCAGGCGCTCCTTTCTATGAAATCCCACCCACGTAATATTATTCATGCACAGAATAATGGATTTTAACATGTACAGACTTCTCTTTCTCTCCCCGCAATTTTTTTATCGATCAAGCGAAAAAACAACTTGCTCCCAATCTGCTCTCGCCCCTCTACCCACATTTTCTTCAAGAGCTGGGGCATCATAAATCTAAGTCTCCACATTTCTCCCACCACAGCTAGTGGTTCAAATTTATTGCAAAGTTCCCACTAAGCAGTCCCCAATCCCCCCACATATGCCCCACAGTCCAACCCCCCCCCCTCATGGAAGCCGATGATAAGGGCAATTATGCGGATTCCCCAGGCCACTTTGATTGTGCCGAAATCATGCTACAAAGCTCAAGCAAAAAATAAGACGCAAAGCAGACTCCTGCCTTCCCTTTAAAGAAAAGTGTTCAGACAACTCCAACTTGGTGCCCTGTCCCCAGAGGATTCTGAGGATACTAATAGCACTGACTCAGAACTTAAGATAACTGAACAAGTTATGAAAAGACAGCAATAATGGGGGGGGGGGGGGGGAGTGGGGGGCATTTTGTAGGGACAATGTGATTTGCTCTTTGATTGGTTAATTTTTCTCATTTGATTGCAGAGACTAGGTCCAGCCTGCGCAGCACATGATAAAGGGGGATTTGGGGGGAAGGGGGGTAGAAGTGAAGCACATCTCGAGAATCATTACTCCCCCTCCTGTCTTGGCCGCTGCCACACAGGTTAGGAATAGTAGGTAAGACCTACAAACAATACAAATGAAGGGCCATGTCCCTTCAATTCACCCCAGTTTCCATAATTTCATGGGTGAGGTCAACAGTTATCAGGGTGATTCAACATTCAGTGAGAGGGTACACTTCAGATTTAAAAATCTGCATTATACAAGTATTACCACACTGTATTAGGAAGGTGCTATGAACCAGACAACGTAAGGACATTTAAGTCTATCTGTCACAAATTAAACAAAGAAGTTTAATGTGCCCCATTACATGTTGTTTCTAGTTTAATTTCCAACTTGTAAATTGCTCCATGTTTACAAATGTATATCTTAGTTATATTAGTTGCAGACCCTGTAGTAATTGGCTACGCTGTTGCGGTCACCCTGCCTCCTACTTTTGTTGTTAACTTTTGTTCATGCTTAGGGAAGTTCAAATTTAAAAAAGTGATTTTTGTCAAAATTTTGTTCTTATGCTAGAACCATCACTGAAAGATAGAACTTGAGTGCATTGCAAAAGAAGAATGTTCAGCATCTATGTATCCACCACAAAATAAAGAAGAAAAAACCACAGGCCATATACATGTAGTCTTTAAGCAATGATGTGAAATGGTTTATTAATTATTGAACTGTATACTATAAACAAACTTAAACAGAACCTTTTTTCAAAAGATTCTCTAAATTACGTGGTTGGGATGAACAAGATTAAACACACCAATCAAGCCCCAAAACAAAGCAATTCCATTGGTGAGCCTAAATATACCCTTTTTGCACAAATGACTTCAATTACCTTCCCTCGGTTCAATATAACAGAGACATTGACAAAAAAGGCAAGATGCAACATCCTCCCCCCGCTCTTCAACAAAAAATATAGTTTAAGGTTTTCAGAAAAAAAAAAGAAAAGAAAACAGTCTAAACTCGTCATTAAAGATAGATAACAGACTATTTTCATCCATGCAAATCCAGGCTCATAAAACTCTGGGTTCCTCACCTGGGGGTAGGGGGGAACTCCCTTATACGGTCTACACAGGGATGATCCGCTGGACAGGGCATGGTTTTTGGCCTCTCTGTCCTTTATAAACAGGGTACATGTATATAACTTTATACCAATCTGTCCTAAACAGGGTACACTCAGTATGATTGCTGTCGTTGAATATGGCTTTAAATAAATTATAGAAAATCCTTGCTGGTCTTTTAAATGCTTTAAACATGGAGCGATTGTATAAGTTGAGGCTGAGGGTCTCAGTCTGTCAATCACAAATCTCCACGGGCGCCAAACCAGCACATTTGCTTTGCTCACGACCCAGACGGGAAGCCAACAAGGCTAGGAGGGCTCCAAACTTGCTTTTAACATTCTCGCAAATCTCTGTTGTAAATAATTTGTTTTTAACTCTGTGAAAGAGACAATAATATTATAAAATAAGTAAATAGCAAATTTCAGATCATCACATGAACTGAAAATAATACTTAGTCTTTGTTTATGGCTTGTTTTCATGTTCACAGTTTTGCATTGCAAAGTTTAATTCATAGCAGAAAATAATCGAGAGGCAAAATACCCGCCGCTACGTAAAATGCTTGAAAACTTGAAACTGGTCGGGAAAAATAATTCAAGCATGATGAAGATGACACTCATTACAAAAAATTGACTAAATTGTTATCTTATTTTATACCCTATGTTTCAGAGAAAGAAAATACTTTTTCGAAAAGCCATGGTTATGACAGTGTCATGAGAGCAAGTGGTTCAAAAAGACAATATTTCGTGTATAAACAAAACATGCAGTCAAAATAATTTGGAAACTTGTAGGAAAACACAAAAATAGTAAACTAAAGCTGGCAAAATAAAAGGAAGAAGAACGATTAAAATCTTTTTTTTTTCATATACTGTAATGAAATCTAAGCTTGTAAACCTCTCACTGCAAAGAGAATTATGAAAAATTCAATCGGTCCCACTCATGCACTGACTAAATATTTAAAGGTATGAAATGAATTTCTTGGCTTTTATCCACAAATATTTCAACTGTAAACACTAGAGAGCCATTTAGTCAAAGGAAAAGTTAAACGTTGTAACTGTTCAAACGTTTCACGACCATTCCTTTTACACACTCCATCCATGTTTAAAACTATGTAGAAACAAGAAAGCG
This sequence comes from Siderastrea radians, assembly GCA_964017195.1. NCBI lineage: Eukaryota > Metazoa > Cnidaria > Anthozoa > Scleractinia > Rhizangiidae > Siderastrea > Siderastrea radians. The sequence goes on from OZ024899.1 coordinate 37,452,836, forward strand.
TGTATTTTGTCATTCGTCCTAAACAGGGACCTAGCTAGCTACAGTAAAATGGAAGTTAGCAGACATTCCACTAGCTGGACAAATGTACAGTCAAACAGTACCGAGAAAAATTTGATAGCTGATTAATGATTAACTGAAACAATTATTTTTCCTTGTGTTGAAAATTAATGGCCTCTTTGTTTGCCACCTGCTGCTAAAGTATTTAATACTTTATAATGTAGACTGTATTTTGTTAACATTTCATCAATTAATAAATTATTGATTAGTGACAACATTGTACCAAGCTTGTGAAATATCCTTCAAAAGATTATAAATAAAATCTTGTCTACTTTTTGATTGGCTAATAACAACCACATTTCTGAAATTGTGAATATATGAAACTCATATATTTGAACTGCGGAATGAAGAAATAAATGTAAAGAAGATCCTCGCAGTTTTTTCAGGCTTTCTTTTCGCAACTGCATAAGTTGCGTTAATAACTGCGAGGATCTTCTTTACATTTATCACAACCACAATCTGTTTGATACCTCAATTTGGCAAGTACAGAAAACTGAAACTACCTGTGTCTCCCTACCTCCTTAGACTTCCAAAAATATGGCCTCCCCAGAAAACAGTAAGCTCTCCCTGAATACAAGTGTCACTCGCAGCCCTAAAGGATAGCAGGCGCCTTCCCAAAAGCTGCTGGAAAAAAAAACAAAGCTATTTTAAAGAATTTTAGGGTATTTATGGGTTACTGTTTATATGTGTATTGGGGAGAATTGCACACCGCTATTCTCTAAACTAAGCTAACATAGCTAGGCACGCAAGTTTTTCAAGCTTGCAACAAGGGAATGCATGCTGTGTGAAAAGTAACAAAAATGTTTCATCACAACTTGAGCATGACATTTGATCATAGAATCAAATAAATAAATGATACGATAAAATCCTCCTCTCCCCCTCAGTCTATTTTCTTTTCCCTTGCTTGCCCTTCCTCAGATTTCTCAAGAAAAAGGAGAACTTGATCACAAAATTACACTGTAAGTACAAAGCACTATTAATAGTGTCTAACCATGTGGCCTTTGAACATTTTCATTCTGTATAATTCTGAAGAAACCAGTTGAGAACTCCAAGTATCATAATTTGATTGTCCATAGATTGACATGCCATCCATTTGCCTAAAAAGAAAATGACAAAACTGGTTAATACTGAGCGAGGAGAGACTGCAGGGGCAGATCCAGAAAATTAAGAAAGAGGGGGCTGAACAAATTGTTGCGAGAGTGCCCCCCCCGCCCCCAATGCCTGTTGGAGATGCTGCTTACAGCATTCTGAGAACATTTCTGACCAAAAGGTAAGGCTTCAGAAGACAGACTTTAGGATGAATTTTTTGAAGCAATTTGCAAATTTTACGTGCTTAACAGTAACCGGTAGGCAAACTTTTAATTTTACAGAGTCATCCCATTGCATTCATACATCCTACAAGGATAACTGGAAATAAACCACTGCAGGGGACTGATGAATGTCATCCCTCTCTGGTTACGTTTGGCATACATGCAGTCGTCAATAACTGCATTATAATCCAAAGATGTGTCCTTGCGAATAACGAGCAGCAACAGTGCTTTTGAACTGATTGCACAATACTACCCAAAAGAAGGTTGGTTAATACAAATTTTTTTTTTAAATACAAGAAAAGGGGGGCTGCAGCCCCTTCAGCCCTTCCCCTAACTCCGCCCCTGGACTGGGTGTTAGTTAGCAGGGTTCACAAGACATGATGGGAAAGAAAGGAGCACCACTTGCTCCACCTGCTTATGCATGCAGTCTTAACAACAACAGTAAAATAAACAAATAATAACTGAATAGGAGCAGGGTTTTCAATAAGGGCGGCCAGCAGCCGGCGAAACTCACTGGCTATTCCACATGAACTCGCCGCCTATTTGATTGAGAAATTACCTCATATTCTACGACTAACATGAGAAACAGTTGCCACCAAACAAGAGCCTTGGATCGCCAAGATTTATTCATGAAAAACGAATGGATCTTGCCTGACTTCTGAATAATTTCAGCGGCGATTTATGTTTCGTGTTCTCTCCAAATACCCTAATTCTTGCCCCAGAATGCTTGAAATGAATCCTAAGAGGCCCAAATTTTCAAAATTTTCCGGGGGAACTTACTCCTAGACCCTCCTAGAATCATGCGCCTTCGCCGCAAGTAGTTCATTCTCTGCCTACTCCTAAAATTTTGCCACCTACTCAGATTTCTATTGAAAACCCTGATAGGAGCAAGGCGAACAACACAAAAATGAAAAAGAAACTTACTGTTTGGACAAAGTGCTTCAGCAGGCATCGAGTACATGCTGGGTTCGGCGATATACATGTAGTTAAAATCCACAGAAATGTCCCTGAAATAAAATCAAACCAGACTAGTAAGGAAAATAACAATTATCTAGCCTTTTGGGAAAGAGAATGCTCCTCAAGTGGACACCAAACACAAAAATAGTAAAAACACAATACAGCAATACAAAACATGCAGTCAAAATAATTTGGAAACTTGTAGGAAAACACAAAAATAGTAAACTAAAGCTGGCAAAATAAAAGGAAGAAGCACGATTAAAATCTTTTTTTTTTCATATACTGTAATGAAACCTAAGCTTCTAAACCTCTCACTGCAAAGAAAATTATCATTCTTGATTAAGGATGGTGCCTCCTGAATAAATACAGACTTATTTATTTATTTACTGGTAACGCCTAACCTTCGAAGCTGAAGACTGATGGCTTGGGGTCAGCTAAATATTACAAAAAAATATATAAAGTACATAATTTATCTAGTTAACAGAACTGTGATAGAACGAGGAAACAGACTGTTTAAATTTAGTTAAATTAGTGTTCTCAAAGAAAGACTGAGGCAGACTGTTCCACTGAGTGATTGTTCTAAGGTAGAATGAAAGACGGCGAGAGGAGGTACCAGTAGATAAAGGAATGAAGCTGTAGCTGTGTGAGTGGCGGGATCTTTGAGTTGGATGTCTGAGGTGCTTTCTGGCATCAACTGGTATGAGTCGGTTGTAGATCTTGAAAAGGAGTGCAAGCCATGCGTCAACTCTCCTCTGCTCCAGTGTTCTCCAGCCCAGATTTTCTAGCATGTCGGTGACGCTAGAATTGTTGTGATATCTCTTCAATGTCCACCTAGTAGACTGGTATTTTCGCAAAGGTTAATTGACTATGGGGAAAGGTAGATCTTAGCAAGACCTACTGGAATAAATTATTTAAAAAAGAAAAACGTTGGTAATCATGCATTTTTTACAGATAATTAAGCAACCACAATTATTCTAATTTAAAAGCTTTAAAATACAAAGAATGTAATTGCACAACTTCTTTCCAAATGTAAGCTCAATTGTCCCTCAAAAATGTGTGGTTGCCCCACACATGTACAGCAGCAACAAAAGGAGGCACTGTCCTTAACAGCTCCAAATTAAAGGAGAAGGTCACTCCAGAAACGGTGTATTTTTTTAAAATCGCCAACAAAAGGATAACACTAAGTTGAGTTACTGACCGTGGTTTTAGCTTCTAAAGTGCATCCGATCCCACTGAAATTCCTCTTCAAAGAGGGCCAAAATTCAACAAGCGCACTGCCATTATGAATCGTACTTAGCAGCCTGGCTGGCCGCTTGTCTGGGACGTCAAATCACACAATGAGACCAGCGGTCGGGTTACGTGGGCTCGTTTTCAGAGCCCACATTAGAAGCTAAAACCACGGTCATTGACTCAACTTAGTGCTATCTTTTTATTGGTGATTTCAAAAAATGCACCATTTCTGGAGTGACCTTCTCCTTTAAGTGTTGGCATTTCCTGCCTTACCATTCCCATAGCCTGTTTAGGACAGAGAGACCCATTAGAATAAATAAAGTTCAAGACTTTTGTGTCTTAAAAAAAACATGCTTCTCCCACAGTCTGTGAGGCAACTTTAAAGACAAATTAGTTACAGTGTAGGACGTAGAATGACTAAAATTTGAGATGCTAGGACCTTGTGCCCTTAACATTCAGGGACTCTAACTGCCATCCAAGTCTTTCAGAATTCAAGTTACAGATTATGCATAATCCCCTAACTTTGGCAAGCCAAAGATTCTGAGATGGGCTTTAGTAAAGACTGGAATGAATTGGAATGAGACTGGAATGAACCACTCCGTGTACAGTTTCATTCCATTGCTTTTCATTCTTTTGTAGTTCCCGTATACACATACATGTATTCTATTTGATTTAATGTCATTGCGTATCATTCCGGCTCATTCTAGTTCATTTACATGTAGTTCCTGTCTTTAGCAATACCTATTCTGAGACTATGTTCTCATATGTTGAAATTTCCAGACTTTGTAGAGATGCATTCACATCCATTTTTAATTGACCAATCTATGTTTCTGGTTGGAGAATGGAAGGAACTTTTTAACTTAATAAAGGCTTTATCCTCACTGCAGCCTGCCAAATGAACTATGGTTTTACAGAAGAAGGTGAACAAGCTGATTCAGCAAATTAATAATGACATTCCAGTGACTACTGCAGATTTAAAAGAAAAATTAATAGCCAGGTATGAATTGGTAATAGTGTTATTCAATACACAAAGTTCTTGCTTACCTTATCGAACCTATTTCACCTTGGAGGCTGAGGGAGACGCTTAGTCATATGTCCATCTTTTCGGCCACTCCGAGGGTATGCACCTAAATAGTAAAATTTTCTTGAGAATTTGATGTCTACACATAACTAAAAAATAACCAGTACATCACAAAGCCAAAGCCAATGATACACAACTTACATTGATCAACAAATGCTGCACTGTGTGTCCTGCCTGACGAGGGGGGGATTCCCATCTAAAAGTGACGGGGGTGGTCATTCCTTTTAGAGGTTAGCATTCATGGTTTGATACCCCTTAGGGTGTTAAAATCTACAATAAATTTTATTACAACTGCGGTACATGTACGTTTTAGCCAAGGTTATCAATTGTGTTTTATTTGTTTTATAAACTTTTTCTTTGACTATAAAAAAAAAAAAGAATTACAACTAAAAGTTGCCCTAATGCAATTTACAGTGAAGATATCAACTGAAGTTCAGTAAATACAATCACCTTTATGTCCACTTGAAATTACTTTGCGGAATAACCAAAAAATTGTGTCTATAGTCGAAATATTTGCAGTCGTTGTAACATAGATAAAAGCCTAAAAAGCCTAAAAATTCATTCAAATTTTTGGCCAGTTCATGACTGGGACCAATTTAAAACAGTTCACTTTAATCCAATTTTCTACAAGTTTCCAAATTTATTTTGACTGTCTTGTTTACACCGACGTTGTTTTAAACTGTTCACTCTTATTTTCTTTTCTCTAAAACATAGGGAATAAAAATAAGAAAAAGGTTAAGTCAATTTTTTCAACCTGTGTTATATTCATCATGCTTGAATTATTTTTCCCACACAGTTTCAAATTTTTAAGCATTAGCAGCTGATACATGTATTTTGCCTCTTGATTATTTTCTACTTTTAAAACTTTGTAATGCAAAAATCTGAGGATAACTTTATTTTCAATTCATGTAATGATCTGAAATTTGCTATTTACCTACATGTATTTTCTTCCTCTTTTGCAGAGCTATCGGTAAAAACAAATAATTATTTTTTTTTGAGAGAATCTTTGAAGAAAATGAGCTCATTTGGTGCCCATTGAGAATTGTGATTGATGGGCTGAGAACCTCAACCTCAACTAATACAGTTGCTCCATGTCTAAAATCATTCAACATAATAATTATTTATGCTGATTTGCTTTGTTCAACATTCAGCAGGACATGACACACAACACCCAACAACTTTTGTGTCAAGCAACAGTGCTGACTTCTGGTTTAAGGGAAAAGTTTCTAAAGGCAAAGTTTACCAGCAAAAATTGGCCTCTTAGAAACTGAAAAAAATAATAGATAAAGGGTTGGTAAGGATGGTGGGTACTAATACAGATGAATTTTTGCAAAGGTTATGTCTATGAGGAAAAAGCAGATCTTACCAAGGGTTATTGGAATCTGAAAAGAAAAATGTGGGTAACCACGCATCTCTCAGTGCGAATTAAGCGACCATAATTCTAAAAAAAGCTTCAAAATAAAAAGAATGTATGGTATTTTCTTTCAAATTTAAGCTTAATCATCTCTGAAAGATGCATGGTTACCCCCAATTTTCGTTTTGGATTCTGATAGCCCTTTCTAAGATCCGCTTTTTCCACATAGTCATAGACCACATGAAAATACCATTGTATTAAGACCCAAATTCCTGAAGAGACCCAAATATCTCCCAGAAAATGAGATGCGCATAACATATGCACAGAAACAAAAGAAGGCACCATCTGTTATGAGTGAGATGGAGCAAAGGCGCTACAGGTATTAATATGGGCAATGACCATCAGAAGTTTTTCACTCAGTTGCAATGAACACTTTTTTCCAACTGATCACGTCTTTGCTTGTAACAGAGAAGCATGTACATGTTAAGTTAACAATGTTAATGCAGGCTTCAAACCTGCATGCAAGCATCTGTCCCAGGTGTGGCCAGACAATGGATTGACAAAGGGCAACACTAGTATGCAATCTTTTCTTGAGAACAGGGAATGAAAACACAACCTTTAACATTACACTGGCTGGACTTGCAGCATTTTTATTGGTTTCATAATTTAAATATATATCAAACAAACTATTACGACTCACTTACAAGTGGAACTAGAAAGATTACTATTTCAAACGTTGACCATTTGAAAGAAAGTAAAATTACTGACCTTCACCCAAGTGATAGCATGTCTTGTTCGCCAAAGAAATGTAGTTGTAAGACAACAGATGACGAAAACATCACCAAATTGACGCTGATAAAACTTCTTAAAAGATCCTGAACTTGATAAAGAAACCAGAGAATTTGACGAGTTCTCTCCCTTGATGATGCCAACAGAAAACAAAACTATGAAACTTAGCTCCATCAATCAAACACCTGCCATGTGTTTAAATGCGAGGTCGAGTAGGAAAGTTGTTAGGAGTACTAGTTCAGGAATTATAAATAATTTTATGTTCAAGCTGATCGTCTGGACATTTCTCCAGTGTACGAGGGCTAAAATAGCCCCTGTGAACGCCAGTGAAGTCAATTATCGACCCAATCAACCTTCCATATAATGAAAAGATCTAAGCAAACGTTGATCATCCGTAAAGTCAAATAGGTTTAAGCTTTCAGTGGGTATAAATGTACAACTCGAAGACTGTCCGCCATTTTGAAAAATATTTCACTGGCGCATGCTCATATTTGATTTCATGATGCGTTTGACGTCATATCTCTCAGCCAATCAGCGGTATTTCTGCCCTGCCGTGAACACATGCTTTTTTCGCGCCGTATGTTCGCGTTTTGGCGGCATGTTTGAAAATTTAGAATTCAAAACAATTCATTTAGTCGGCGAAGTAATTTGAAGAAACGTGTTGGAGCATTTCTGTGGACAGGAAGCGAAAAAGACTATGGGTGTAACTTTGTTTCTGCCTCAGCTTATCCGAAGAAGAACAAACCCATTGCAGTGCGACTCTGAGGGCTAAAAAGTAACCATTTCGTCCGAGAAACTTGAGGTAAGTGTGTTTTGCGTTGCAACAATTCGCGTGAAGGTTTGTTGTACTACGTCAAAAAAAATTAGCATTTCTTCGGAGAACGTGGATGTATTTATGCAAATTATCAAACACAAACTGAAGTTTTATTCATTTGCAGCGGGAAATTTCCAGTGAAAGGAAATTATTCATCGCCGAAACTACCCCAGCTCTTTGAAAAACAAGTTTTCGGACGAACTCACGTGCCATCATCTTCAGTGAGCTTACAAGCTAAGAGATGGCGCTTTTCCAAGCCCGGAGAATATAAAGGTAAGCCCTGTTCTACTCAAAAAAGTCGCTAATAAAGTCCCGTCGAAATTTCCTCGTAACATTTTCACGCAGTTCGTTCAGAAATGAAACTACATGACCGTGGATTTTAGGGAAAAAAAAGAAGGCGTCCACGTTCCATAAACTTTGAACAACGTGTGTATGTTTTTAACTCGCCATGTTTGCAAGGCGTGCGCGTTTATAAAGCGAACTTAATGTTACCTCAAAACTAGTGAACAAGAGGATACTGAAATTATCCGAAGTACAAACAAATTCTTAGCGAAAGCCAAATATTGTACAATGAAGAAAGTTTAAGATATTTTTCTAGCGTGGTTGGTAAGAAAAATAATTACTTCTACGATGTAAACGTCACAACTGATCAAACTTTTGAAACTCGTACTTCGGGTTACGTGTTTATTTTCCAGCAAAAGTACGCATTTACGCCGACTTATGCCGGTTGCATGTATGTACATGTATACTTTTCGATTTTCTTGATTTTTACTTTGTAATTAGCTACAAGTTCTTTTTTGATACTCAGTCGAATAACATTAAATTTTCCGAAGTAATTGTATTTTTTACGCGCAAAAACAATGCGCATAATTTCCAGAACGGTTTAATTCGTATGGGATCCAAATGGCGACTTGTATTAATTTTGGTATTCGAGTCGCCGTGACGGAAAACTGAGCCATTTTCGTTTTCCCGACACAAGTTAAGAATTTTCATAGTTTCTTAGCCTGCGTAGCAAGCACTTCCGTAAGGTGTTTCACAGGTTTGAAGCATTTTCGCTTTTTGGACGCGCAAAAATTGGGGCGCGCGCAAAAAGTACGTGAAGGGGTCGCGGCCAAAAAGCGAACCGAAATGCCTCGAACGGGTGGAAAAATCTACGAAAACGCTTTTTACGCACGCCAAGAATTTCTCGTGATTCACTGTTTGTTTAACGGCCGGTCAAACCATGAGGTAAAAAGTCAGCATTAAAAATGTCAACGAATGCAATAAAAAAATGCGCGCAGAAAAGAAAAAAACAACAATAATAATAACAACAACAAAATATTTTGGTATCTTTAGTTGTTTTGTACTGACTATTTGTATTAATATTTTCCTCTGTTTCTAACTTTGAAAACAACAACAACGTAACAATAAAAAACAGATATGTATCTGATTCAGCTGTGCTTATTATCTAATCAGTCAGATGCCTTTTGAACCATTTCGCGATCCTTTTTTTTTGTTAGGGCGTGTGTTATGGCGTGTTAATATTTCTAATCAATTTCTTAAACTTATTTCCGAAGTATTAGCGAACTTTATACATCTTTCGAGCTAATCATCATCCTTCATCCGGATCTATCCTTTGCCATCTTTCGCACCTCTGCCCAAGACAAGTTTGCCCTTCCTAGTTCCATCTCTACTGTTCTTATCCAGGTTGTCCTCGGTCTCTCCCTTATCGTTTTTCCTTATACCTTCTGGCGTCCAGGACAGTGCTATTTTCACATTGTCTGTGTTTAAACAATAGAGCTCTTCTGTCGAAGGCACTATCGTGTGATAGGTTCCCCGAGGAAATTTGATGTTCACAACAAATATTAGCCCGAGAACGTAGTTCGACGGCTTATATGAAGTTTGAACATCAAATTTGCGAGGAAACCCATCACACATAGGATCTGTTTTTATTGTACAACGCTAAATTTTGAGCGAAAATTGCCGAAAAGGGCACTATGTGCTTATAGGCGCCCGCTGAGGAGAGACACTATCGCGTCACGTGATCGATTTTAACCGATGGGAGTAGCCCAAAATTTAGCGTTGTACCATAACTCGTGTTAGAACACGAGTTTGCATCAGCTCCTTACTTCTGCATTCAATACTTTTTGAAGCCATCTTATTTGTAGAATCAAACGTAAACACTTATGGGTAACTACACAGATCAGTCTTGGCCATTGTGCCTGTTACCTTTAGAACATTCCAAGCCATATGGTAACAGGGATTTGACATTTGAGTTGAAGAGCCTCATTTTCGTATTCAGGGTCAAGCTAAAGTGTTTCTCAATACAGATTCTATGATTCTTATAAAAATACTAAAATTTTCATAATAATTAATAGTTTCTCATTTTAACTGGTGTGTTTCTTGTATCCGCAGATTCCTTGGTTCTCTGCAATCCCGCCTGAACCACAGCGTTTCCAATGGCCGCCAACCGAGCCACAGGCCCTCCAACTTGTATCCAGTTCGCACCGCCTCCTCAACCATGGCAGTACCTACTCCAAACTAATCCTTGTCCAGCCACACAACACACTGATGAAAGATTGGTCAGTAAAAATTCTTGTGGGTAGGGAGGGTCGGGTAAATAGAACACTGGATGAACCTCACAATGCACACTTTCCACACACGTTCGACTTGAAGTCCACGAACTTCTTATTCGGCTTAATTTAATTGTAGTTAGATTAGTTAGTGGGTGCCCTGGGTTGGTATGGCTCCTCCCCTTAGGCTCCTGTTTGGGTTGCTTTGCAGGTTATTCGGTCAACGACACTTCGGCGATACATTTTTCGGCTTTGTATTGTTTTTTGGCTTTATTCCCGGCTTCGTTTTAGGTTCGGATTTCGCCTTTTCTTCGAATACATGCAGTTCGTCGTCAACGTTATCGTCATCGTCACCGTCATCAATGGATGTCGTCGTCTTCCGGATCTTGCTTAGTTGCGCCAAATTTAATTTACTTTGTCACGGTTTCACTTGACAGTGCAAGCGCTGTGCAAGTGAAACTTTATTTCGTGAGGTTCAACCAGACTTTAAATTAATTAACGTAACGTAGGAAACTAGAGACTCAAGGCCATTCAACGTTCGTAGGGAGACCTGATTTGGCCACTCCTCACAGGCTTAGTGGCCTCTCTGGTTACAGGAAGATAGTTAGTTTAGCCTCGCAATTTTGGGTTAGCTTTCACCTCTTTAAAGAGACATCCGTATCAATCATATTGTCTCTAAAATGATACAGAAAAATCAAAGGTTTCTAGTGCTGGTGGGAATTTGTGGCTGAGGTGTTGGCTAACTTTCAATTTTGCGAGAGTAGATTAGTTAGCAAGACTTATCATATACAAGTAACTTTTCATCAGGTGGTTCTTTCCGTGAAATGGAAAAGCCTGATCAAAGGTTACTGAAAGGGTTAAAGGAACAGACAATCCACACATCAGAAGGTTAGAACGTTTACAAATTGTAAGCGTAGGCAACCTTCGAGACCAATCTACGACGCGGAATCATTGAGAAGACCAACATCAAGACAATAGCAATCTAATTAAGTTAGTTATAAGAAGTGGCAGGTATATAGGAGAATTTTCTCGCTGTGGCAGCGTTGACAATTAGACGGCCGGATATGTCTTCTTCTTGTCAATCTTGCTTTGTGGGAGGAGTCTCCTGTTAGGAAGCCCTGCATTGCATCACGCAGGCGCAGATCGTCTACAAATGGTAGGCGTAGGTAGTCTTCACGCCGACGACAGCTCATGCGCAACGGTTGCTTCGTGTTATAGGACTTGTCAGCAGTTTCATACTGTTGAAAACTCTTATAGTGCGCCAAGCGGCCTGAACTGGTCCGGAGCGATCGAATCAGCTGTTCCTGGTACTGCATAAGAAGCGGCCGGCCGAAGAAAGAAGAACAAAGTTCGTCGAACGACATAGGCAGTTAGTATAGACGTAGTTAGTTTAATTAGGGGAGTGTCCTTTTAAGACGGCGATAAAAGAAGACGGAACGGAGGAGCTGACCAGAAGACGACCTATGGCCGAGATCTGAACGGGTCATTTGCACTAGACATCACTTGACTTGTGTTCTAATAACAGAATTGATCTTAGTTAATTTCAGTGGGAATCAATTAAGAATCATACTAATAGAAATAATTCTAATAAGTGCAAGTGGGGTCTAAATGCAAATGACCTGTTGCTGAGTTTAGGAAGAAGAGTAGACAGAGCAGTTAGCATATAGCATTAACAATAACAATTATTTCAACTATGTTGCTGTTCAAGCTTCACGTACGGAAGGCGAAAAATGAGAGGTCAAAAACGTTTTCCCTTGCATTGAAACAGAAGTGTTACACGTGTGACAACAGAAAGCGGAATTTATTAAGGCAATTATGAGTTGGCTAGGCTACATGATCGGCCAGAGTAAAAATATTACATGAAGCTTGAATTTGTCAATGTTAGTTCAAACAGGTACGTTAGACTTTTTTGTGGCCGGCCGGACTCCTGCGTCGTCGGGATCAGTTCATCTGGTCATTTTTAGCTGCAACTGGTGGCCAGTTTCCTGGAATGATCCGTAATCCCTGAGCCTGTGGTAAACGTGGAGAAACATGTGAGCGTGACGGCAACCCATGTAAGGTGGAGCTCATTCTTATGGTGCAACTTTTGCCTATTATTGTTGTATTTGGTCTTTTTATTTGAAGCTATAAAAATCGTGCATTATTCGATCACTTATCAACTTGAACTTCACAATGCAATTTTTTCCGAGGATTTTTTTTGATTGTTAAAAAGTGAATTGACAAATCACTAATAATCTCGGGAGGCGAACTTACTAATTAATGTTTCAACCAAGTTAAGGCGAGAGTCGAACGCGACAGTTAGATGCGACGGTTTTAGGAAGAAGTTGCACCATGTGAATCGGCTCGAAGCACTACAATCTGGCACCAGGTACGTGGAAGTCGCGCGCGATTATGTGTGTTGCGTGACACTGGAAGGTAACGTCAGTTTCTTATCATCGTCCATCCGCTGTCTCATGATAACTTCACAAATATGTCGCAATTCCGAAAGGCGATGATGGATGGAACAGGCGTTATCTTCAAGTGTAACGTATCGTGCGGCTGTTTCGGCTTTCGATTCCGTCTTCTATTCGACGCTTTATTGGGCCTTTTATTCGGCAGTTCGTTTCCGCCAGAAAACTTTTCAAGGTTTGGTATCGACAATGCTTCGATACCAAACTGCTTCCGATTCACGCGTACCTTCTGGGGTACCCTGGGGTGTTACACTCGAGGCGTCAAATTTAATGGACGTATGAACACTCCTTGGTTTCCCTGGAGGATAAATTTTTCATTTAGGAGCGCGCTCTTCCCGACCGTATTTAATTTTATAACTTGTGTAAATGACACATGAAAGCAATAAAAGATTACATAAACTGTAGTGTGGTTGTTGTCTCTTTATTCTTTACCATTATCTATGAGCTAATTGACAAACCTAACTGGTGATGGTTCTTCAAAATCGACAGGAACATCATTTGCAATATAAATAATTATTAAAAAGCAGGGTTTTTAGGGTGCGCTTATTACTGAAATTACCTATAACGGTATTTTAAGACCACCACTGTTGATTTTCTTTAGTGATTTTTTATTTTAATTTTAGACGCGCCTTTTCGCAATTTTACGCTACGATTTGTTGTAAATCAAGGTTTCACTTTGCTGATCAATAAAGTGATACAAACACATGACTGTTGTTGTCTGTTGCTTATTCTGAAACAATAATTTTACAGGTGTAAACTAAACTACTAACTTAGATTATTTTACTTCAGGAATTGCTCAATCTTTTACGCTTCCGCATCTGTATTGCCTTTTTTCCATGCTTACCGTGATCACCAGATTTTGGTCGTATTCGCCGTGAAGAAACGTGCAAGGTTTTTGCTTTCCAGAAGCGTTTTTCTCACTGCTGTGGTGCACATTATTGTAATCAAGTTTGACGAACAATAAAATTCTGCAAACATAAGACTGTCAGTGTGTTTTTGTGAAACAATCCTAACGGAAGTATTTCCAAACCGGCTACTCACTAATCTTGACATTTCATTGCAGGAACTGCTTAAACTTTCATGTTTGAGCTTAAATTGTGCTTTTTTCTGGCCTACTGTGTTTTTTGGCCTTTATATCCCACCAATTTTTTGGGCGCGTCCCGTGAAGAAACGCGCTCGTCTTCTTACACCACCTTTTTTGGGCGCGTCCCGTCAAGAAACGCGGTGGTCTTCCTCCAAAAACTTTTTTGGGGGCGTACCGATAAGAAACGCGCATGTCTTCTTACACCAAGTTTTTTGGGCGCGTCCCGTCAAGAAACGCGCTCGTCTTCTTACACCAACTTTTTTGGGCCCGTCCCGTCAAGAAACGCGGTGGTCTTCCTCCAAAAACTTTTTTGGGGGCGTACCGATAAGAAACGCGCATGTATTCTTACACTAAGTTTTTTGGGCACGTCCCGTCAAGAAGCGAGCATATTTTCCACACTACCTTTTGAGGTTGCGTCCTTCAAGATACACGCCCCCTTTATACGGCATCTTTTGGGCGCGTTATTGAAGATACGCGTAAGTCACGACTGTTTCCGACGGATACAAAAGTACAGCTGCTGAAGGTAAAACATGTATTTCTCACAGTTATCCCTCTGTCTTTATTTCTTGTTTAGGTGCAGTCAGAGATGATGCGCTTTTCTTCTTGACTGTAAGTACAAACATTTGTTCGTCTATTTGTTATTTCAATACAAAGAGAGCTTAGTCAATACGCTGAGGATTCCAAGGGATTCTAACCCAGCTTTCCTCCGCTAGTAAATGGAACAAAAACTCAAATCAAATGTCAGATCAGAGCAAATTTGGACAAAGGATACAATCATAATCTTCAAAGCCAAATTGAAAAGAAAGGCACAGTTGATGATGTGAGTCTGATAAAATTCCAGCCCACGTGACTAATCACAATAGGATATTTATTATGACTTTTTATCAGCATAAAAATAACTCTGACGTGTATTTAATTTCCAAAAAAATCCACATTGTGGAGTATATATTCTGGAGTAACATTTCATTAAGGGTAACAGGAAGGTCTAGGAATGGCAGTCATTACGGAGCAGTTTGGAAGTCCGCCTTACAGCTGCCTGACAGCCAACCCCCGTCACAGAAACTTACCAGAGGCTCGCTTAAGGACGACAAGTCAATTTCTGCAAAATGGTCCTCGACTGTAAGTACATTATGCTTTGTAGTCCAAAGAAAGCTTCGTAAAACCCAGAAGGATTTAAAGAGTTTCCAGTCACTGCTTTTCTCTGATAACAAATCAATATGATCCGTAGATATTTGGAAACAGAAGACAAAAGATCATAACATCCAGGAATCTTCAACACGTATGATATTCAGAGAATGCATTGCAATTCAAAGCCACGTGACTGAGGCAATAATGAAGGGTTACAGAACCTGATTCCCTATCACAATGGAATTACCGACTTGTTTTCCAGTTTATACTAAAATATATTGTTTTGAGTAATATCTTACACAGGCTTAACAAGACGTTCGACATATCACAGCCACCATATCATGTAGCAACTCAGATGACTTGAAGATTCCCGACACTTGCCATATAGGTAAGGTTCCAACAACATCTCAGTGAAACTAACTAGTGTGTCACTTAGTGATGTGCTACATGTCAGTTGCTGAGTAATGTGCCCCGAATGTAAGTGCAATAAGCTACTTTTTCTTATTAAGTTCAGCAGCTTTTTTCATTAAGTGCAAGGTGAGCTCAGTTACTGAGGCTTTAAAGGGATTTGAACTCAGCTTTATCGTATCGTATCGTAAACGTATCGTCTTTAAAAGTTCAGAAAGAAATATTTTATTCAGTGCTAAGAAAGCTCAGTTTAAGTACTTTGGCTTTTAAGGGATTTAAATCCAGGATGTCTCTCCTTATAACTAAGTAAATGATATATTTAACTGTGGAATCGTAATGTGAAGTCAAATCTGAGTGACCAAGTTTGCTTAAAAGATGCACAACTAATCATCATTAAACAATCTTGCAAAAACTCTCTGAAGGTGCAAAGAAAGATAAGGCCATGTGACACACATTTCAAGGGTTGCCAAACATTTGCTGATTCCCTAAGACTGTGCAATATCTCTGACTTAATTGTTTTCCAATTTGTACGAAAATAATTCTTCTTGATTGAGTAATAAATATGCAAGGTTAACAGGATGTTTCAGATATTGCAGCTGCTAGCGGTGGCAATTTGGAACCCGTACATATGCTCGACCACTGCAAGGATTGGAGGTACATGAGCCAGTCGCACGAGAAAGGGGTGGCACTGATCCTGTCAAAGGAGGCTGGCAGGAACTTGAAGTAGTGGGAACCAATTTCCGAGCGGGTCATCACTGCCAGCTTTGAGTCAAAGTTCAAGAACACCAACACGATAATCCAAGCTTATGCACCAACAAACGACGCAGAGGAGGACGTGAAGAAGGACTTCTTACACCAGCTCTAGACCCCCTTCAAAAAGGAGAAGACGACAGATCTCACCATGGTTATCGGAGAATTTAACGCCAAAGTGGATTCCGGCAACACAAATCGGGTAACGGCCACGGGGACTCATGGTAAAGGAGGCATAACCGAAATGGAGACCTGCCCTGTGATTTCTGAGCAACAAATGGGCTTGTTATTGGTGGATATTCCAGTAAAGGGCGGCAAAGATACCGGATGGGATCATCAGCTAGTTGTGGCTGAGATCAAGATGAAGCTGCTGGCTGTGAAGAAGGATAGATCATCAAGAAGCAAGTATTGCATCTAGAAGCTAAAAGACCAAAGATAAGTTGGCAATTGCACTAGAAAACAGGTACTATGCCGTGTATAATTTTGATCAGATGATGAAGAAGAGATAGAGCTTGAGCTGGAACAGAAGTGGAGCCAGATCAGGGACTGTATTCTTCCGTCCGCGATAAAATCATAGGTAAGGTCAGAAGAGACAGAAAGGAGTGAATGAGCGAAGCAACTGGGACACTGACGGAGGAGATATGCGAGCTGAAAAACAAGACGGAGGCCGCACTAAGACAAATAACCAAAAGTTGGCCACATCTTCTCAAAGATGAGTTCACTTCACGATATTCGAGTAAAATGCAATGGAGATGACGGATCGGATCATCACCTGGTTGTGGCTGAGATCAATATAAAGCTGCTGGCTCTGAAGAAAGGGAGATCACAACGAAGCAATTATTTCACCTAGAAAAAAGAAGGACGAACGGGTGAAGCATCAGTACGTAATTGCACTGGCCAACAGGGACGATGCCCTTTACAATCGACCAGATAATGAAGAGGAGATAGAGCCTGAGCTGGAACACTACTGGAGGCAGATTAAGGAGATTTTTTCTTCCACTTACGAGGAAATCCTTGCTAAGGTCAAAAGAGAAAGAAAAGAGTGGATCAGCGAAGACATTTGGACATGGGTGGAGAAGAGACGCAAACTGAAAGCCAAGATTAAGGATCCTAAGACAAGAAATCAGAACTTGGCCACAGTACTTTTACAGCACGTAAAATAAAGAGATGAAGGCAAGGTACAGCAGAGATAAGAGGACATTGGCCGATAAGCGGAGGAAGCAGCGCAACAGCGATACATGATGAAAGTGTTCGATGCCACGAGGCTGCTTATTGAGAAACGAAACGTCCTGATTACACCAGTCAAGGACAAGAACTGGGTTGTCCTGACTAGAACAAATGACCAGTTCAACCGATGTAAGGAACAATTTCAGGAAATTCTAAACAGGCCGGAACCAGAGAACATACCGGATTAGACTGAGAGGACCTACCCTGTCTACACAAACGGAGAAAATCACCATGTCATAAGTCAAGAAGGCCTTGAAAACCTAGAAGAATGGAAAGGATATTCAAGTCAAGTGCGTCGTAGATGCAGGAGTAGATCATCACCTAGTTATGGCTGAGAACAAGATAAGGTTGCTGGGTCCGAAGAATCTTATGATAGATCAAAAAAAGCAATTATTGCATTTCAAGCTGAAAGACAGAAGAGTGACAGATGAGCTAGTAATTGCACTGGCAAACAGGTACGATGCCGTGTAGAATGGATCAAATGATGAAGAGGAGATAAACCTGAGCTGGAAAAGGAGTGGAGGCATATCAGGGAGATGTATTCTTCCATCCGGGAGGAAATCCCCGGTAACGTCAAAAGAGAAAGAAAAGAGCGGATGAGCGAAGAAACTTGGACATTCATGGAGGAGATACGAGTGCTGAAAGGCAAGATGGAGGCCGAGCTAAGACAAGGAACCAAAAGTTGGCCACATCTTGCTAAATGTTTCTGGCAAGAACCTGAAGGAGTGGGAAACAATCACCAAGCGGCTCATAAATTCAAGGTTTGAGTCAAAGTGCCAGAACACTACGATAATCCAAGTCTATGCACCAACACCCGGAAAAGAAAGAGAACGAGGACCGTCTAACACCAACTTCAGACCCCCTTCAACAAGAGGAAGACGACAGATCTCACCATGGTTATCAAAGTCTTGGATGCCAAAGTGGGCTCCCACAAACGACCACAGAGAATCGTGGGGAAGGAGACATGAACGAAAATGGAGAACTGTTCTGTGATTTCTGCGCAAGAAATGGGCTTCTTACTGGGTAAACACTGTCCCCACACAAGGAATCTCATAAGCTCATGTGGACATCCGTTGATGGCATGACCAAGAATCAGATTGGCCTTTGGCCGTTAGAAAACGATGGAGGAGTTCACCTTAGTATGTTCGAGTGAAGCGCAGTGTAGATGCAGGATCGGATCATCACCTAGATGTGGCTGAGGTCAAGAAGAAGCTGCTGGCTCTGAAGAAGGAGGGATTAAAGAAAACACTTATTACATCGACAAGCTGAAGGACCAAAGAGTGAGACATGAATTCCAAACTGCACTGGCCAACAGCTACGATGCTCTGTACAACGGATCAGTTAATGAAGAGAAGATAACACGAGAGCTGAAACAGGAGCGGAGCCAATTCAAGGAGATGCATTTTTCCACATGCGAGGAAATTCCCGGTTAGGTCAAATAAGAAGAAAAGGAGTGGGTGAGAAACGAAACTTGGAAAGTCGGGGAGGACAGACGCGAGCTGAAGGTCAAGATGGAGGCCGCTCTAAGTCAAGCACCCAGACGGTTTACAACAAGAGAAACAAAAAGGCGAAGATATGTTGCAGTGGAGACAGAGGAGGAAACTTACCTTAATAACCTCGAGCTCATAGCCACCACGGGCGGCGCCTCAGAGGATGTTGAAGTCAGGTGCAAGAAGACACAAGTTTTCGTCTGCATTTTGAGACCTTCTTGGGGATGCAAGTGTATGTCTCTGAGGACAAAGCCTAGGATCATCAATTCAAACATCAAGTCCCTCCTCCTGTATATGGACCTAAGAGGACCTCGTTGCCAAACCTGAGGTCTTGCAAGCTTCGGTACATCCCGGGAATCTGGTGGGCAAAGAGGATATCGAAGGAGGACTTAAGGCAGTGTACCAATCAAGATTCAGCACCCAGAGAAGAAAATGGAAAGGGATTGGCCAACCCTTGGCAAAAACCTGTCACCACCACCGCTCGCTAGTCCTTTGAGTGGAATCCCCAAGGTACTAGGACAAAGGGCAAACCCAATACGTCGTGGAGAAGAACAATGCAGAAGGAAAACGAGGATATCGTGATTCATGAAATGAAGTGAAACCGACAACAGAAAAATCCAGTCCGCAGGAAACCTGCAGTGGAGGCTCTATGCTCCGGTCGGAGAGAAGGGGAATAAGTCAAGTAAGTCAAGTCAGGGTGGCAATTTGGAAGCCTTGCATTTCCCCGACCACTTCACTAATTTCAGGGAGGTACATGAAAGAGAGATTTATGGTACATGAGGGTGCTTAGACTGTAAGTACAATAAAACTAATTTGTTTTTGTCAATGCATAGAGAGCTCAGCTGAAGAGGGATTCGAAGCCAGCTTTGCTGAACTGATAAATCGTCGAAATACAAAGATTGCCGACTCAGATCAAATTCAAACGAAACCTTGGTAAAATAATAAGCTGACAAGGGATTATATTCCGAGGCTGCGATGAAATCCAAGCACTCACGTGACTGGACGGTTGCAAAGGAGTATACTGAGCATTGACTGTTCTTGTGACCATAGTAACTTAACTCTGACTTGTGTCTTAATTTATACTAAACTCCATGTTCAGTTATACCTTATTTTAGTGTTAGCGGATAGTTCCAGACATCCTAACCGTCATGAAGACGCTCAGAAGTAATTAGATCCAGATAGTCGACAGCCATGTAAGTAAATCTCTCGCAGCATCTCAGTGAAACTTTATACAATCTGCCGAAGCTAAAATCGGACTTTTGTGTCGGTGAACTTAATAACAAAAACACTGCAAAAACGTCTTGGTAAAAGGAAACAACAACGCCTTTTATTTGGACACAAGACATATTTCGGCATTCAACTGAAGATTGCATTAGGTATACCGAAATATGTCTTGTTTAAAACTAAAAAGTTTTGTGTCGTTTTTTTAAATTACTTAAACACGCTGCAGTTTATATAATTAGTCAATATTCCAAGTCAACATTCCAAGTCTTTTTTCAATTAGTTATTTGTCTTTCGTGTTATTTAACGATTGTTTTTTTCGTTTTGTATTCGCAGTTTCCTTAGTTTCCCGAATTCCCAATTCTACAATCGCCCACTTCGACCACAGCTTTTCCCATGCCCAGCTAACCGAGCCACAGGACATCCAGTTTGCATCCTGAACAGACCACCATCCACAACTATGGCAGTACGTCCTCCATCTTGACCTTGTCAAGCTACACATCACACTGATGTCAGATTGGTCAGTAAAACTTATTGTGGGTAGGGAGGGTCGGGTAAATAGAACACTGGATGAGCCTCACAATGCACACTTTCCACACACGTTCGGCTTGAAGTCCACGAACTTCTTATTCGGCTTAATTTAATTGTAGTTAGATTAGTTAGTGGGTCCCCTGGGTTGGTATGGCTCCTCCCCTTAGGCTCCTGTTTGGGTTGCTTTGCAGGTTATTCGGTCAACGACACTTCGGCGATACATTTTTCGGCTTTGTATTGTTTTTTGGCTTTATTCCCGGCTTCGCTTTAGGTTCGGATTTCGCCTTTTCTTCGAATACATGTAGTTCGTCGTCAACGTTATCGTCATCGTCACCGCCATCACTCGATGTCGTCGTCTTCCGGATCTTGCTTAGTTGCGCCAAAGTTAATTTACTTTGTCACGGTTTCACTTGACAGTGCAATCGCTGTGCAAGTGAAACTTTATTTCGTGAGGTTCAACCAGACTTTAAATTAATTAACGTAACGTAGGAAACTAGAGACTCAAGGCCATTCAACTTTCGAGGGAGACCTTATTTGGCACTCCTCACAGGCTTAGTGGCCTCTCTGGTTACAGGAAGATAGTTAGTTTAGCCTCGCAATTTTGGGTTAGCTTTCACCTCTTTAAAGAGACATCCGTATCAATCATATTGTCTCTAAAATGATAGAGAAAAATCAAAGGTTTCTAGTGCTGGTGGGAACTTGTGGCTGAGGTGTTGGCTAACTTTCAATTTTGCGAGAGTAGATTAGTTAGCAAGACTTATCATATACAAGTAACTTTTCATCAGGTGGTTCTTTCTGTGAAATGGAAAAGCCTGATCATAGGTTACTGAAAGGGTTAAAGGGACAGACAATCCACACATCATAAGGTTAGAACGTTTACAAATTGTAAGCGTAGGCAGCCTTCAAAACCAATCTACGACGCGGAATCATTGAGAAGACCAACATCAAGACAATAGCAATCTAATTAAGTTAGTTATAAGAAGTGGCAGGTATATAGGAGAATTTTCTCGCTGTGGCAGCGTTGACAATTAGACGGCCGGATATGTCTTCTTCTTGTCAATCTTGCTTTGTGGTAGGAGTCTCCTGTTAGGAAGCCCTGCATTGCATCACGCAGGCGCAGATCGTCTACAAATGGTAGGCGTAGGTAGTCTTCACGCCGACGACAGCTCATGCGCAACGGTTGCTTCGTGTTATAGGACTTGTCAGCAGTTTCATACTGTTGAAAACTCTTATAGTGCGCCTAGCGGCCTGAACTGGTCCGGAGCGATCGAATCAGCTGTTCCTGGTACTGCATAAGAAGAGGCCGGCCGAAGAAAGAAGAACAAAGTTCGTCGAACGACACAGGCAGTTAGAATAGACGTAGTTAGTTTAATTAGGGGAATGTCCTTTTAAGACGGCGATAAAAGAAGAAGAAGGAACGGAGGAGCTGACCAGAAGACGACCTATGGCCGAGATCTGAACGGGTCATTTGCACTAGACATCACTTGACTTGTGTTCTAATAACAGAATTGATCTTAGTTAATTTCAGTGGGAATCAATTAAGAATCATACTAATAGAAATAATTCTAATAAGTGCAAGTGGAGTCTAAATGTAAATGACCTGTTGCTGAGTTTAGGAAGAAGAGTAGACAGAGCAGTTAGCATATAGCATTAACAATAACAATTATTTCAACTATTGTTGCTGTTCAAGCTTCACGTACGGAAGGCGAAAAATGAGAGGTCAAAAACTTTTTCCCTTGCATTGAAACAGAAGTGTTACACGTGTGACAACAGAAAGCGGAATTTATTAAGGCAATTATGAGTTGGCTAGGCTACATGATCGGCCAGAGTAAAAATATTACATGAAGCTTGAATTTGTCAATGTTAGTTCAAACAGGTACGTTAGACTTTTTTGTGGCCGGCCGGACTCCTGCGTCGTCGGGATCAGTTCATCTGGTCATTTTTAGCTGCAACTGGTGGCCAGTTTCCTGGAATGATCCGTAATCCCTGAGCCTGTGGTAAACGTGGAGAAACATGTGAGCGTGACAGCAACCCATGTAAGGTGGGGCTGATTCTTTTGGTGCAACTTTTGCCTATTATTGTTGTATTTGTTTTTTTTTATTTGAAGCTGCAAAAATCGTGCATTATTCGATCACTTATCAACTTGAACTTCACAATGCAATTTTTTGCGAGGATTTTTTTTAATTGTTAAAAACTGAATTGACAAATCACTAATAATCTCGGGAGGCGAACTTACTAATTAATATTTCAACCAAGTTAAGGCGAGAGTCGAACGCGACAGTTAGATGCGACGGTTTTAGGCAGAAGTTGCACCTTGTGAATCGGCTCGAAGCACTACAATCTGGCACCAGGTACGTGGAAGTCGCGCGCGATTATGTGTGTTGCGTGACACTGCAAGGTAACGTCAGTTTCTTATCATCGTCCATCCGCTGTCTCATGATAACTTCACAAATATGTGGCAATTCCGAAAGGCGATGACGGATGGAACAGGCGTTATCTTCAAGCGTAACGTATCGTGCGGCTGTTTCGGCTTTCGATTCCGTCTTCGATTCGACGCTTTATTGGGCCTTTTATTCGGCAGTTCGTTTCCGCCAGAAAACTTTTCAAGGTTTGGTATCGACAATTCTTCGATACCAAACTGCTTCCGATTCACGCGTACCTTCTGGGGTACCCTGGGGTGTTACACTCGAGGCGTCAAATTTAATGGACGTATGAACACTCCTTGGTTTCCCTGGAGGATAAATTTTTCATTTAGGAGCGCGCTCTTCCCGACCGTATTTAATTTTATAACTTGTGTAAATGACACATGAAAGCAATAAAAGATTACATAAACTGTAGTGTGGTTGTTGTCTCTTTATTCTTTACCATTATCTATGAGCTAATTGACAAACCTAACTGGTGATGGTTCTTCAAAATCGACAGGAACATCATTTGCAATATAAATAATTATTAAAAAGCAGGGTTTTTAGGGTGCGCTTATTACGGAAATTACCTATAACGGTATTTTAAGACCACTGCTGTTGATTTTCTTTAGTGATTTGTTTATTTTAATTTTAGACGCGCATTTTCGAAATTCTACGCTACAATTTATTGTAAATCAAGGTTTCACTTTGAAGATCAATAAAGTGATACAAACACATGACTGTTGTTGTCTGTTGCTTATTCTGAAACAATAATTTTACAGGTGTAAACTAAACTACTAACTTAGATTATTTTACTTCAGGAATTGCTTAATCTTTTACGCTTCCGCATCTGTATTGCCTTTTTTCCGTGCTTACCGTGATCACCAGATTTTTGATCGTATTTGCCGTGAAGAAACGTGCAAGGTTTTTGCTTTGCAGAAGCATTTTTTCTCACTGCTGCGCTGCACATTATTGTAATAAAGTTTGACGAGCAATAAAATTCTGCAAACATAAGACTGTCAGTGTGTTTTTGTGAAACAATCCTAACGAGAGCATTTCAAACGGGCTACTCACTAATCTTGACATTTCATTGCAGGAACTGCTTAACCTTTGATGTTTGAGCTTAAATGGTACTTTTTTCTGGCCTACTGTGTTCTTTGGCCTTTATATCCCACCAATTTTTTGGGCGCGTCCCGTGAAGAAACGCGCTCGTCTTCTTACACCAACTTTTTGGGCGCGTCCCGTCAAGAAACGCGGTGGTCTTCCTCCAAAAACTTTTTTGGGGGCGTACCGATAAGAAACGCACATGTATTCTTACACCAAGTTTTTTGGGCGCGTCCCGTCAAGAAACGAGCATATTTTCCACACTAGCTTTTGAGGTTGCGTCCTTCAAGATACACGCCCCCTTTATACGGCATCTTTTGGGCGCGTTATTGAAGATACGCGTAAGTCACGACTGTTTGCGACGGATACAAAAGTACAGCTGCTGAAGGTAAGACATGTATTTCTCACAGTTATCCCTCTGTCTTTATTCCTTGTTTAGATGAAGTCAGAGATGATGCGCTTTTCTTCTTGACTGTAAGTACAAACATTTGTTCGTCTATTTGTTATTTCAATACAAAGAGAGCTTAGTCAATACGCTGAGGATTCCAAGGGATTCTAACCCAGCTTTTTTCCCGCTAATAAATGGAACAAAAACTCAAATCAAATGTCAGATCAGAGCAAATTTGCACAAACGATACAATCATAATTTTCAAAGCCAAATTGAAAAGAAAGGTACAGTTGATGATGTGAGTCTGATAAAATTCCAGCCCACGTGACTAATCACAATAGGATATTTATTATGACTTTTTATCAGCATAAAAATAACTCTGACATGTATTTAATTTCCAAAAAAAATCCATATTGTGGAGTATATATTCTGGAATAACATTTGATTAAGGTTAACAGGAAGGTCCAGGAATGGTAGTCATTACGGAGCAGTTTGGAAGTCCGCCTTACAGCTGCCTGACAGCCAACCCCCGTCACAGAAACTTACCAGAGGCTCGCTTAAGGACGACAAGTCAATTTCTGCAAAATGGTCCTCGACTGTAAGTACATTATGCTTTGTAGTCCAAAGAAAGCTTCGTAAAACCCAGAAGGATTAAAAGAGTTTCCAGTCACTGCTTTTCTCTGATAACAAATCAATATGATCCGTAGATATTTGGAAACAGAAGACAAAAGATCATAACATCCAGGAATCTTCAACACGTATGATATTCAGAGAATGCATTGCAATTCAGAGCCAGGTGACTGAGGCCATAATGAAGGGATACAGAACCTGATTCCCTATCACAATGGAATTACCGACTTGTTTTCCAGTTTATACTAAAATGTATTGTTTTGAGTAATATCTTACACAAGCTTAACAAGACGTTCAACATATCACAGCCACCATGTAGCAACTCAGACGACTTGAAGATTCCCGACACTTGCCATATAGGTAAGGTTCCAACAACATCTCAGTGAAACTACCCAGGGTGTCGCTTAATGATGTGCTACATGTCAGTTGCTGAGTAATGCGCCCCCAATGTAAGTGCAATAAGCTACTTTTTCTTATTAAGTTCAGCAGCTTTTTTCATTAAGTGCAAGGTGAGCTCAGTTACTGAAGCTTTAAAGGGATTTGAACTCACCTTTATCGTATCGTATCGTAAACGTATCGTCTTTAAAAGTTCAGAAAGAAATATTTTATTCAGTGCTAAGAAAGCTCAGTTTAAGTACTTTGGCTTTTAAGGGATTTAAATCCAGGATGTCTCTTCTTATAACTAAATAAATGATATATTTAACTGTGGAATCATAATATGAAGTCAAATCTGAGTGACCAAGTTTGCTTAAAAGATGCACAACTAAACATCATTAAACAATCTTGCAAAAACTCTCTGAAGGTGCAAAGAAAGATAAGGCCATGTGACACACATTTCCAGGGTTGCCAAACATTTGCTGATTCCCTAAGACAGTGGAATATCTATGACTTTATTGTTTTCCAGTTTGTACGAAAATAATTCTTCTTGATTGAGTAATAAATATGCAAGGTTAACAGGATGTTTCAGATATTGCAGCTGCTAGCGGTGGCAATTTGGAACCCGTACATATGCTCGACCACTGCAAGGATTGGAGGTACATGAGCCAGTCGCACGAGAAAGGGGTGGCACTGATCCTGTCAAAGGAGGCTGGAAGGAACTTGAAGTAGTGGGAACCAATTTCCGAGCGGGTTATCACTGCCAGCTTTGAGTCAAAGTTCAAGAACACCAACACGATAATCCAAGCTTATGCACCAACAAACGACGCAGAGGAGGACGTGAAGAAGGACTTCTTACACCAGCTCTAGACCCCCTTCAAAAAGGGGAAGACGAGAGATGTCACCATGGTTATCGGAGAATTTAACGCCAAAGTGGGTTCCGGCAACACAAATCGGGTAACGGCCACGGCGACTCATGGTAAAGGAGGCATAACCGAAATGGAGACCTGCCCTGTGATTTCTGAGCAACAAATGGGCTTGTTGTTGGTGGATATTCCAGTAAAGCGTGGCAAAGATGCCGGATGGGATCATCAGCTAGTTGTGGCTGAGATCAAGACGAAGCTGCTGGCTGTGAAGAAGGATAGATCAACAAGAAGCAAGTATTGCATCTAGAAGCTAAAAGACCAAAGATAAGTTGGTAATTGCACTAGAAAACAGGTACTATGCCGTGTATAATGGATCAGATGATGAAGAAGAGATAGAGCTTGAGCTGGAACAGGAGTGGAGCTAGATCAGGGACTGTATTCTTCCGTCCGCGATAAAATCATAGGTAAGGTCAGAAGAGACAGAAAGGATTGAATGAGCGAAGCAACTGGGACACTGACGGAGGAGATATGCGAGCTGAAAAACAAGATGGAGGCCGCACTAAGAGAAGTAACCAAAAGTTGGCCACATCTTCTCAAAGATGAGTTCACTTCACGATATTCGAGTAAAATGCATTGGAGATGACGGATCGGATCATCACCCGGTTGTGGCTGAGATCAAGATAAAGCTGCTGGCTCTGAAGAAAGGGAGATCACAGCGAAGCAATTATTTCACCTACAAAAAGAAGGACGAACGGGTGAAGCATCACTACGTATTGCACTGGGCAACAGGGACGATGCCCTTTACAATCGACCAGATAATGAAGAGGAGATAGAGCCTGAGCTGGAACACTACTGGAGGCAGATTAAGGAGATTTATTCTTCCACTTACGAGGAAATCCTTGCTAAGGTCAAAAGAGAAAGAAAAGAGTGGATCAGCGAAGACACTTGGACATGGGTGGAGAAGAGATGCAAACTGAAAGCCAAGATTAAGGATCCTAAGACAAGAAATCAGAACTTGGCCACAGTACTTTTACAGCAAGTAAAATAAAGAGGTGAAGGCAAGGTACAGCAGAGATAAGAGGACATTGGCCGATAAGCGGAGGAAGCAGCGCAACAGCGATACATGATGAAAGTGTTCGATGCCACGAGGCTGCTTATTGAAAAACGAAACGTCCTGAGTACACCAGTCAAGGACAAGAACTGGGTTGTCCTGACTAGAACAAATGACCAGTTCAACCGATGTAAGGAACAATTTCAGGAAATTCTAAACAGGCCGGAACCATACTGGAGAACATACTGGATTAGACTGAGGGACCTACCCTGTCTACACAAACGGAGAAAATCACCATGTCATAAGTCAAGAAGGCCTTGAAAACCTAGAAGAATGGAAAGGATATTCAAGTCAAGTGCGTCGTAGATGCAGGGTTAGATCATCACCTAGCTGTGGCTGAGAACAAGATAAGGTTGCTGGGTCCGAAGAATGAAAGATCAAAAAAAGCAATTATTGCGTTTCAAGCTGAAAGACAGAAGAGTGACAGATGAGCTGGTAATTGCACTGGCAAACAGGTACGATGCCGTGTAGAATGGATCAAATGATGAAGAGGAGATAAACCTGAGCTGGAAAAGGAGTGGAGGCATATCAGGGAGATGTATTCTTCCATCCGGAAGGAAATCCCCGGTAACGTCAAAAGAGAAAGAAAAGAGCGGATGAGCGAAGAAACTTGGACATTCATGGAGGAGATACTAGTGTTGAAAGGCAAGATGGAGACCGAGCTAAGACAAGAAACCAAAAGTTGGCCACATCTTGCTAAATGTTTCTGGCAAGAACCTGAAGGAGTGGGAAATAATGACCAAGCGGCTCATAAATGCAAGGTTTGAGTCAAAGTGCCAGAACACTACGATAATCCAAGTCTATGCACCAACACCCGGAAAAGAAAGAGAACGAGGACCGTCTAACACCAACTTCAGACCCCCTTCAACAAGAGGAAGACGACAGATCTCACCATGGTTATCAAAGTCTTGGATGCCAAAGTGGGCTCCCACAAACGACCACAGAGAATCGTGGGGAAGGAGACATGAACGAAAATGGAGAACTGTTCTGTGATTTCTGCGCAACAAATAGACTTCTTAGTGGGTAAACACTGTCCCCACACAAGAAATCTCATAAGCTCATGTGGACATCCGTTGATGGCATGACCAAGAATCAGATTGGCCTTTGGCCGTTAGAAAACGCTGGAGGAGTTCACCTTAGTATGTTCGAGTGAAGGGCAGTGTAGATGCCGGATCGGATCATCACCTAGTTGTGGCTGAGGTCAAGAGGAAGCTGCTGGCTCTGAAGAAGGAGGGATAAAAAAAAAAACAATTATTGCATCTACAAGCTGAAGGACCAAAGAGTGAGACATGAATTCCTAACTGCACTGGCCAACAGCTACGATGCTCTGTACAACGGATCAGATAATGAAGAGAAGATAACACGAGAGCTGAAACAGGAGCGGAGCCAATTCAAGGAGATGCATTTTTCCACCTGCGAGGAAATTCTCGGTTGGTCAAATAAGAAGAAAAGGAGTGGGTGAGAAACGAAACTTGGAAAGTCGTGGAGGACAGACGCGAGCTGAAGGTCAAGATGGAAGCCGCTCTAGGTCAAGCACCCAGACGTTTTACAACAAGAGAAACAAAAAGGTGAAGATATGTTGCAGTGGAGACAGAGGAGGAAACTTACCTTGGTAACTTCGAGCTCATAGCCACCACGGGCGGCGCCTCGGAGGATGTTGAAGTCAGGTGCAGGAAGACACAAGTTTTCTTCTACATTTTGAGACCCGCTTGGGGATCCAAGTGTATCTCTCTGAGGACAAAGCCTTGGATCATCAATTCAAACATCAAGTCCCTCCTCCTGTATGGACCTAAGAGGACCTCGTTGCCAAACCTGAGGTCTTGCAAGCTTCGGTACATCCTGGGAGTCTGGTGGGCAAAGAGGATATCGAAGGAGGACTTAAGGCAGTGTACCAATCAAGATTCAGCACCCAGAGAAGAAAATGGAAAGGGATTGGCCAACCCTTGGCAAAAACCTGTCACCACCACCTCTCGCTAGTCCTTTGAGTGGATCCCCAAGGCATCAGGACAAAGGGCAAACCCAATACGTCGTGGAGAAGAACAATGCAGAAGGAATACGAGGATATCATGATTCATGAAATGAAGTGAAACCGACAACAGAAAAATCCAGTCCGCAGGAAACCTGCAGTGGAGGCCCTATGCTCCGGTTGGAGAGAAGGGGAATAAGTCAAGTAAGTCAAGTCAAAATGGCAATTTGGAAGCCTTGCATTTCCCCGACCACTTCACTAATTTCAGGGAGGTACATGAAAGAGAGGTTTATGGTACATGAGGGTGCTTAGACTGTAAGTACAATAAAACTAATTTGTTTTTGTCAATGCATAGAGAGCTCAGCTAAAGAGGGATTCGAACCCAGCTTTGGTGTACTGATAAATCGTCGAAATACAGAGATTGCCGACTCAGACCAAATTCAAACGAAACCTTGGTAAAATAATAAGCTGACAAGGGATTATCCTCCGAGGCTGCGATGAAATCCAAGCACTCACGTGACTGGACGGTTGCAAAGGAGTATACTGAGCATTGACCGTTCTTGTGACCATTGTAACTTAACTCTGACTTGTGTATTAATTTATACTAAACTCCATGTTCAGTTATACCTTATTTTAGTGTTAGCGGATGGTTCCAGGCATCCTAACCCGCATGAAGACGCTCAGAAGTAATTAGATCCAGATGGTCGACAGCCATGTAAGTAAATCTCTCGCAGCATCTCAGTGAAACTTTATACAATCTGCCGAAGCTAAAATCGGACTTTTGTGTCGGTGAACTTAATAACAAAAACACTGCAAAAACGTCTTGGTAAAAGGAAACAACAGCGCCTGTTATTTTGAAACAAGACATATTTCGGCATTCAACTGAAGATTGCATTAGGTATACCGAAACATGTCTTGTTTAAAACTAAAAAGTTTTGTGTTGTTTTTTTAAATTACTTAAAACACGCTGCAGTTTATATAATTAGTCAATATTCCAAGTCAACATTCCAAGTCTATTTTCAATTAGTTATTTGTCTTTCGTGTTATTTAACGATTGTTTTTTTCGTTTTGTATTCGCAGTTTCCTTAGTTTCCCGAATTCCCAATTCTACAATCGCCCACTTCGACCACAGCTTTTCCCATGCCCAGCTAACCGAGCCACAGGACATCCAGTTTGCATCCTGAACAGACCACCATCCACAACTATGGCAGTACGTCCTCCATCTTGAACTTGTCAAGGTACACATCACACTGATGCCAGATTGGTTAGTAAAAATTCTTGTGGGTAGGGAGGGTCGGGTAAATAGAACACTGGATGAACCTCACAATGCACACTTTCCACACACGTTCGGCTTGAAGTCCACGAACTTCTTATTCGGCTTAATTTAATTGTAGTTAGATTAGTTAGTGGGTCCCCTGGGTTGGTATGGCTCCTCCCCTTAGGCTCCTGTTTGGGTTGCTTTGCAGGTTATTCGGTCAACGACACTTCGGCAATACATTTTTCGGCTTTGTATTTTTTTTTGGCTTTATTCCCGGTTTCGTTTTAGGTTCGGATTTCGCCTTTTCTTCGAATACATGCAGTTCGTCGTCAACGTTATCGTCATCGCCACCGTGATCAATCGATGTCGTCGTCTTCCGGATCTTGCTTAGTTGCGCCAAATTTAATTTACTTTATCACGGTTTCACTTGACAGTGCAAGCGCTGTGCAAGTGAAACGTTATTTCGTGAGGTTCAACCAGACTTTAAATTAGTTAATGTAACGTAGGAAACTAGAGACTCAAGGCCATTCAACTTTTGTAGGGAGACCTGATTTGGCCACTCCTCACAGGCTTAGTGGCCTCTCTGGTTACAGGAAGATAGTTAGTTTAGCCTCGCAATTTTGGGTTAGCTTTCACCTCTTTAAAGAGACATCCGTATCAATCATATTCTCTAGAATGATACAGAAAAATCAAAGGTTTCTAGTGCTGGTGGGAATTTGTGGCTGAGGTGTTGGCTAACTTTCAATTTTGCAAGAGTAGATTAGTTAGCAAGACTTATCAGATACAAGTAACTTTTCATCAGGTGGTTCTTTCCGTGAAATGGAAAAGCCTGATCAAAGGTTCCTGAAAGGGTTAAAGGGACAGACAATCCACACATCATAAGGTTAGAACGTTTACAAATTGTAAGCGTAGGCAGCCTTCAAAACCAATCTACGACGCGGAATCATTGAGAAGACCAACATCAAGACAATAGCAATCTAATTAAGTTAGTTATAAGAAGTGGCAGGTATATAGGAGAATTTTTCTCGCTGTGGCAGCGTTGACAATTAGACGGCTGGATATGTCTTCTTCTTGTCAATCTTGCTTTGTGGGAGGAGTCTCCTGTTAGGAAGCCCTGCATTGCATCACGCAGGCGCAGATCGTCTACAAATGGTAGGCGTAGGGTAGTCTTCACGCCGACGACAGCTCATGCGCAACGGTTGCGTCGTGTTATAGGACTTGTCAGCAGTTTCATACTGTTGAAAACTCTTATAGTGCGCCTAGCGGCCTGAACTGGTCCGGAGCGATCGAATCAGCTGTTCCTGGTACTGCATAAGAAGAGGCCGGCCGAAGAAAGAAGAACAAAGTTCGTCGAACGACATAGGCAGTTAGAATAGACGTAGTTAGTTTAATTAGGGGAGTGTCCTTGTAAGACGGCGATAAAAGAAGAAGACGGAACGGAGGAGCTGACCAGAAGACGACCTATGGCCGAGATCTGAACGGGTCATTTGCACTAGACATCACTTGACTTGTGTTCTAATAACAGAATTGATCTTAGTTAATTTCAGTGGGAATCAATTAAGAATCTTACTAATAGAAATAATTCTAATAAGTGCAAGTGGAGTCTAAATGCAAATGACCTGTTGCTGAGTTTAGGAAGAAGAGTAGACAGAGCAGTTAGCATATAGCATTAACAATAACAATTATTTCAACTATTGTTGCTGTTCAAGCTTCACGTACGGAAGGCGAAAAATGAGAGGTCAAAAACTTTTTCCCTTGCATTGAAACAGAAGCGTTACACGTGTGACAACAGAAAGCGGAATTTATTAAGGCAATTATGAGTTGGCTAGGCTACATGATCGGCCAGAGTAAAAATATTACATGAAGCTTGAATTTGTCAATGTTAGTTCAAACAGGTACGTTAGACTTTTTTGTGGCCGGCCGGACTCCTGCGTCGTCGGGATCAGTTCATCTGGTCATTTTTAGCTGCAACTGGTGGCCAGTTTCCTGGAATGATCCGTAATCCCTGAGCCTGTGGTAAACGTGGAGAAACATGTGAGCGTGACAGCAACCCATGTAAGGTGGGGCTGATTCTTATGGTGCAACGTTTGCCTATTATTGTTGTATTTGGTCTTTTTATTTGAAGCTGTAAAAATCGTGCATTATTCGATCACTTATCAACTTGAACTTCACAATGCAATTTTTTCCGAGGATTTTTTTTAATTATTAAAAACTGAATTGACAAATCACTAATAATCTCTGGAGGCGAACTTACTAATTAATGTTTCAACCAAGTTAAGGCGAGAGTCGAACGCGACCGTTAGATGCGACGGTTTTAGGCAGAAGTTGCACCATGTGAATTGGCTCGAAGCACTACAATCTGGCACCAGGTACGTGGAACTCGCGCGCGATTATGTGTTGCGTCACAAGGGAAGGTAACGTCAGTTTCTTATCATCGTCCATCCTCTGTCTCATGATAACTTCACAAATGTGTCGCAATTCCGAAAGGCGATGATGGATGGAACAGGCGTTATCTTGAAGTGTAACGTATCATGCGGCTGCTTCGGTTTTCGATTCTGTCTTCGATTCGATGTTTTATTCGGCCTTTTATTCGGCAGTTCGTTTCCGCCAGAAAACTTTTCAAGGTTTGGTATCGACAATGCCTCGATACCAAACTGCTTCCGATTCACGTGTACCTTCTGGGGACCCTGGGGTGTTACATTCGAGGCGTCAAGTTTAATGGACGTATGAACACTCCTTGGTTTCCCTGGAGGATAAATTTTTCATTTAGGAGCGCACTCTTCCCGACCGCATTTAAGACGATTTCCGCTCAACGTTCGAGCAGTAAGTGCAAAAATTAACTTACCAAAAAAATACTTGCAGCACAGTCACATTTTGAGAACAGATAAGAAGAACTTATCGTTACTTTTGCTCCCAAGCTGACCCCGCGAGAGAAAATTGGATTTGAAGTTATCCATATTTCAATTAAAAAGACGCTTCATGTCAGTTCAAAACAAAATGGCGCCCGTTTTTAGCATACTTTTACGAGATTTGAAATTAATTTTCTTGAGAATGCTTGAGAATTTCATCGCGGGGTCACTTGGGCAAGTGAACTAGAGTGAGATGTTTCAAATAGCATTTAAAATGTTATCGTGCTGTGAGAAGTTTTTTGGTAAATATTTTTTGCACTTATTGCTCGAACGTTGAGCGGAATCCGTCTTAATTTTCTAACTTGTGTAAATGACGCATGAAAGTAATAAATCTTTGCATGAACTGTAGTGTTGTTGTGGTCTCTTTATTCTTAACCATTATCTAAAAGCTAATTGCCAAAACTAACTGGTGAAGGGTCTTCAAAATCTACAGGAACATCATTTGCAAAATTAATAATTATTAAAAGGCAGGGCTTTTAGGGTGCTCTTATTACTGAAATTATCTATAACGGTATTTTAAGACCACTACTGTTGATTTTCTTTAGGGAGTTTTTATTTAAATGTTAGACGCGCCTTTTCGCAATTCTACGCTACAATTTGTTGTAAATCAAGGTTTCACTTTGCTGATCAATAAAGTGATACAAACACATGACTGTTGTTGTCTGTTGCTTATTCTGAAACAATAATTTTACAGGTGTAAACTAAACTACTAACTTAGATTATTTTACTTCAGGAATTGCTCAATCTTTTACGCTTCCGCATCTGTATTGCCTTTTTTCCATGCTTACCGTGATCACCAGATTTTTGGTTTGGTCACCAGGTTTTTGCTTTCCAGAAGCGTTTTTTTTTTCACTGCTGTGGTGCACATTATTGTAATCAAGTTTCACGAACAATAAAATTCTGCAAACATAAGACTGTCAGTGTGTTTTTGTGAAACAATCCTGACGGAATTATTTCCAAAACGGCTACTTACTACTCTTGACATTTCATTGCAGGAATTGCTCAAAATTTCCTGTTTTTTGGGCGCGTCCCGTCAAGAAAGGCGCTCGTCATCTTACAGCAACTTTTTTGGGGGCATCCTGTCAAGAAACGCGGAGGTCTTCCTCCAACAACTTTTTTGGGTGCGTACCGTTAAGAAACGCGCACGTCTTTTTACACTAACTTTTTTGGGCGCGTCCCGTCAAGAAACGCGCATATTTTCCACACTAGCTTTTGAGGTTTCGTCCTTTAAGCTACACGCCCCCTTTATACGGCATCTTTTGGGCGCGTTATTGAAGATACGCGTAAGTCACGACTGTTTCCGACGGATACAAAAGTACAGCTGCTGAAGGTAAGACATGTATTTCTCTTCTTGATTTCTCACAGTTATCTCTCGGTCTTTATTCTTGTTTAGGTGAAGTCAGAGATAATGCGCTTTTCTTCTTGACTGTAAGTAGAAACATTTGTTCATCTATTTGTTATTTCAATACAAAGAGAGCTTAATCAAAACGCTGACGATTCCAAGGGATTCAAACCCAGCTTTGCTCCGCTAATGAATGGAACAAAAACTTAAATGAAATCTCAGTTCAGGGCAAATTTGCGCAAACGATACAATGAGAATTTCCAAAGCCAAATTGCATTGAAAAGAAAGGCACAGTTGATGATGTGACTCTGATAAAATTCCAGCCCACGTGACTAATCACAAAAGGATGTTTATTATGATTTCCTATCAGCATAAAATAACTCTGACGTGTATTCAATTTCCAAAGAAATTCCATATTGTAAAGTATATATTCTGGAGTAACATTTGATAAAGGTTAACAGGAAGATCCAGGTATCGCAGTCATTACAAAGCAGTGTGGAAGTCCGCCTTACAGCTGCCTGACAGCCAATCAGTATTAACAGATCCCGTCACGGAAACTTATCAGAGGCTCGCTTATGCACTGCAGATCAATTTCTGCAAAATGGTCCTCGACTGTAAGTACATTATCTTTTATAGTCCAAAGAAATCTTGGTAAGACCCAGTAGGCTTTAAAGAGTTTCGGACCACTGCTTTTCTCTGATAACAAATCAATATGATCCGTAGATATTTGGAAACAGAAGACAAAAGATCATAACATCCAAAAATCTTCAGCACATATGATATTCAGAGAGTACATCGCAATTCAAAGCCACGTGACTGAGTTGATTATGAAGGGATGCAAAACCTCATTCCCTATCACAATGGAATTACCGACTTGTTTTCCAGTGTATACTAAAATGTATTGTTTTAAGTAATATCTTGCACAGGCGTAACAAGACATTCGACATACCACAGCCACCATGTAGCAGCTCAGACCACTTGAGGATTACCAACACTTGCCAGATATAAAAGGTTCCAACAACATCTCAGTAAAACTAACCAGAGTGTTGCTTAGAGATGTGCTACATGTCAGTTGCTGAGTAATGTGCCCCGAATGTAAGTGCAATAAGCTACTTTTTCCAATTAAGTTCAGCAGCTTTTTTCATTAAGTGCAAGGTGAGCTCAGTTACTGAGGCTTTAAAGGGATTCGAACCCAGCTTTATTGTATCGTAAACGTATCGTCTTTTAAAGTTCAGAAAGCAATATTTTATTCAGTGCTAAGAACTCTCAGTTTAAGTACTAGGGCTTTTCAGGGATTTAAACCCAGGATGTCTCTCCTTATAACTAATTAAATAAATGATATATTTAACTCTGGAATCATAATATCAAGTCAAATCTGAGTAAACCAACATTGCTTAGAAGATGCACAGCTAATCATCATTAAACAATCTTGCAAAAAATCTCGGAAGGTGCAAAGAAAGATAAGGCCACGTGACACACATTTCAAGGATTGCCAAACATTTACCTGATTACCTAACACAGTGGAATATCTCTGACTTTATTGCTTTCCAATTTTTACGGAAATAATTGTTCTTGATTGAGTAATAAATATGCAAGGTTAACAAGATGTTTTAGATATTGCAGCTGCCGGGTGTGGCAATTTGGAAGCCGTACATAGGCTCGACCTTTGAAAGGATTTCCAGCAGCTACATAAGCCAGCAGCACGAGAAAGGGGTGGCACTGATCCTGTCAAAGGAGGCTGGAAGGAACTTGAAGTAGTGGGAACCAATCTCCGAGCGGCTCATCACTGCCAGCTTTGAGTCAAAGTTCAAGAACACCAACACGATAATCCAAGCTTACGCACCAACAAACGACGCAGAGGAGGAAGTGAAGAAGGACTTCTTACACCAGCTCTAGCCCGCCTTCAAAAAGGGGAAGACGAGAGATCTCACCATGGTTGTGGGAGAATTTAACGCCAAAGTGGGTTCCGGGAACACAAATCGGGTAACAGCCACGGGGACTCATTGTGAAGGAGGCATAATCGAAATGGAGACCTGTCCTGTGTTTTCTGAGTAACAAATGGGCTTGTTATTGGTGGAAAACTCTTCCCACACAAGAAATTGCATTAGGTCACATGGACATCTCCTGATGGCATGACCGAAAATCCGATTGACCATGATAGTCGAGTAAAGTCCAGTGCAGATGACCGATCGGTTCATCACGTAGTTGACATTGACATTGTCCGAAAAGCGGAGGAAGCAGCTGAGCAGCGAGACAAAGAAGAAAAAAAAAAGAGAAAAAGAGGCAAAGAAAGTGCTCGATCCCACCAGGCTGCTTGGTGGGAAGAGAAACGTCCAGGGTACTCCAGTCAAGCACAAGAACGGGGTTGTTTTGACTAGAACAAATGACCAATTAAACTGATGGAAGGAACACTTTCAGAAAATCCTAAACAGGCCGGCACAGAAGAACTTACCGGACTCGACTGAAGAAAATGCACTGCCTATACAAACGGGGAAAATCACCATGGAATAAGTCAAGACGGCCTTGAAAACCTTGATGAATGGAAAGGATATTCGAGTAAGGCGCGGTGTACATGCCGGATTGGATCATCAGCTAGTTGTGGCTGAGATCAAGATGAAGCTGCTGGCTGTGAAGAAGGATAGATCAACAAGAAGCAATTATTGTATCTACAAGCTGAAAGACCAAAGATAACTTGACAATTGCAGTAGAAAACAGGTACGATGGCGTGTATAATGAATCAGATGATAAAGAGGAGATGGAGCTCGAGCTGGAACAGAAGTGGAGCCAGATCAGGGAGTGTATTCTTCCGTCCGAGATAAAATCATAGGTAAGGTCAGAAGAGACAGAAAGGAGTGAATGAGCCAAGAAACTGGGACAGTCACGGAGGAGATACGCGAGCTGAAAACCAAGATGGAGGCCGTACTAAGACAAGTAACCAAAAGTTGGCCATATCTTCTCAAAGATGAGTTCAGTTCATGATATTGGAGTAAAGTGCAGTGGAGATGACGGATCGGATCATCACCTGGTTGTGGCTGAGATCAAGATGAAGCTGCTGGCTCTGAAGGAAAGAGAAATAAAAAAGAAGCAATTATTTCACCTATAAAAAGAAGGACGAACGGGTGAAGCATCAGTACGTAATTGCACTGACCAACAGGGACGATGCCCTTTAAAATCGACCAATCGACTGGAACAGGATTGGAGCCAGATCAAGGAGATTTATTCTTCCA
This sequence comes from Siderastrea radians, assembly GCA_964017195.1. Classification (NCBI taxonomy): domain Eukaryota; kingdom Metazoa; phylum Cnidaria; class Anthozoa; order Scleractinia; family Rhizangiidae; genus Siderastrea; species Siderastrea radians. Next base: position 37,490,847 of record OZ024899.1, read on the forward strand.
CCTGCAAGAAAACCCTCGCTAAGGTCAAAAGAGGAAGGAATGAGTGGATCTGCGAGACACTTGGACAGGGGTGGAGAAGAGACGCAAGCTGAAAGCCAAGATTGAGGATCCTAAGACAATAAATCAGAACTTTGCCACAGTACTTTTACAGCACGAAGAATAAAGAGATGAAGAGAAGGCACAGCAGAGATAACAGGACATTGGCCGAAAAGCGGAGGAAGCAGCGCAACAGCGAAACATGAAGAAAGTGCTGCTTATTGAGAAAGTAAGCGTCCAGAGTACACCAGTCAAGCACAAGAACGGGGTTTTCCTGACTAGAACAAATGACCAGGTCAACCAATGTAAGGAACAATTTCAGGAAATTCTAAACAGGCCGGCACCAGAGAGCATACCGGATTTGACTGAAGGACCTACCCTATCTACACAAACGGGGAAAATCACCATGTCATAAGTCAAGAAGGCCTTGAAAACCTTCAAGAATGGAAAGGATATTCAAGTGAAGTGCGGTGTAGATGCAGGATTAGATCATCAGCTAGTTGTGGCTGAGAACAAGATAAGGTTGCTGGGTCTGAAGAAGGATAGATCAAAGAAAGCAATTAATGCATTTCAACCTGAAAGACAGCGGAGTGAAAGATGAGCTGGTAATTGCACTGGCAAACAGGTACGATGCCGGTACAATGGATCAGACGATGAAGAGGGGATACAGCCTGAGCTGGAACACGAGTGGAGCAATATCAGGGAGATGTATTCCTCCATCCAGGAGGAAATCCCCGGTAACGTCAAAAGAGAAAGAAAGGAGTGGATGAGCGAAGAAACTTGGACATTCATGGAGGAGATACGAGTGCTGAAAGCCAAGATGGAGGCCGAGCTAAGACAAGGAACCAAAAGTTGGCCACATCTTGCTAAATGTTTCTGGCAAGAACCTGAAGGAATGGGAACCAATCACCAAGCGGCTCATAAACGCAAGGTTTGAGTAAAAGTGCCAGAACACTACGATAATCCAAGTCTATGCACCAACACCCGGAAAAGAAAGAGAACGAGGACCGTCTAACACCAACTTCAGACCCCCTTCAACAAGAGGAAGACGACAGATCTCACCATGGTTATCGAAGTCTTGGGTGCCAAAGTGGGCTCCCACAAACGACCACAGGGACTTGTGGGGAGGGAAACATGAACGAAAATGGAGAACTGTTCTGTGATTTCTGCGCAACAAATGGTCTTCTTACTGGGTTAACATTGTCCCCACACAAGAAATCTCATAAGCTCACGTGGACATCCCCTGATAGCATGGCCAAGAATCAGATTGACCTTTGGCCGTTAGAAAACGATGGAGGAGTTCACCTCAGTATGTTCGAGTGAAGCGCAGTGCAGATTCCCGGATCGGATCATCACCTAGTAGGACGTTAGGCAGTGTACCAATCAAGATTCAGCATCCAGAGAAGAAAATGGAGAGGGATTGGCCAACCCTTGAGGAAACCTATCACCACCATCACTCGCCAGTCCTTTGAGTGGAACCCCCAAGGTACTCGGAGAAAGGGAAAGCCCAAGACGTCGAGGAGAAGAACAATGCAGAAGGAATACAAGGATATCGGGACGTCATGGAATGAAGTGAAACGGACAACAGAAAAATCGAGTCCACAGGAAACCTGCAGTGGAGGCCCTATGCTCCGGTCGGAGAGAAGAGGAATAAGTCAAGGAAGTCAAGTCAAGATGGCAATTTGGAAGCCGTGTATTTGCCTGACCACTGCACTGATTTCAGGGAGGTACATGAAGGGGAGGTTCATGGTACATGAGGGAGCTTAGACTGTAAGTACAATAAAACTACTTTGTTTTTGTCATAGAGAACTCAGCTTAAAAGGGATTCGACCCAGCTTTGCTGTACTGATAAATCGTTGAAATCCAGAGATTACCGACTCAGATGACATTCAAACCAAACCTTGGTAAAATGATAGACTGACAATCTTGAAAACAAACGTTTAAACAAACAAAGGATTATCCTCCGAGGCTGCGATGAAATCCACGCACTCACGTGACTGGACGATTGCAATGGAGTATACTGGGTATTGACTGTTCTTGTGATCATAATAACCTAACTCTGACTTGTTCTCAGTTAATACTAAACTCCATGTTCAGTTATACCTTATTTTAGTGTTAGTGGGAGGTTCCAGACATCCTAACCGTCATGTAGCCGCTCAGAACTAATGAGATCCAGATGGTTGACACCCATGTAAGTAAATCTCTCGCAGCATCTCAGTGAAATTTTATACAATGTGCCGAAGGTAAAATCTGATTTTTGTGTCGGTGAACCCTTAATAACAAAAAACACTGCAAAAAGGTCTTAGTAAAAGGAAACAACAACACCTTTTATTTTGAAACAAGACATGTTTCGGCATTCAACTTAAGCTTAAGATTACATTAGGTATATTGAAACATGTCTTGTTTAAAACTAAAAAGTGTTGTGTTCTTTTTTTTTAATTACTTAAAAACGCTGCAGTTTATATAATTAGTCAACATTCCAAGTCTTTCTCAATTGGTTATTTGTCTTTCGTGTTATTTAACATTCGTTTTTTCCTTTTGTATTCGGAGTTACCTTAGTTTCCCGAGTTCCCAATTCCACAACCGCACACCTCGACCACACATTTCCCATGCCCAGCCAACCCAGCAACAGGACGTCCAATTTGCATCCTGAGCAGACCACCATCCACAACTATGGCAGTACGTCCTCCATCTTGACCTTGTCAAGCTACACGTCACATTGATGAAAGATTGGTCAGTAAAAATTATTGTGGGTGAGGAGGGTCGGTTAAACAGAACACTGGATGAACCTCACAATGCACACTTTCCACACACGTTCGGCTTGAAGTCCACGGACTTCTTATCCGGCTTAATTTAATTGAAGTTAGATTAGTTAGTGGGTTCCCTGGGTTGGTATGGCTCCTCCCCTTAGGCTCCTGTTTGGGTTGCTTTGAGATTATTTGGTTAACGACAATTCGGCGATATGTTTTTCGGCTTTCTATTGTTTTTGGCTTCATACCCAGCTTCGTTTTTATAGGTTCGGATTGACTTCGCCTTTTCTTCGAATACAAGCAGTTCGTCGTCAACGTTATCATCATCGTCACCGTCATCAATCGACGTCGTCGTCTTCCGGATCTTGCTGAGTTGCGCCAAACATTTATATAATTTACTTTAATACGGTTTCACTTGACAGTGTAAGCGCTGTGCAAGTGAAACTTTATTTCGTGAAGTTCATCCAGACTTAAAATTAATTAATGCAACGTAGGAAGCTAGAGACTCAAGGCCATTCAACTTTCGTAGGGAGACCTGATTTGACCACTCCTCAAAGGTTAAGTGGCCTCTCTGGTTACAGGAAGATAGTTAGTTTAGCCTCGCAATTTTGGGTTAGCTTTTACCTCTTTGAAAAGACATCCAGTTCAATCACATTGTCTCTAAAATAATACAGAAAAATCAAAGGTTTCTTGTGCTTATGTGGATTTGTGGCTGAGGTGTTGGCTAACTACCAATTTTGCGAGAGTAGGTTAGTTAGCAGGACTTATCACATAGAAGAAACTTTTCATCAGGTGGTTCTTTTCCGTGAAAGGAAAAAGCCTGATCATAGGTTACTGAAAGGGTTTAACGGGACAGACAATCCACACATCGTAAGGTTAGAACGTTTACAAATTGTAAGCGTAGGCAGCCTTCGAGACCAATCTACGACGCGGAATCATTGAGAAGACCAACATCAAGACAATAGCAATCTAATTAAGTTAGTTATAAGAAGTGGCAGGTATATAGGAGAATTTTCTCGCTGTGGCAGCGTTGACAATTAGACGGCCGGATATGTCTTCTTCTTGTCAATCTTGCTTTGTGGGAGGAGTCTCCTGTTAGGAAGCTCTGCATTGCATCACGCAGGCGCAGGTCGTCTACAAATGGTAGGCGTAGGTAGTCTTCACGCCGACGACAGCTCATGCGCAAAGGTTGCATCGTGTCATAGGAGTTGTCAGCAGTTTCATACAGTTGAAAACTCTTATAGTGCGCCAAGCGGCCTGAACTGGTCCTGACCGATCAAATCAGCTGCTCGTGGCACTGCATAAGAAGAGGCCGGCCGAAGAAAGAAGTACAAAGTTTGTCGAACGACATAGGCAGATAGAATAGACATAGTTAGTTGAATTAAGGGAGTTTACTTTTAAGACAGCAATGAAAGAAGAAGGCGAAACGGAGGAGCTAGCCAGAAGACGACTATGGCCAAAATCTCAACGGGCCATTTGCATTAGACATCACTTGACTCGTGTACTAATAACAGAAGTGATCCTAGTTAATTTCAGTGGGAATCAATTAAGAATCAATCTAATAGAAATAATTCTAATAAGTGCAAGTGGGGTCTAAATTCGAATGACCTGTTGCTGAGGTTAGGAAGAAGAGTAGAAGGAGCAGTTAACATATACCATTAACAATAACAATTATTTGAACTAACGTTGCTGTTCAAGGTTCACGAACAGAAGGCTAAAAATGAGAGGTCAAAAACGTTTTGTCGTACATTGAAACAGAAATGTTACACATGTGACAAAAGAATGCCTAACTTCTCAAGGCAATTCTGAGCCGTCTAGGCTACATGATCGGCCAGAGTGAAAATATTACGTAAAGCTTGAATTCGTCAATGTTAGTTCAAACAGGAACAAGAAACTTTTTTGTTTTTTGTGGCCGGCCGGATTCCTGCATCGTCGGGATGAGTTCAACACATCGCCTGGTCATCTTAAGATGCAACTGGTGCCCAGCTTCTTGGAATGAGCGGTAATCCTTGAGCCTGTGGTAAAGATGGAGAAACATGTCAGCGTGACAGCAACCCATGTAAGGTGGGGCTGATTCTTATGGTGCAACTTTTGCCTACTACATACTGTTGTATTTGTGTTTTTATTTGAAACTGTAAAAATCGTGCAAAATTTGATCACTTATCAACTTGAAAATCACTGCGCAATTTTTGCTACGTTTTAAAGCAATCGTTAAAAGTTGAATGGAGACATCATTAGTAATATGAAAGTACACAGAATAACCGATGTTGATAGTAAGGTGAAGGGAGATTCGAACTCGACGGTTTTAGGCAGAAGTTGCACCATGTGAATCGGGCCGAAGCGCTACAATCTGGCACCAGGTACGTGGAACTCGCGCGCGATTATGCGTGTTGCGTGACACTGGAAGGTAGCACCAGTTTCTTATCATCGTCCATCTGCTGTCTCACGATAACTTCACTAATGTGTCCCAATTCCGCAGAGAAATCAGGCGATAATGGTTGGAAAAAGGCGGTACCTTCAAGTGTAACGTAACATGCGGCTGCCTCGACTTCAATTCCGTCTTCGATTCGGTTTTTTATTCGACCTTCTATTCGGCAGTTCGTTTCCGGCAGAAAACTTTTAAAGGTTTGGTATCGACAATGCCTTGATACCAAACTGCTTACGATTCGCGCGTACCTTCTGGGGTACCCTGGGGTGTTACATTCGAGGCGTCAAGTTTAATGGACGTATGAACACTCCTTGGTTTCCCCGGAGGATAAAATTATGATTTAAGAGCACGCTCTTCCCCACCATATTTAAGTTTATAACTTATGCAAATGACACATGAAACTAATAAACGTTTGCATAAACTGTAGTGTGGTTATTGTCTCTTTATTCTCTTTGTTCTGTTTTATTTGCAAAATAAATAATTATAAAAAAGCAGTAAAAAACGCAGGGTTTTCAAACTGTGCTTATTACTGAAATTACCTATAACGGTATTTTAAAACCACTACTGTTGATTTCCTTGAGTGATTTTTCCTTTTTAGACGCGTCTTCTCGCAATTCTTTCGTTACAATTTGTTGTAAATTTAAGTTTCACTTTGACGAGCAATAAAGTGACACAAACACTTGACTGTTGCTGTCTGTTGCTTATTCTGAAACAATAATTTTACAGGTGTTAACTCAACTACTAACATAGAGATTATTTTGCTTCATCAGGAACTGCTCCGTTTTTCGCTCTTTTTTCCGTGCTCACCGTGATCACGCCAGATTTTGGGTCGCATTCGCCGTCAAGATACGTGCAAGGTTTTTGCTTTCCAGAAGCGATTTTCCTCAGTGCTGTCCTGCATATTATTGTAATTAAGTTTCAAGAACAATACAATTCTGCAAACATAAGACATTCCAAAAGTGTTTTATCTCAGTTCTGCGCTGCACATTATTGTAATCAACTTTGACGAACAATAAAATTGTGCAAACATAACACTGTCAGTGTGTTTTTCTGAAACGATCCTAACGGAAGTATTTACAAAACGACTATTCTTGATATTTTATTGCAGGAACTGCTCAACCTTTCATGTTTCAGCATGAATGGTACATTTTTCTGGCCTACTATGCTCGTTGGTCTTTATATCCCGCCATTTTTTTGGGCGCGTCCCATCAAGAAACGGGCACGTCTTCTTCCAACAACTTTTTTGGGCGCGCCCCGTCAAGAAACACGAACATTTTCCACGTTAGCTTCTGAAGTTGCGTCCTTCGAGATACACGCCCCCTTTATACGGCATCTTTTTGGACGCGTTATTGAAGATACGTGTACGTCAAGACTGTTTCCGACTGATGCAAAAGTACAGATGCTTGGCGTTGCCGTCGTGGCTGCTTAAGCTCCCTAGTGATTTGTGAATGAAAGGGATACTGAATACGAGAAGTATCTCTTTCCGCTCATTAAGTTTGCAATTTTCTGTAGTAGAATAGGCGCCCTTCAACATAATCATCCTCTGCTGCCATTATCGAAGCAATATACTTAGTATTAAATATGTTTTTTTAAAAGCTCTCTCTCCCGTGGATGGAGCTGCACAGTTTAGCTTCAAATCTGGCAAAAGACCCTTGAGTTTGACTTAGTCTCGAAGTTGTGATGAAAAAGTTACTAGAGGAAGAGAACCTGGTCTTATGTATATGCTATTCTTTAACTTTAATAAAGAGATCATTGGTGTTAGACAGTACAGTCATATACATGAAACGTCAAACATTATAGATGATACTGTTTCGACACAGAAGGCATGGACCATTAGAAAAGTAATGGGGGGGGGGGGTGGGCGAAGTACACGGCAAAAAATTCATGCAAGGCAAACTTCATACACAGCGAGTAGCCCGGAAAAATTCTTACATATGGAAAATATATTTCTGCAAGGAAAATGTTAACGAAAGGTAAGAAGTTTTGAGGAAGTAAACAAAGGCACGGTATGAGCTCTGGGTGTAGAAAAATACATCAAACAAAGGGCACGAGGCAGGCGATTTCGCGCTGGGCTTCTTTTTTCACTCGATTCGCCCAGAGCGGAAAGAGAGACTGCTAACTGCACTGCTCGTAGTCTAGGTACTGAACGGAGTCCCCTAGACTCGCAGGCTCGTTCGCTTGCTAATTTGGCGACTTATTTCCCACTACGGAACCTGTTAACGGACTACGTCTCGGGACTACGTCCCAGGCCTCGGACGTATCGGAGGGGAGGGGGAGGGAGGGGGCTGACAGATGTGACTTCTTATTCATCGAGTTTTTGCCCTCATACCAAACACGTCTTAGGCAGTCTTTTTGTTTCCGTAGCTGATGTGATATATACAAGCTGTTGTATTCTTTAAATATCTTTCAATATCGAATTTAGATATGTTGACTATTATTTTACTCGTTACGTCATGTAGCATGTAACTCCGTTTCAGGGCTCTTAGTTCCGCGTAATATCAGCAATAAATGATTGTCAGACACCAGACAGTGCACGTGTGGTGGTTTAGTTGCGCGCACGGGGGCAACTTAAAAGATTGATACTGAAAGAAGAATTCCTAACTGAAACCAGCAGAAACTTCAGTTCTATGTGATAAACACACTGGCGTGAATTGTAAAGAAACATGCACTACGTAAAGCGAGTCATTAATTAATGTATGTTGTTAATTATCCCCTCGTGGTAAGTGATTAATTTCAGTAAGTTTTCTCACCGCGACAAGGCATTAGTGTAAAACGAGCACGAACAAACAGAACGGGGAGACAACCTCGTTATAGAAGAATTTATCAAAGAAGTAATCACAAAGCAAGGTAATATTTGATTCTTCTGTATATTTCCTTCTTTAACGGGTGTCGAATAAGTTGTTTTTTGCCAAAGATTTGTGTCTGGGACATCTTGGCAGCCTTGGGAACTCAAATTTCTTGCTATAAACCCGAACCGAACGCAGTTTTAAACATCCAGTGGCCTCGCTCTATTGAAGCGTAAATATAATTCTCCGGCCTAGATAGTAACTCTAATCGCTACAATATATATATACAAAGGCCAAATTTGTCTTTATCAGAATATACCCAAATTATAAATAGCACGGTATTTTTACATTTGGCAGGATAAATGTAACCGGTATTGAATCGGTGAATGGTTAATGAGTAAAATGACGAAGAAAACGTTAATAAGGCAAGTTCACTTTCAATATCTTGGTTATTTTACTTATAAGAATGCTGTTTATCAGACCAGTCAAATCGAAGACGTATTTTCAACTTCTCTCTTAGTATAAACGTGTTATTGGTATTATTTGGCCCTCTCTGTCGGGCGTTTGGCTGTTTAATGATAACGCTTTCGATGATAGACATGATAGCAACCTAACTTAGTAGGGGGTTCATAGTCCATTTATTTTAAATATAACTGCAGGTAAATTAGCATTAATGCCATTAAAAAGAAATTCATTTTTGTGATGGGCATTTAAAGAATCGAAATTGGAATTTTTGCTACTAATATCGTCCACTAGTGTTTTTCTAATTATCGAAGTGTACCTCGTTTTTAATTTCATTTGAGCTGCGATTAAAACCCGCAGTTAATTCAAGAAACTTCAAAGCTACATGGGAACGATGACATCCGATCTGTGAGGCTCCGACCAATTTAGTTGCCGGCGAAAACGAGAATTTGAAGGTTGGGCCATTAAATATTAATGATACGACAACAAGTGAATCCAAAATCAACGTTTATATGATAGCTGTTTATCGCACAAAAGATTAATCTGCATCTGTTTAACCTGAAACCACTCAAGTCTGATATCTGAATGTCTGATGTTGATGTCTGTACAAAAGACAATTTTACAGTAAAAATATATTGATCAGCAACTCAAAATTCCAAACAAGGGTTTTTTAAATTTGTTTCACGGGGTTTCTAATGTAGTTAACGTAAGCATCGAAATTTGAATATTCCGTGTGAGTGTTTCAAGGCGGCTTTCCAGCACTCTTCCCTACTTGAAGTTAGAAAACTCCCCCCCTCCCCCGTCATCTGTGCCGACTGACTCATTCCTATTGTTCTCGGAGAGACAAATGTCTTTTAGAGTGTAAATTCGGTCAACTAACATTTTCGGACAGCTAACAGCAGCTCAGAAATTCGGCGGATAGGATTCTGTGTCCTTCAATTTTCTGCAGCATAAATGTTCAGCTAAAAACTCCGAACAGATCAACTTTTAGTAGCTTACAAAAGTATTCCTTTAAAAAGCTGTGAAACAATCTAAGAAAGAAGAAAATGATATCTCAAGTATTTTGCTAAAATTTTCTCGTTTGGTGCCTCTGTCGCTAATCGCTGGTTTCGCAGTCATAGGGTTAACCAATCAGGGACGCTATTTAAATCTCCTTAAATCTATCCTGATCCCAGTGATTTTAAATTTCACTTGGCAAATAATATCGTTTCGCGTAGACACACAGTGGCGCCAAGAAACACCTTATGTTTTCACAGCTTAGCGTTTGCAGTTTAATGTTTATTTGGCATTTTAGTGATTGACAGATGAATATGATTCCTTGCCATTTTCCACCGGCGGCTTACATTGCAGAAAAGAAAGATTGTAGCCTTTTGGCTTGATTTCATGTTTTCCAAGTGCTTTTTGCTTTATAAACTCGATAACTTTTTGCATGTTGTAGTAATTTGGAAATTGTACTTGCCTTTCGGTTTTAATTTCGAGGTGTTTTCATTTTTACTTTTACTGACTGAAAGCACACTTTCAGACTCTGCGGCAGCTGATCAATTTTCTCTTGTCGACACTCCACTGAGCACCTTTTCTTCTCGATAAACATTGGTACGCTGCTGTGATTTCAAGTCAAACTTAAGATTTCACCTACAGACTAAAAAACCTTGGAACCGTCTTGTACGAGCAAAGTTAAATGAACAGCACTACAGGAAGGTACGCAACCCAGCTCAGCAGGTTCATTTGAATGGTCACACTTTAGGATTTCATCCACAGACACAAAAGTTAGAACCACCTTGTACAGCATAAAAAACAGCACCACAGGAAAGTACTGCTCAGTAGCTTTCATTTGAATGGTTACACTTTAGGATTTCATCCACAGACACAAAAGTTAGGACCACCTTGTACAGCATAAAAAACAGCACCACAGGAAAGTACTGCTCAGTAGCTTTCATTTGAATGGTCACACTTTAGGGTTTCATCCACAGACTCTAAAGTTAGAACCACCTTGTACAGCATAATAAACAACACCACAGGAAAGTACAGCTCAGTAGGTTCATTTGAATGGTCACACTTCAAGATTATGTTCCGATTCACAGGCAAGAATCTCTTGAATCTTTTTTTCGGTGGTCAATTTGCCATAAATTATTAATATCAACTATCAAACCCACAATCTCTCTTGAAGCTAATCCCTTTTTCAAAAACCATAAACCATCTTAACACACAGGAGCGTATACTAAAGAGCCGCATAGCATTTATCTGAACGGGACAATTTATTGTTTTGATCCACTATCTGATAAAAAGAACCACGCTATCCCCAAAAAATGGTTTAAGATTACTTTGACAATCTTGGTCACCAAAATCACAAAATTTGATCTCGTAAAACAACAACAACAACCCCACAACAATCTTAAACTGATTCATGATCACCTCTTTTCTTATTCGTGTCAAGGTGTGAATCTCATTGGGTGACAGTTCTTCTTTCCTGCAGCGTGAGGCAGTAACAACAATACCAAGAAACCTTAAAGATTAAGGTAAGCATAGCTTTTTAACCATACAACTTTTCCAAGTGATAACTTCATTCTTTTTTCTTATTTTATCATCAGTTGAGTCCTTTCTTAGACCTATTTTAGACAAAAGAGATTTTCAAAATCTCTGATCCTAGGTCAGTTGCAGTAAATAGTCGATTAGTGGCGCAAAATAAAAGAAAATAATGGTCCGTGCTAGGAGTGAGTTTATCGAGCGTAGGTAGAATGGTGAATGAACTCGGGGAAATAACGAAAGTTAAGTTCTTAGACGGGCAGCAGTGGGTAAGTATAAATTTCACTAGGAATGTAGCCTGCGTAGCAAGCGTTTACGTAGGGCTTTCCGCAGGTTTGAAGCATTTTCGCATTTTGAACTCGCGAAAATCGGGGAGAGGGCAAAAAAGTGCAGTTGTTGTGCTGGTCCCAATTTTGGCGCCGCCAAAAAGCGAAAAACCCATTGAACGGGCGGTAAAACCTACGGAAACGCTTGCTTCGCAGGCTACTAGGAATAAGACATCACTCGCGCGCTTCAGGAGATATGTCCACAACTCTACGATACGGACAGTTAGAAGCATTAATTAATTGGTCATTTCCTTCAAATTGAAGATTATATAAAATGCTGGAAATTAAAATAATAACCTAATGTCATAAAATATTTCACCTCAGGCACGGCACGGTAGGGAAAAAGAAAGGTGAAAATTGATCTTCAAACTCAAGGTGTGCTCATAACTGTATTTTTATTTGGACGAGCGGTTTCCCCCTAGCCCAGAATTTACCAGATTAATAAATAGGCTTCATTTTTACACGATACGTTGCAACGATAGTAGAGAAACAGGTTAGAGGGATATCCCCCAGGGATACAGTGATTTTTTTTTGTCATAGCGGTATTTATACCACATGATCCTTTCTTCATTCATGGGCGAGAATAAAAGAGGCCAGGGAAAATCAGTTAAACTCTTACACAATGTCTGTGTTTCAAAGGAAGCTTTGTAAACTATTCTGAATAAGTACGTGGGGGATTTGCGTGTAATATTCTGTCTTACCACATTTAAAGGTATAAGGAAAACTCAACCGCACAGATAACAAAAGAGAAAGATCCAAAATGTCAACTACGAAAAAAAAGCAATTCTATTTTTCAGGCTAACTAAAATACTAAAATCCTCGAAATAGTAGAGTTTCTGAGCCCAGTATAAGGATGGCTGTCCAATGCATGCAGTGATACCTTCATTGAAAACATTTTGTTCCAGGTGTGAAATAAGCAGTAGCCGTTGGATAACAAATGGTCCCAAGTCAGATACGCTTCCTCTGCTGGAAAGGGATTTTGTCTGAAACATTTCAACGATTTTTGCTTTTCAATAAACCAGCGGTCTGTTTCCTTGTAACATTTTGGGTCATAACTTATAGGGGCTGTTACAAAGGATCTTACTGGGGCCCTGTCAAGTAAACTGATGTTGCAGCAGGATTCTATTTTCGCAAAGAAAACATAACTTGTCAGAACACGAAGCGTTTCCTTGTGTTATTAGGAAAACCTGAGAACAACCGGGACGTAATATAATGGGAGATTCTGGGAACACCTGAAAAGTTAATCGTACGACTTGGTGAGCCTGGTAAGTAATCGGCAGTTTCGAAAAACTAGCCCCTGGTCGGCCCCTGGTGCTAGTCTAGCGGGCCGAGAGAATTCTGCATATGATAATTAAACATTAACCGGAGGTGGCTGAAGAAAAAGAATCCAAATCAGTTCAATGAGCTTCTATAGACAATTATAAATTGGTATCCAGTTATCTTTTAATTAAGTTGTCGACTAACAAAAACTATCGACAGCAAAACACGGTAACAAGCCCGTATGTGAAACATCATCGATAACAAACACAAAATGCGAAATTTGGCGAAAACTTCTTTTGTTATTGATAGCAAACGCGGAAGTTATCAACCCATTTCCCGTTTGACTGAGACAGTTATCCACAACTACCAGATATCATTTTGATGTTTTCTATAATTAGTGCAAAAGTTTGGATTTATCAACTGAGTTGATAACGTAATTGGCCACCGTAAAGGAAATCCAATATGAAGCTGACTTTTCGAGCGTTAGCCCTTCATCGGAGCGAAACGATTCGCTCTGACGAAGGGCGAACGTGACGTTCAAATGTCAATTTTTGAATTTCTTTTCGGTAGACAATTTGCAACTCAGTTGATAAATTCAGATTTTTCTTTTTTACTTCCTCAACGACGCAGAACCACAAGAAACTGACTACTCTATTCTCATTTATGATTAATGGTGCCCGACGTCGACGATTATGTAGCTAGTTGTCGAATTGCAGAAAAGCTGTACAAACAGTGGAAGACACAAAGACTTGTCGATCATGCACATTTAGTTTTCGACAACAATGTGTATCGTCTGTGGAGACCATAACATTTTTTGCTTACTCTATGAACGTTCTTTTTTATTAGCTAGTGTCAAAGTAATCATATTAAGGCAACCCTTATAATTGCAGGTGACTTTGTGGTTTGAACTCGGAGTCCTGTAGATGGCCCGCGATATATCATTGGGAATTTTAATTAGAACGCGTTTCGTTTGTCAGAAATAGCATATTCAGTTAATAAATAATTTTTTTTGAGATGTAAACACTGGAAAAATGAAAGCGCTTCACTGAAGAAATCCTTAAAAGGCCATGAATAGTTCCCTGCAGAAGAGCTACCGACGGTTGAAGTAAATTATTATCGGCAGGATGCAGTCGCTTCTTTATAAAATATGTAAAAATGACCAGGTTGTATAAACAGCGTTTCATGATTTTATTATCCAGTCTTTGTTCTGTCAGCGATGTTTTGCTGTTTATGGAAAGGTGGCTTGTGTTTAGGTGTTAATTTTGAGGTAAGCCGAGCTGGCACAAGTACAGATATATACCGATAACACTAATTAACTCAGAGAGCTTACATTTGGTCGTCTGACAAATTGATGGATTATCTTTCGATAAGCGAAATGAAGGTGTTCCATTATAATGGCTACTTTTTGGGATTTTGTCAATGGCGCTAATACAACCTGAACAGTAGATTCTTGAACGGTTTTTGACACTGGAACACAAATCATGAACTGAATCAACTGATGGGATACTTTTTATAGACATGTTTATTTCCAAGTAGGTGATGTCGCAATTGAAAACACGGCTTTTTAGGAGTAACAGAATAAAAATATTTTCACAAAATATTTCTTTGAAAAACAATGTGAATGACATCAATGTTATTATATTTACCGTATTTGAAAGTAGATTACAGGTTGACAGGGATTCAGGTGTATTTTCAAAAGTATTTTCAAACAGTTTTCTTTGCAGAACTGAAAAAAAAAATCATGGATCGTGAAAAACTGAGTTTTTCAAAATACGTTTTTGGCGTTAAGGTATTAATAATAGAAATATTTTCGAAAGGCAATGGGAGAACGATACGTAAATTTCTTTCAACAATTTTTAATAAATTTAGAATTGGTTGTTGACGCATATGGCTCCAAGGCGCCTATTTCTACGTAAGAGATCACTTTTCTCAAGGCGGCTATGTACGAAGTTTATTTGCAAGACGAGTCGAAAACATGTGGATTTTTTGATAAACAAAAACAGCGGTCGGAAAAGATATTTTTGGGGGTAAAATGAAACGGTGGCTTTAATCACAAAGGCTAAGAGTAAACGACTAAAGTAAAATAAAGAAATAAATAAATAAATCAGAAAAAAAAAAGGAAATGTAGCTTGAACTATAAAGTGGTTTACAAGTATATTAAGCATTAGCCGACACGGGGAATACGAAATGCTGCCAGAACTAAGAATATCATTAAAGCCGCGGGGTTTACCTTTAGTTAAATAATCTCGATCCGCACTGTTCTGGTTTTTATAAGTCGCTCGTAAAAATTAATGAAATACACGAAGGTTCAACGAAATATATCACTTGAGGGCATAGTTTAAAGTAAGTAGTGTTTTAACAGCCTATCCAAAGCGGTAAATCTTTTTTCAAAATATTTTCAAGTATTGCTGTTTATATAGCATGTTGTTACAGGTTGACCGAATTTGCATTAGTAAAAGCCTTCGCTGCAGGATGTCTAGCCAATTTGGAAAATCAGTAAGACAAAATTTATAGCCCTACGACAATTTGAATACAACGTCAGTCTTCCAATCTTGTGGAATAGAGTTGGGTTTTATTCCGTTGCATGCAAATACAGGAAAAAAATTCCATCGTTCCCAGGAGTGAATAGTCTGGCGAAAACAAGGTGTTAATCTAATAGGGTTGCAGGTAAGAAAAGACGATAAGATAAACATGTTACGATTTTGCTTCTTTCTGACATTTATGAAAGCCGAAAAGCTGTTTCAGAAATAATAGTTCGTTGTTTTGTTTAGAGGTTGCGTTTTTTGCTTGTAATCGAAGTTTTTGCAATAAGGAAATTGAAAAATTTCGTTGGCCCCGAACATATTAACTCTTTTTTAATCACAACTCGTGCCTAAAAGTGGTTACCTTCTCTTAAAAGTATGATAGCTCCACTATAAAGGACGATATAAAATAAATGTTCATCGCTACCGAAAGGAATAAAAAACGAACATCGACGTTAAAATTTACGTTTCCATCTTTGCCGTTATGATATAAATCGCTTGCAACATGACAACTGCTGATCGTGTCTTGCGAATTAATTTTCTTACACTGTAGAAGGACGAATCAACGACAGCAAAAACAATTTTAAAATGAAAAATGAATATTTTAAAAGGTTATGTTCTACCACAAAACGAAGACAACTCTTCCCTCTTTATCAAGCCCTCATTTTTAATACCTCGACAATTTGATACATCTAGCAAAACTGGCTGAACTTTTACCGCAATTCTTTCTTTGGTTGAATCAGTATCAGATTAGTTCGTCAACTTTGTCTTTGTTAAGTTAGGCCAGCGAGTGTATGTTTTTACAACTACACGTAATATTAGACTAAGTGTCACGAACCTAGCCTGCGCTTCTTTTTATTTAGCCTTTTCATGCCGAAGAAAGTAAAATTTTAGTATTTTGAAAAAAAAAAAAGACAGACCAAAGAAAAAGAATCCTCTTTTTCCCCAAGGCGTTATTTTCTTTTAACGTTCAATTTAATATTTCTGTGTAAGTGCAAGGCAAAGGTGTCAGCAATTTATCCAGGCAGTCTCTTTGCAGCTTTAAATTTGAGCTCCTAATTGTGCGGTGCTCAAGTCGTAAACATAATTATAAATGGAAAAGAAATCACGTTTCTCAGTTAACAGATTCAAAAGTTAAAACCACCTTGCAGAGTACAATAAAAAGGACAGCAGGAAAGTACTGCTCAGTAGCTTTCATTTGAATGGTCACACTTAAGGTAAACTATTCATCCACAGATTCAAAAGTTAGAACCATCTTGTACAGCGTTATAAACAGTTTTACAGAAAAGTACAGCATAATAAACAGCACCACAGGAAAGTACTCCTCAGTAGCTTTCATTTGAATGGTCACACTTCGGGACCCCATCACAGATTCAAAAGTTAGAACCACCTTGTACAATTGTAAACAGTATTACAGAAAAGAACTGCTCAGTGGCTTTCATTTGAATGGTCACACTTTTTTGAATCAGTGGATTTCATCCATGGACATCCGAGTTAGACAAATACACAAAAAGTAATGATTCGGCGATAACTTGGATGACTAAGGTTTAGGGTTTCACGCACGGCACCACTTGGTTTAAGGTTTGACTTCAAGAAATAAGGCTTAAAGATGGAGATTTGCGTTGGATAACATGTCCTAATTTTGTAGACTCTTATTTTCTCAAGCCCAAATAACACTCTCAATCAAATCTCAGTTGTTCTACTTCAAGGCGAAATTGACGCGTTTGTCATTTTTTTCCCTACCAAAATCTCCATAGCAACGCTAAAGAAATCACACGGCCAGAACGGTTGCTTGGTTGCACCATTAACAGAAACAAAAGGCGATTTGGTTTTTTGAACCCGTGGATTACAAATAGCGGTGATAATCGCCGAGAAACCGCCTGACACACCTAAGGCAACTATTTTTTAGCCCATAATTCAATTAGATTAACAAAATTGCAATGGTTTTATTTTAGGAATTATAAAAGTTTTGGCGAACGAAAATCTTCGGATATTACACCGGACTAAAATGCTGAGAAATGAATAAGAAAATGTTCTAAAAAAAATTACGACATTTGATATTTTAACAGAACATCTCTCTGTAAATCACTTGTGTGGTGAATGTAACGGACCAATATAGGAGTTTGAATTCGTTTAAGCCTATAAAGCTCTTTTTCCGCGATGTGAACAAAAAAATTAGAGAGTGAAATCTAATGCGACCACAAAATACTCACGGTGAGTGACACCACGCGCGCCATCTTAAGCTTAGCGGTAGGCAAAATTAATGGAAGCAAAAACTGCGTTTATGTATCCTCTTCTCAATCTTTCTTTTGTTTCTTACATGACTTTTGGACCTTGGCAATCAAATGATCACAAAGCCCAGCGTGGGCCTTTGCAAAGTAAAGATGACAAGAGAGTTGTGTGTCGTAAGTTCGACTTTATTTTGGAAACTGTGACTCCCTCACAGCACGAATTCCTATTTCATTTGTTTCAGTTCTGTTTGCCAACCGGAGGATGACAGTGTTAATGTTATTGATAAATTGCCGATGGACTTTTATATAAAATCCATTTTTAACCCATTAAAATTTTCCTGTGAATCAGCTGCACCTCATCGAACATGAGGTGAATAAATAGAAGGCAGCCAGCTATGGTGTTATTTTGCCTAGATACTCATGTATGTCGCAGAAACCACCGATGCTTTGATGTACCTATTTTTTATAAAAGGTGAAAAAGATTTCAAGCACATTTTTTTCTACTTTAGCATGTATTAAAAATATACCGGAGCATCACACTTTGTTTCAAGGACGACTGTTGTATTGTTGCTGTACTGTTGATCTGCCTCATCCCCAGGCGTCCCTCCTTATTATATGATGGTGCGCTTGGCGTTGTGGGATAGGTGCACGATGACGACGCCCCGTGCTCCCTGTTTGCCTCCGCTAAACCAGCACCTGGGGACGAGGCAGCGCTGTTGATTATTATTTTTAGCAACAAATAGAAGTTCAATAATAGCTGTTTTTTAACGTCGCGAAATTCCACGCAGTTTTTGTAGTACAGAACGAAAGCAGCTGGTAAAAAGAGGTTTAAAACAAATGCATGAAAACACGTGGTATACAAATGGATAGTAAAAAACGACACTGTTAATGTTTTGAACCCAGGAGTCATATCTTAAGTCTGTAAAGTACGATCGTCCGGGTGAGTGTAGTCCTGAGAGTAACTGTTTGTGGTGACATTAACTGACCTTTCCACAACTGGAGCAGAAGTCATCATCAGAGTCATTTGACTCTGATGATGACTTCTGCTCAGGTTGTCTAAACGTCAGTCAATGTCACCACAAACAGTTACTCTCAGGACTACACTCACCCGGACGATCGTACTTTACAGGCTTTTAAAAAGGAGACAGATAGCTAGATGGCAAATAGATGACAACTAGATGGAAAATGGATGATAAACAGGTAATACGTAGATGGTTGATTTATGGTAAACAGATAATAAATAGAAATAAATGTAAAGAAGATCCTCGCAGTTATTAACGCAACTTATGCAGTTGCGAAAAGAAAGCCTGAAAAAATCAGGCTTGCCGGGATTTTTTCAGGCTTTCTTTTCGCAACTGCATAAGTTGCGTTAATAACTGCGAGGATCTTCTTTACATTTATTTCTTCATTCCGCAGTTCAAATATATGAATTTCATATATTCATAATTTCAGATAATAAATAGATGGCAAATATATGGTAAATAGATAATAAACAAAAAATAAGTAGATGGTAGGTTTGTGTGTAAACAAAACTAACAGGGGATAAGTAGTACAGATATTAAATAGATAGTAAATCAATGATAAATATATGTTGTAAATAATAGCAAGTAGATGGTAATTATTTGGTAAATAGGTAGTAAATGATGGTAAATATATGGGAAATGATGGTCATTACCCGGTAGATTGGGGCGCGGTGGTATAGTGGTCTTTTAGCGCGTTGGACTTCAGATCTGAAGGTCAGTGGTTCGAAGCCTAGTCCCTGCCATCGTGTTGTTTCCTTAGACAAGAAACTTTACCCCACATTCGCCTCTCTCCACCCAGGTGTATAAATGGGTACCGGCGACATACTGCTGGGGGTAACCCTGCGATGGACTAGCATCCCATCCAGGGGGGATTAGGAATGCTCTCAGTTGCTTCATGCTACAGAAACCGGCATAAACTCCGGCCGTGCGGGCCTCCTTGGCTCGTGTGCGGCTTTAACTTTTACCCGGTAATAGTACACTTTTCATATTTCCATATCAAGCTTAAATTCCCATATTATTCTTTATTTATCATTAACAGGTCTAATTTGTATTTTCAAGTTGAGCAAATTACGATGAACATAACAGTGGCGAATGACAGTTTTTCCCATCCCGTGGATAATGAAACTGGTGAAGATATTTACGCAGGAGTGTTTGATCCTCTCTACCACATCCCTCCTCTTATGGCCGCTCTTCTCGTCATTGGACTAAACACTTGGGTAATTGTCTTGGTGAAAACACATGGAAACCTTCAAACAAACATGAACTTGCTGCTCTGTAGCTTGGCCTTGTCCGATCTCCTGACCGGATTACTAAGCATACCCCTGCACGTGAGTTGTGATGTCATCAGAGAGACTCCGATCTGCGTGGCTTCTCAGTTGACACTCAGATTTACATCTGTATCTACGGTATCCCATTTGCTGGCCATCACCATAGACCGCTACATTGGCATCAAGTACTCACTCCGTTACAACGCCATGGTAACCAAAAAGAGAGTTTTAATTACTTCAGTGTTCATTTGGTGCTCATCCATTTTCGCTTCCCTTATTCAACTGGCGTTTATCAATTACGCCCGCGAGGATATCGATGAGGAAAACGATGACGTCATCAAGCATGAAATCCGCTATGACGTCACTTCACTTGTTTTATATGTAGCGCTTCCATTTATGATCATGTCCACTGTGTATGTGCATATTTTCCTGGTGATTTTGCGACAATATCGTCATATTAAGCGATACAACTCACCAGGCTGGCTAGAAACCAAACGAAGAACTCACCATGAATGGAAAGCAGTGGTGATTTTCTCAATGATGCTGATTATGTTTCTAGCGTGTTGGCTTCCATTTTTCACTGTGCGGCTTCAATACAACCTTGGAAATGATTTTTACGAACTCTCTTATACGGTTGTGTACATTTTTATTTACCTGAGATTCTTTACGTCGGTATTTAATCCGCTGGTGTACATTCTTGGTAAACGAGACTTTCGTCAAGCGATCAGCGCTTCAAGAAGAAGCCTGTTCACTCGATTACGTTCAAACTCACTTCATTCGTCCGCCAAGACAACCACTGTGTAAAACTGATTCAGTGTAAACCATTAATGCCACTACGGACGGATCATAGTGTTGTAAGCTCACGTGGGAAAGTCGATCTCATGCGTCTTGTGGCACAGTGCACGTGATGATGATGATGATGATGACGACGATGATGACGACGATGATGACGACGATGATGACGACGATGATGATGATGATGACTATTCTAACGAATAGGTTATATTAAGAGAGTTGGCGTACGTCGAGGCTCCACTTTGGTCCAGAGCGTGTCAGTTTAGTACTGATTTTGTACCCACGATCAGCGGACTATTTTTTTTCCCGCACTTGTGGGCCTGTTATTCAGAAAGGGGGAGGGAAGAGGTAGGCATATAATCAGTAATTGGGGGACAGAGGGACGGGAGAGATAGTAGTTTAAGAAGGAGATAATGGTGTTTAAACTTACACACACATGCTAGATTAATTCAACACAGACTTTTTAAATGTATATTGAACCGAGCTCTACAATAATGCCTCTAGTAATAAGAGTAAACATAGCAGAAGGTGCAAATTCGTGTGATAAAAATGATATGCAAATATCTATAAATGTATCAAAATAAAAATGCTACACGATTATAAGGCTGTGTTTTAGTCTGTTTTATTCTTCATGGACTGGTTTAAATATTAAACCGTCTACGATAACGCATTGTTTGTGTTAGACGCATTACGCGTCTGTGGAAAGGCATAAAACTGACACCGGACGGATAAAATCATTGCTAGAGAGACTCAGCACAACAACTTCTGAGTACAAAGAATTGGTGGGAAAACTTCCTAGTTTACAAAATATGTATTTGCTTCATTTCGGTTTGCAAGGTTGTTATCCTTCTGCAAAAGCTTTGGTTAATTTTTGTTTGGAGAGGTTACTTTAGCCACCCCCATTCCCCCTCCCCCCCCCCCCCCCCTCTGTTAACGAAATATAATGATCTTGACGATCGAAAGCGATCGGCGCAGAAAGAGCAGAGGGAAATTTGTTCTTGCTTTCGATAACGCAGGAAATGTTTTAAACGAAACAATTTTCGTATAGATAGAAATAAGTTATAAAGTTCAATTTCATATCGAGAGGACGAGGACGAGGACGGTGAACGGCCTGCTTACTTAAAGGAAGGGAGATCCTAGTACTAGGAAAATCGTAGAAGGCGGAACAACTTTTTTTGATTTACGTGCAGCAATGCGGAAGCGGTTTTTAGGTTGGAAAGGGGAAGATGGGAGACAGATACAACAAATAGATGGTTTGGGTACTTGTAATCTTACTACGTACTAAATACTGGTTTTAACCCTTTACGCCCTGACACAAAAATGCATATTCTCCTTACATACTCTTCTCCATACATTTCATATGGAACAAGAAGTTCTGAAGAATTTACAGGCGGCGGATAGTCTCTAACCCCCCCCCCCCTTCCCCTTTTCCTAAGGAAAAAAGGTTTCTTTTTTAAAAAGCAACAGCGACAATCTCCTTTTGTTGAAATCGCATATCAGCTAAGACCACGGAAGGCTATCAATCACGAGTTGTTGACAGGCAACTTAATATAATACGGGTTTTGTTGAAAGGTCACGAAAACGATGACAATTAGGGGCCGACCATTTAACTTTTGAGGTGGGGGGGGGGTGGATGATTTCTGGTCAGCAAGCTTTTTTTTTTCTAGCAACCTGGTGGGCAGGATATTTTTTTTCCTTCTAAATGCTCTGCAGGATATTTTTTTTCCTCTTCATTTCTCTGCAGGATTTTTTTTTTGCTCAAAAAAAAATAGAGTTCTTACATTAGTTTTCAATTCCAGCTGGAGCTTTGTTCACAGACAAGACAACAAATAGATAAATCATAAGTGAAATGCAGGGGCTTGAGTTTGTTTCATGGGATTATGAAAATCACTTACACTATTTTTTTTGTATGAGCTTACTAATTAGGGTTTGACATATTATGCCGGCATAATTTCGAGCATAATACTATAGGTGGAGCATCGAGCATAATGCCGGCATAATAGTGCTATTTGCCGGAATAATAGTGCCATTTTGTGACATAACAGTTATTTATTTTTTTAGAGCTACAACTGTCCATTTATTAAGTTAAAACTACAAAATTTCAAGCTATTTTAATGTTCTTCGTGGTTCCCATTACTACCGAGCACTGTAGGCTTTTTCCCAGTGTATCCTCAAGTGGGTTGGATCTTTAGGCCTGGTTACTCTCATTATGCCAGGCTTCTATAAAGGCCTTCCTGGTTTTTATTTTCACGCTTCAGGGGGGTCCGGGAAAAATTTTTTATGGCATAATTATATATCTCATTTAAAAATATAAAAACATTGAAAATATAGATACATGTTACTGTTATTTATTTACGGTTGACAACAAGAAAGGTTTGGATCTGTTTCTTTTTATACTGAATATGTTATAATAGAGATATATCTTATTTACGAATATTTAAACATAGAAAAATATAAATACATGTTATTTACGGTTGACAACAAGAATCATAGAATATTTTCCTAACAAGAATTAAGGATTTTAACCAAGGTTTGAAATGGCAGAGGGTGGGGAATTTAAAAATTTTAGTGACCCAAAATATTTGAAAATGTCAATCATTATAGCCCTTGGGTATGCCTGCACTCCTCCCATTGGGGCTAGACATTGATAGGTGCATTACTAGAACATCGCAAAAATCAAAAATGGCAAAAATGTTATGTTATAAATGTTATGTTACATGAAAATGCTTCAGTTAAAAAGATTAAAAATGAACAAATTATTTTTCTTTATCTAATAAAACTTGATTCTTTAAATAGAAAAATTTACCTCCATTACTGCTTGTGATATTATAAAGCTAACGAGTTTGGATACAGTACGAGCCAGCGAGCCAGAAATCCCTAATCCCAATAAAAAGGCTAACCGCAAGCTACCCATAAAGGAACTGTAGGCTAACTGCAGTGCTAACTAGGTTAGCCAATGGGTAATTTAGGCGAACCATAATGGCTTGCATGACTCCTATGACTCGCGAGCCTTGTGAACCGTGCAAGCCAGAAATCCCTTTATATCCCATTATATAGGGCTAACCGCAAGCTACCTATTAAAGCTAATAACTGTAGGCTAACCAGAATGTTGTTTTGGCTAAACCAGAGTGTGATTTAGGCTCACTGGAGTGGCTCGCTGGCTCACAGATTGTCGGACCCTATAAAGCTAAGAATGCATTGCACATTCTGAAGCATAACCAACTCCAGAGTTTAAAGGCAGCAAGGGAAGAATGGTTGCAGTTTTGCTGGGATTTTGTAAAGTCCCCCTGGAATGATGAAATAGCTTTGCAACATTTTTTTTTCTTGCTTGCAGCAGTGCAAGAATTTTTTTTCTATTTCATTTGTGCTGCATGCAATTTTTTTCTTCCGACAAGGGCTTGCAGGAAATTTTTTTTCGAAATCATCCACCCCCCCCCCTCAAGAGTTAAATGGTCGGCCCCTTAATTTGTATTCTCCTACAATCTGCGTGCACTGTCACGATCTGTCACCGTATTCCCTTTGAAAACACGTTTTACCTTTACTTAAGTTGGATACGCCGCAAAACCCAGAGAAAGAAAATTAGACTCCTTTCTACCGTTCATTTTTTCGTAACCGGCGCTACTTCAAACAGAAAAGTACAAGAGACTTTGAACGTTGCCCTTCGCTGACCTCCTTTGCACAATTAGCACTTCCTGTATGTAATGCACTTTGGTAGAAAACTGAAATTGAAAAGCAGAGACCGATACAACGTAGAATAAGAGAATTAGTTTTGTACTATATTTCGGCTGGCCAAACCAGCCTTCTTCAGGTACAATGGAGTTTACATTGGCTATGTTTAAATTTATATGGTGATAATGGAATCTTACGAAATACCGGAAATACGTAAAACTAAATACAGGAAATATGTAAACAGTGTAAAATAAAAAATTTAAAATATGCTAAGCTTAAAATGACAATAAAATAGTAAAAGTAGAAAAACTAATAGGTTTCTTCGCGTATGTTAAGGCCATCGGGAACAAGTGTTCTGCCTTTTAAAATTAAAAAAGCTTCCCTGGCCTTACGGATTGAGTCTCGGTTGGAGAAGACTTTTTCGATGGGGATTAATTGTATGTCATTAGCAGTGTGGTTAGGCGAGGAAATGAAATGTTGTGCGGCTGTAGTGGGTTTAGATTTACTGTTAGGGTTATCTATGGTACGGCGGTGTTCATTAAATCGGTCTTTTAAACGTCGTTTGGTTTCTCCTATGTATTGTAAATTACAGCGGTTACATTGAATCATGTAGATGAGGTTTTGAGTGTCACAGGTCAGGTTAGATTGAATGTGGCGCGTTTCACCAGTAGAAAGGAAGGTATAGGTAGTTAGTCCGTCAGTAATATAAGGACAAGTAGCGCAGTTCTTTCCACAACGAAAAGAACCGGATGGAAGTTGTGGATGCGGATTAGTCAAATTAGAAGGGAGTTTGGCCTTCACTAGTAAATCGCGAAGGTTAGGGGAGCGCCTGAAAGCAACAACAGGCAACTGTTGAAAAACGGTTTTGCAGCGGTTAGAAGAGAGTAGTAAATGAAAATGTCTTTTGATAATGTTAGAGATGTGAGGAAGTGATGGATTAAAAGTAGTTATAAATGGTACACGTTTATTTTTGTTGACGTCTTTTGTTTGTAAGGCAAGTCTACGGGGGACTGTCGGTCGCGCGTTGTATTTGTTTGGTGACAAGGTTACGGTTGTAACCTCGTTTGAGAAGGTACGTTGTAAGTTGGGCAGCGCGAGTATTGAACGTTTCGTCGGTAGAACAAATGCGTCGTAAACGGAGTGCTAGACTGAAAGGAATGGCTTTTTTAGTATGTGAGGGATGGCAAGAAGAGTAAAGTAAATGTTGGTGTTTGTCGGTAGGTTTGGTGTAAAGGTCAGTACTGATGTTACCGTTGTCAGTTAAAGAGACATTAACGTCAAGAAAAGGTACGTTAGTTGAAGAATGTGAGCTGGTGAATTTGATGGTGGGATGAATGCTGTTGAGATAATCGATGAAGACTTTTAGGTTATCCAGACCTTCAGTCCAGATCATAAAAATATCATCGATATATCTAAACCTAGTGTGGGGTTGGAATGGGGCATTTTCTAAAGCTTTGGCTTCGAAATAGCCCAGGAAAAGGTTGGCATAAGATGGGGCCATTTTGGTACCCATGGCTGTGCCGTGGATTTGAAGATAGTGGTTATTGTTAAAAGTGAAGTTGTTAAAGTTGAGAATCATACGAATGAGGTCACAGAGTTTGGTGGTTGGAATGGTTTTATGAGAGGCAGTAGTTAGAAAGTGGTCACAAGCATAAATACCTTCATTATGTGGAATATTAGTGTATAGTGATGAAACGTCGAGTGTGACTAACAGAGAGTTGGCGGGTAAAGTACTGATGGTGAGGAGTTTGTTAAGGAAGTCGTTAGTGTCTTTAACAAAGGATGGTAGTTTATGAACTAAAGGTTGAAGGTAGTAGTCAACGAAGTGGGATATGCGTTCAGTGGGATGGCTATTAGATGAAACGATGGGGCGTCCTGGATTGCCGGGTTTGTGTACTTTGGGTAGTATGTAGAATCGTCCTGGTTTTACGTCGGTCTGTATAAGGTATTCTCTGGTTTTGTCGTCAATAAATCCGTCATCGTGCATACCGTTAACATAAATTGTGACTCGTTCTTGTACGTTCGCAGTGATGTCTTTGTCTAAGGTCCGGTGACCTGTTATCGACAATTTGCACTTCCGATATGTAAGGAATTAAATGTATGTAAACATATTATATTATAGACGTCCGATATGGCGCACTGTCACGATCTCTCACCGTGTTCCCTTTAAAAGATGTATTTAAAAGATGTATTTTACCGGCCGTCGCCATGGCGACCGCCGATTTCTAAAATGAACACGGCTTTTCGTGAAAGCAAGTTGGCTTAACATACGAAGAAAGTGTTGTAAAGCTTGTGGTACGGGTACTCAAGAGCGGCACTGTCTTATATAAGACGCATGCGCATATTAGTCTGCTAAATGTTACCTTCGTGTGTTCTTGTCTTTTAATTTACAGTATTTAAGATATGAACGGCGAAGGGTTGTTAAGTTTGGGGGTTTTTGTATTTGTCTTGTATAACGCATGCGCAATTGAGTAAAGCAGCTAATAGGATTGAATGCTAAATTGGCTGTGTTGTCTGATCTAGTCAGTGGTTATGATGAAAATTTTTTTCGCGCAGGAGTTTTTTAATTGGGATTGACATTTTGAGGGATGTAAAAATGTGGGAGGCAGAAGGATTTGTGAATGTCAGAAGCATATCACGCTTCTGTGAATGTGATTTGCTTTGAAAGTTGCGTTTTGTACAGGAGCGGTGTAACATTGTTCTGCCTGAGAGGCGGCTTCCCTTGGCGTTTTATGGGGGGGGGGGGTTTGCGAATGAACGGCGAAGGGTTGTTAAGTTTGGGGGTTTTTGTATTTGTCTTGTATAACGCATGCGCAATTGAGTAAAGCAGCTAATAGGATTGAATGCTAAATTGGCTGTGTTGTCTGATCTAGTCAGTGGTTATGGTGAAATTTTTTTTCGCGCAGGAGTTTTTTAATTGGGATTGACATTTTGAGGGTTGTAAAAATGTGGGAGGCAGAAGGATTTGTGAATGTCAGAAGCATATCACGCTTCTGTGAATGTGATTTGCTTTGAAAGTTGCGTTTTGTACAGGAGCGGTGTAACATTGTTCTGCCTGAGAGGCGGCTTCCCTTGGCGTTTTATGGGGGTGGGGGGGTTTGCGAAGTGGATTGTAAGTTTTCTGATTGGCTAACTTGTATTTCGCAGCGGACAGAAAGGACAGTTGCGTTTTGCCGGCGTGGGCTAGGAAGAGAAGGAATTGGTACTAGTATGATGATGCAATATTAGTTGATTGCACCATCAGTACATGATAGTTCTTGTGAACGGAGAGAGATGAGTGTTTATTTGAGGCGAGAAGTTGATACGAAGGAATCGTCATTAATAAGGAGATCAATTAATAAGGCAGGTGTTACGAGTCTTTTTGCATTGAAAGAACGAAAATATCTGAATATTATCGACGGATTTGTGTGGTTTGCGTGTGGTGAGTCCCTCTTTCCGTTCAGAGATAGTGAAAGAAAAGAAAACAAGCGAGTGAGCGCGAAATCGATTGCGGCTCGATAGGTGCGTTAGCTTTCAAAGACGTGGGCGACTTTCGTCCCCGCTTGGTTGTTTACTTTTGCAAGGGGATTCCCGGGTTAGCAAACCCGATTTAAACATCACGTCATGAGATATGCCTTGACGTGCCCCATACTCTGACGATCTGCTCGAGCTCGTGTTTATCAAGCGTTATATTTTGATTCTACTGCTATGTTCACTGTTTGTATTTAAGGTCTAGGCACAACAGTAAATACTTCCTCGTCCTTGTGTGAGCATTCTTAGTTGTGGACGAATTTATATCGACATTCAACGTTTGAGTGAATTTGCGTTTTTCAGCACAAATAAAAGCGATAAGAAAGATAAGCTGAGTCATCAGAGTTTAAACATTACGTCATCCAGGACCGCTATAGTCAAAATATTGTGTCACACAATCACACTTTTTGTCACGCCGGTTCGTATAAATAGAGGATCGCGCTAACATTTGTGAAACCTAGGGGTGGGGAGGGTCAGAATGGCCGGTTAAAATGCCCAATGGGCTTTCTTGTTTGTCAATACTACCCTGAAGTTTTCTGCGATCTTAGATGGAAAATTGAATTCAACTTAAAAAGATCTTTAGTAAAGATCATCATTGTTTATTCAAGTGCTAGTATGTCTGGTATTTGATAGATTGGATTTCCAACCTGATAAGATCTGTGTGCTTACGGACCTTACGTCATTATAACATCAAACCCATTGTTCAAAAGGCCGCGCGAACTCAAAGAAAATAAGTAACTGACTTAGACGACGACGAAAACGAAAAAAATGCATTTTACGAGACGGCCTCACGTGCGTTACCGCACGTGCGCCGCCTAACCTAGTGGGGAGAATTTGTCTAAATATCAAGTCATCTTATCCTTGGTGATCACTTTCTTTGTTCTCTTCACCTGAATGTTTGAACAAGTAATGGTAATGTAAGGAGAAATTTCATTTTCTTCACTCCATTTGTTTTGAGAGCCTGCTGCTTCTTTTCATCTATTTTTTGGGGAAGGCCAGTTATTATTAATATCTTAACCTTTGTTTCAGGGGCACCCAACGAGAAATTTTTAGCAAAATACTTGAAATATCATTTTCAGCTTTCTTAGATTGTTTCAGAGCTTTTTAAAGGCATATTTGTGTAAGCTATAATAGAGATTGATCTGTTCGGCGTTCTTAGCTGACAATTTAGGCCACAGAAAATTTTAGGAAACAGAATCCTATCCGCCGAATTTGCGAGCGGCTGACGGCTCTCCGAAAATGCTAGCTGACCTTATTTTGCACTCTATACGACATATTTGTCCCCATGAAAACAATAGGAACTAAAGAGTCCTCTTGTTACGAAAGTCCGAGGTGATGTATCGCCAAAGAAATCTCTAGTTTTCACTGCAACTGAATCCGAATATCTCAGGCGATTTTAGGCCTTCCGAACAGATATTCCCCGAAACAAACAGTTGGGTGCCCCTGTTGTTTGAACACTGCTCACCGAGTTACTCAGCTGAATTGATCTTGATTGACCGAAATCGCTGCTTCTCGATCTCGCTGACTCTTCACTTTGAGCCTAGGATCTTCCTGAAGCGAGCGAGTTTATTTGCAGCTATGAACTTCCTACCTTTCAGCTAGGATGATGCTAGCGAGTACAAGGAAGATTCTTAAAGCGCCAGGGCAAACCCTCTGCATGTAAACTGAAAGAAGAAAACATGCATATATACGGCATTAAGGCCAGGACACATTGCGCGCAACATTGCGTGCAACTTGAAAGTTGCACCGTGTGTCCACCATTGAAATTGTTGCTCGCAACGTTGCGTGCAACTGTTGCAGAAGTAGAATCGGCCCCTACTTCTGCAACATCACGTGCAACTGTTTCACCGTGTGTCCATCATCTGCAACATTGCGTGCAACAATGTTGTGCGCAATGATGCATCGTGTGTCCGCGCCTTTAGGATGACTCGCCCTCTAGGATGATGCTTCTAATAGGATCTAAGTGACAAAAGCATTACAAACCTTTCAATTGAGAAAACTCCGCAAACGAGATCGTAACTCACACAAGGTTAGAACAAAAAATACAGTTAGCACGAACATAAAAGCTACCCGTGCATACAGTAATTATTGCTTGCTATTAACTGATTGCCGAACAGATGTGTTCAACCTGAACCATCTATGAATGAAGTTCAATGCTAATTTTATGCTCGAGCGGCCTCAATCCGAATAGTTAATTAACAAGGCGAAGGATATTATTAGGAGGAACACAAACTTCCCTGCAATAAGGCCGACCCCAAATTTTCCAAATCCCAACATATTTTATATTAAAACGCGCCAAACTTAACCGGAAGTATCGAAAATGTCGCAAGTTCCTTGCACGAGGAGAAATCGGATTTAATCTTTCACGTGGTCAGAACATGGCCCAGATTTCACTCATGGTCAAAGCGGAGAGTGTATGTTGTTCGAACCCTGTGACATTTTTTTTTGGCGACTGACTTGAAGTATCCTTTCAGTGGTACTCAGAATGTTAACTTTACCTTTGTGTAGGAATTTTTTTTTCTTTATATTCTTTGCGTCGTTTCTGCAAATGGGACCAAATTTTTCGAGATTTGAATAATTTGGGGTTTCTTAGCACCGGACGTGACGCACATCAAATCCGTGACCTGTTGACTTAGAAACATGACTTATTATTCTTTAACAAAAATGCTGAAAGTTTCAGACAGTTGCTCTATAATAAATACATACATAGTTAATAACAATTAACAGTTTCACACAGTTCAACAGTTGAAAAGACTGAAAAGAACGTAATTCTGTGATCTACTGTTTCATAACGTAACGTTTTCATAATGATTTTAAAAAAACGGAAAGTTTCAGAGACTCTTATATAATTATTAAATAGGTCATTAAACACGTCATTCCGCTTCGGATGGCGTGAATAGAATCTACTCCTGCTACAACCGCAGGCGAAGGTTCTCTCAGACACTGACGAGGAAGCCGGAATATAACTAGTCACGTATTGTTAGCTTCCACGATCAAATATTGATTTTCTTCTATTGTTAAACGTTGCGTTCTTATATAATTATTAAATAGGTCATTAAACACGTCATTCCGCTTCGGATGGCGTGAATAGAATCTACAACCGCAGGCGAAGGTTCTCTCAGACACTGACAAGGAAGCCGGAATATAACTAGTCACGTATTGTTAGCTTCCACGATCAAATATTGATTCTCTTCTATTGTTAAACGTTGCGTTCTTTCACGTATAGTGTAATTCAAAACTTAGTTCGAGGTTGTTTTGGGGGAACATTTACAGAGAGGTACGTCGATATCGAATCAAGGGAACAACCACCGTGAAAGCAGATACTGCAAAATACTAAATACAGGAGCACTTTTTAAGGTATGCATAACAGGCTCCTCTGTGCTTCACCTGTATTTTTATTGATGCACAGAAATTTGGATTTATCAACTGTGTTAGCCAACGTAAAGAACTTCAAAGTCTTCAAAAGCTGACGTTGCGTTGGCAGCGCTTCATCGAGTCACGAGGGGCTAGACCCTCGCAACTTCAGCTTTTGATTTTATTTACGGTGGCAAATTTAGGCTTATCGACTCAGCTGATAAATCAACATTTTTTTTGTTTTTTACCTCCCTACAGACGCAGCCCAAAAGTTTCTTGATACAATGTAATGATTTTTTTTCTTAAGGAAGATGAACTGCTTTTTAAACGATGAGTTTTCTAAGTGGGGGCACTGGCGAGCCGCCAAACCGCCAAACCGCCAAACCTCTTAAAATGCGCTCCTCGTTCAATAAAACAATTTGAATACGAGGCCGTGTTTTCTATGGGCGAATAAACAGCGAGGCCCAGCCGGGTCCGAATATTCGGCCACAGAAAAGGAAGACTAGTGATCTAAGTGTTTTAGTAGGAATATTCGCAAAATTAGTAAAAATTCGGCCGCTGTGTTTGCGGTTTTTATGGAATCAGGTAATTACAATTCAAGAGGGCCTAGATGGGGGGTCGGCATAACAGCTAACACTAAAATTTTAGCCATTTAACTGCTAACAGTAAAAAAAAATTCGCTGTAACAGTTAAAATAAATAAATGAATAATAATTTGCACAAAGATCGAGAAAATGGCCTTTTTCGCATGTTAATGGCAATTTCATCAGTAACATCACTTCAAACTGAAGTTTCAGTTATCCTTTTTTCTTGTTTCATTTAGTATCTAGAATGTTTTGTAACACTTAACAGTAAGTTTAAATATAACAGTTAACAGTAAAAGTCGGGCTGTAAACCTCGTAACAGTAAAAACTATATAGCCCATAACACACATAGGTCCCCATCCAAGGAAGTTTAATTTAAAGCGTCCACTGTTTAACTTGTCCTTACAATATCATCACATGATCAAAAATGCAGGTCATTAGAATGAAGAAAATGATCACCAAAGATGAAGTTTCTTGAGATTTAAACAAATTCTTCTGACTTCTATAATGAGAAATTCACGGAGAAGAAAATGCATGTTGATAACTTGGGAATCAATGATCGCAGAGTTATGAATTTTTCTCTTCCCTGTTATTGACCAAACGTGTGGGCAATATGGCATGATATTGACCAAGGACGAGACCAATATCCTGCCCTCATAACGGAACACGCTTTTTCAATTTATAGGCCTTAGAGTTCATAACATGGTTTCAGTGTACACATTAAATACAACGAAAGCTGAAGAAGAAACTGGCCTGCTCGGGAGGAAAATCAGTGTCAGCTGCGTACTTTAAAATAAATAATTTTCCGAGTAAAATCAGGAAATTTTCATGAGCATTCAACAATGGAACATTAAGTCTTGTTGCAAATCGAACTCACTGAACTAGTCGGATGGGTTATTAAAGCCAATGCATACTGATCCTGTTTGTGCGCATGAGTTGGAACAGTACTCAACCCCCCCCCCCCCGAACGAGATTCCTCTCAGGGTCACCTCTCAGGATTTTGCTAGGATTTCTTTACAGCCCGGTGGTATCCACTTAATCACCTTATACAAGGAAACAACACAACACCATGCAGATGCTAGGCCACCAACCCTCCAATCTTACGATCGAAAGTTCAACGTGGTAACTGCTCACCACCTGACATTCAAATACATTTGGTAGAAATTGCTTTTCTAAACATGAATAATAAGTCGAACCAAAAGTCGTTTCCCTTGGATTTGCTTCAGTCACTGAAACACTGTAATTTTACCCCGATTTTTCGAATGCTCGATTTTTCGAAACTCCCGATATTTCAAACTAATTCTTTCTTCCTTTCAAAAATTTACATTCAATTTCTCGAACTTTTAAAACTCAGGAACCAACAAAAACCGGTTTTAGCCACATATACACCTGAATGTAATTAACAAGTTCCGGAGAAGGTGTGTTCATGTATTTTTTATTACAAAGCAAGTGGCAAATCTGTCATTGAAGACATAAGAGACTACAACGCCGCTGTTACACAATCGAGGGTCTTGAATTACTGTACATGATCAAAGTTCCTTCGTTTAGTTGCATTTTTCAAGTTCTTGCCGTAGCACATTAATAAATTTTGCTGTTCCTTTAAACCGTGGAGTACAGGGTACTTTTTTTCTGATACAGTAAGGGGAAGTGAATGTAGTCAAGAGTCCGTGCAAAATTACAGACGCATGAAACAGTACAGTACTGGTTTTTGTTCTGCTAAAATTTTCTTAAATCCTTTTAAGACGGAAATTTAAAAATTTCCGTTTTGTTTTAAATGCACTTTTTGTTGGCAAATAAAGATGGTTTCTTGGATCTTACAAAACAATACCACGGTCAAGCAGGTGTGATTTGATACCACCTTCGATTTTTCGAACTCCCGATTTTTCGAACCAATTTTCGGCATTTCCATTGGAGGTTCGAAAAATCAGAATTCCACTGTATATTCATTTTTGTAGAAGTTAGCGGTTTTTTTCTCGAAAATTAGCTGCATAGGAGTACGTTCGTGCCCTGTGCATGCTATTTAGGGACATGGCATATATACGTCTTGCACTGCTATAATAATAATAATAATAATAATAGTAATAGTAATAATAATAATAATAATAATAGCATTTATAATAGCAATAACAATAGAAATGACAATGATAATAATGATAACTAAAAATTCAAAAGTTTGCACATGAAACATTTGGAGAAAAAGACAAAGTTGTCACCTTTCATCGTTCGTGTGATGTGGTAAGAAATGAACTTTTCATCAAAAGTTTTCGGCTTTGTTTAAAGGAAACATGGTGTTGATGCTACACTTTATCAAACAACACGTAAAAGCATATTGCACCTGATCTGTATCGATCGGTATTTTAACGTTTTACTGCCATTAATTCTGATACATTATTAAGTTATATGAATTCTTTTCTTGTAGGCAGTATTGTTTTGTTTCTAAGAAATGTGGCGGCAGATTCTTCTCTTACATTGGATTATCTACCTCGCAACACTGTCGCAAGGTAATAATTACATGTTTTGTTTTATTGTTTTAGGTGTGGCCCGTCTGACCTTCTTTCACATGCTGCCCCATGCATTTTTCTTTTCAAGTAGTTAGTCCACTATAGTGTAGCAGCAAAAACCTCTGTTTGACTTTGATGTGTCAGTTTTCGTAGCTAACCATCAAATGAGAACTCAAACCTTAAAGAACTGAAGCATTTATTACTGAGCTACATATAGCTGCGTCCTTTTATTGTCTTTTCTGTTGTTGGTTCATGACATCTTAAAAACACGAAGGTGGAGATCGAATTGGTTAGACTGATCACCAATTTGCTTCGACAGTGGGGTTAACAACACAGACATAATGCAGAAAACGAGTACTATTCTATGCTGAATAACAAGTGATAGTATACAGGGCTGTTACTATCCCAATTACGATTAGCTACAAGCACACTGCTAATTCCGGCTGGCGCTATTTTCTTTTCGTTATTCCTACAGACAATATTAAGTTAATATTCATGTAGAAGTGGCGCAAGGAACTTTACAGACTGACTTCCTTTTTTTTCAGTAACCTTTTCAAAAGAACTTTCTTTACAAAAGGTTGAACCTGAATGGAATTGTGTTCATTCAAAAGTTTTAGTAATTCTAGGTTTTAAAAACAATTGTTTTTGACTGCGTTTTGTAAAACCTTACTGAGAATTTTCCGACGGTGAGAAATTGATCTTCGAACATTATGAAACTATGATACCAGTACAACGTCATAAAGAAAAAAAATTGACTGTACACCACTGAGTTTTATTGTACCGCTGATGGAGTAAACCTAGACATTTTGAAAATATATTTAACCCAATAGATCTAACGATACTAATTAAAAAAATAAAAAAGGACGCTATCGTCTTGTGCGAATAGTCTCTTTTATTGTATTTAATTTTATTCTTAGGTCAACCAAGAGGCCCTCCTCCACAAATCACCAATTTTTTACACAATGACTTGATTAACCCGGAGCAGGTGAAGTACAGAACAGATAATGCTCTTGTACTTCCTTGTGGTGCCACAGGGAACAACTTGAAATGGATCTGGAAGCACAATGATACAGAAATTCCTGAAAGTGCATTGGGGCTGTCTGGTAAATTCCAACTTAGTAGTGATGGTACGTTAACTGGGAGCTACCTTAACTCTTCAGACAGTGGCACTTATCAGTGCATTGTTAGAGACACAGTTACTCGCGTGGAAACATTCAGCAGGAAACTAAAAGTTGCCATAACAGGTAAGAGATAAAGCATACTGTGTTTCAAGGGCTCTCTTATTGACCAAAAAGAAAGAAAGAAAGAAAGAAAGATTTTGCCTCAACTGGGCAAGACTTCCAGTTGAAACCCATACATCGGAAATGTAATCTTTCCAGATTGTGTGGGAAACAAACGTGTTGGTCAGTAATGTGTAAAATGGGCTGCATTTCACTGAACGCAAGACGTATACTGTCAGATGCTTCTTACTTCACTAACTCCTGAGAACTTAAGCTAAGCGGAAGTGCTGTCGTTAGGGACAAAACTGAGACAAGCGAAACCAGCTCTGTTTCCGGCATGCAAATGTGAAATCGAAACTAAAAAATACACCGGGTGCAGAGCAATTTTTGGATTCGAATCTAATGCCCGGAGGGGGTGTACTCCCTTATATGACCTTTACGGGGAAGTACCGGTGGACAGGATATGGGTTTTGGCCTCTCTGATCTGAACAGGGTACATGATTTTATGCGAGCCTGTCCTAAACAGCGTGTGAACCCGTTCTAAACTAGAAAAGCTTAGGCGATTAGCGGTGTTAAAATCAATATGGTTCATGATACAATAAATAAACCTTATTCAAACTGGAATTAAACGCGCGAAATATGCATTGAACATCAACGTTTAACATAGATCATAATTCTTGTTTGTTTGAGGCTGCTTTCCATGTGATCGCTACAACAATCGCTGCGATCGCCGAAAAAAAACGTTCAGCAATCGTTGCGATGATATGGGAATCACTCTTCAGCGATCGTTGTGGAATGCTGTGATCGCTACGATCACTGAAGTGTGGTTTCCTTATGATGGCAACGATTGCTGAACGTTTTTTTCCAGCGATTGCAGCGATCATATGGAAACCAGCCTTTTTGTCCTTACCTCGCCCCCACCGTTTTATTTTACCCAATTTACAACCGTGCAACTTTAAACACCATTTTGGCTTTGCATTTGTTTAACAACAAATGCATCAAATTCAGGGGAAAATTAGTACAAAATCAGCGAAATGCTTAGCGCCTAGTAAACAACAAACTGTTTATTTCCTGATAGTTGTTGGAGAATTTAACAGTGGAGTCCCTGTGGTGAAAGATGTTAACCTTGGCTCACCTTTTTCCTTTGCTTGCCCGCCGCACCGACCCAGCTACGGGGTTGAATTCACTTGGGAAGGTAAAGACAAGATCCGGTTCAAAAGGAATGAACGACGAGCAATTTCGCCCGTAAATGGTGACCTGTTTATCATGTTTGTTACCCAAGAGGACATTGATGAGATAAGCAGTCTGTTAGGAATAAAATGTACAATGTCTGCTGCAAACACCTTCTACTCCTCTGGCGCTTTGACTTTAAGGAAACCAGCAGGTACACTAAATTTCACGCAATGAAATATGTAAATTAGCTACTTCTCTTCCTCCCTTCCCGCCCCTCGTCCAAGTAATAGGCCTTCTTTATCTTCTCTTCCAACCAACCATTCCCTAAGCACCACATTCGCCGTTTCTACTTAGCAAAGGTTTAGTTTTTAGAAATACTCATGATCACACTGTGCCAAGTTGATCTCGTTTGACTGATTGTTTTCGACTGATGGTTGGTAATACACTAGAGATTAATCGAAGATTTACTCTATAGCGTTGAGGTTGCCAAGCTGCCAATAAAAATAAGACAGCCTTTTAAGAATACGGGCTCATCATCAGTCTCTCATCTCATCTCAAAAGTGATATCTAATCTCCCATTTCACAACACCTCATACACCTCATCTTATCGGCATTTCTGATCTCATTTCACCTTTTCTAGATAAACTTAAATATTTCAGTTTAGATCCACTTAAAAGTTACTTTAGAATTTCTTGTAGAGAAAAATATTAATTTCTACATTTAATCGTGTAAAAAAAAGCACAATCCTGTGCTGTCTGTCGTCAGTTTAAATTTGGTGACTGTCTTTGACTCTCATATAGGCCAAACTGATCCTAACACACCAAGTGCTCCAACCTGGAGAGTCCGACCAGCTCACGTAGAAAAGGCTATTGAAGGAAGAACTAAGACATTATACTGCCTAGCTACTGGAAGGTGAGTGCATAATTTATTCTAGCGCGATAACATTGAGTTCTCTCCCAAAGTCTGTGTTAAACATATTCGGGTAGGGAGGGGGTCATTTTTGGGCTCACTATACACCCTCTGAGTTTCCCATTCATAGCCCTAATACGTTTCTAGTTAGGCAGTTAGGGCGTTCTCTCCTCGCAGAAGACAAAACTGAACTCACTATGAATAGGTTTAGAGTAAACTACCAACTGAGTTAGGCGATCTCACAGTCAAACAACCTTCTGATCGCTTTCAGACCTGCTCCAAAGATAACCTGGAAGAAGAATGGAGTGACTCTGGTACATGGAAGAGACTCCATCGAGATTCCAAGTCAGTTTCAAGGAAGGCTTCTGAACATTACAAATGTTCAAAGAGACAGGCATCAAGATCAATACTCCTGTGAAGCGGAGAATTCCCAAAGTGCTGGCAACCCTATAAAACACAATATAGACCTGCAGGTTGAAGGTAAAATAGATTTAGTTAATGATATATTTTGCCCAAGTTCACTCTTACTCTGTAGACGACCAACACAGTAAGGAACGTAAGACCGATGACTTTGCAATACTAAAGACAAATTGAAATTTAGATCTAGTGGTCGCATTGGGGTGTTACCGCGTGGTGTCACTCAGACGTGTGCTCTTGTGTTGGACGCAGGCTAGTACCCAGGCGTTCTCCTCCCGCTGACTAGACTCGACTTGCTGCGAAATGTCGTGACGTCACGAAATTTCGTGCCAAGTCGTGTGAGCAAGAAGAGAACTGTACAGCGCCACAAATGATCCCGAGACCGCAAATGATCCCCGACCGTAAATGATCCCCAAATTGGACCGCGAATGATCCCCGACCGCAAATGATCCCCAGACTGGACTGCAAATGATCCCGGTAACAAAACGTGGAATGGCATCGGATTTTTAATGATCGTAAATTGAAAAATACTGACGGTAAAAGAAAAGAAAAAATCGAAAAAAATTCCTTATTTCTCAGTGAGAAAGAACATGCCGCAGTGACATGAAAGGCAAAAATTATTATATTAAAAACTATATCATTTATACAGAATCATACCGTGTGGCACTAAAATTTTTGCGGGAGTTAAATTTTGCGGATTGGCGACTAATTTTTTCTGTTTTGTGGGAACTAATTTTTGCGATTGAAGAAAAAAACTGGTTTTTCTTGCTGGGAATTAATTTTTGCGATTTTCTGGAAGTCGCATTCAAATAGAACGTTTTCGTTTTTTATTTGAGTACATGCAAATGAAAGACGGAAACATGCGAATGCAAAACAGATTAATCAGTGTCACTCTATAACAACGACAACAACTAGAGTATCAGTATCCACCGAGTTATCTATAGCATTTTCTCCTTCAAACCAGTATTTCTGTATATAAT
This sequence comes from Siderastrea radians, assembly GCA_964017195.1. Taxonomy (NCBI): domain Eukaryota; kingdom Metazoa; phylum Cnidaria; class Anthozoa; order Scleractinia; family Rhizangiidae; genus Siderastrea; species Siderastrea radians. The sequence continues at coordinate 37,529,572 of OZ024899.1, forward strand.
TTCTACAGTGGAGAAAATTTTTGCGGAAAACAAATTTGCGGTAATTTTATTTTGAGAGAGCGCAAAATATCAATTGAAAGGGCCAATCTACATCTTAAATTTATTAGCTTTTGCAGTAATTAGTCCTTTTTTAAATGTATTTTTGGGAAAGAAAAAGCGGGATTCGGGATAGCGATGAAAAAAGTGCGGGATGCGGGATTCTCGTGAAAAAGGAGCGGGAATGCGGGATCAGGATCCCCCCTTCCAGATCCTGGTTTTCGTTTGCATTCGCTTGTGAAAATGGCCAAACCAGTCTTTCGTTCAATTACTCTCGTGGTTTTCCTGGTTTTGTTTGTTGGCATTGATACACAGTGAGATGACAAAGAACAGAAAAATGGAGGTGACAGAAAAACCCAGGTAGGTTTAGAGCTTGCAGTGTGTTAACAGTATACTGATTGCTTTCCACTTCGCACATGGTACAAGTAGCGTTTCATTTCAACACGTTCCTTTTAGAGAAAATTCAGAGGAAAAGGAAATATTAAAAGAAAATTTAAAGGAAATATTAATCTGTACTTTCACCTCCTTGATCTTCGACGACTGTCGATTTTGGTTTATTTATTTAATTAAAATAATGCCATATATCAGAACTAGAATATGAGACGTTGTGTTGCCATACTAGAAACTGATTCGATTTGTTATTGTGTAAAACATAAACGAAACTTTCAACAAAAAAAAAGGGAGATTTGTGTTCTCTTACTGAGACTTAACTACACGCATCGTAACCTCGTCTTGCCTCAAAATAAAATCGTCCAAGTTATAATTCATGAAGTCAAAACGCGCTTTTAGGGACAGCAAAGAAAAAAGCTCCACCATCCACATCATTCCCCGTCCTTGCCATATTTCTGGCCACGCCATTCTCTATTTTTTACCGGGATCATTTGCGGTCGGGGATCATTTGCGGTCCAATTTGGGTATCATTTGTGGCCGGACTCATCTGGTAAAAGATGGGCTAGTTAAAACACAGGGGTGATAAAATGCAAGCTGGTTAAACGTGGAGTGAGCTTATAAAGGATCATGGAAAGCATTTTGTTGGCTTCATTTGACTAATTTAAATGGCAGAGGAAACAACGGTCGTGACTGACGTTTGAACATTTATTAACTTTTCCCTTGCTTGATTGGAATAGCTGGCTCTCCGGCTAGGGAAAAATCAAGTTTTAAAAGATTTGAATTACAATACTCATGGGATTTCAATTCATGAATATTTTACATCAGCCCGAAAATTCGCGGGGTAATCGAAAACTTGATTTTTTTTGTATGTGTGTCTACAGCAAATGTATATTCGCTCTCGTTTTAACATGGATTAAAGCCAAAGAATTCATTCAATGCCTTTAATTTCTGATCAGTTTATCGGGACAGATTTGACAGTGTGTTTATATTTTGCTACAAGTTTCCATCGCAAATTTATTTTCTATGTTTAATGGGTTCGTATGCGGTGTTGTTTAAACCGTTAAAAAAACATTTTTTTTTACCAAACGTCAGGAATAAAATGAGATAAAATTTTGTTCAGTTTCTTTCAATGCTTCCGGTTGCTTACTAACGATGCTTGGATGTAAAATCTGAAACTCAGATCGATAGTATCGAAAACAAGGAAATTGACCTTGCAATCAAAAAATCCAGTGATAGACAGACAGACAGACGAACAGACAGACAGACAGACAGACAGACAGACATGCAGACAGACGGACAGACAGACGGACAGACATCTTCATTCATCCGCCAGGGTAATCAAGGACACAAACAAACCTCGTTTTACAGCCCTCCGGGATTTTTGTTTTTACAGTTGCTCCAAGATGGAAGACCGGCAGCCCTCCGGAAGGCACAAGAAACATTGATATACTTGGAAATGGGACTCTAAAATGTGATGTGACTGCACTTCCCGAACCATCGTTTTTGTGGTACAAAGACGGGAAAAGAATACTAGCGTCAACGTAAGTACACTTCTACATGAAGTACGATGTGCTAAGTACACGTGAAACAAAAACAGAATTAGAATACTGAACATATTAGTGCGTTTTCATCTGTCTTTATTTCCATTCCCCGAAAACAAAGGAAACCATTTTCGTCCACGTAAGCGTTGTCGCATCCGGCTTAAACCTGTAGATACTACTGCGGTTTTTGGACAAACAGATGTATTTTCTTTCTTCCTACTGTCCCGAGTGCTTCTCACACTTTGGGAAGTCATCAGCAGAATCAACGTTAGTGGCACTTTGTACAGCATAAATAACAGTACCACAGGAAAGTACTGCCCAGTAGCTTTCATGTGAATGGTCACACTTTAGGGCCTCATCCACAGACACACAAGTTAGAACAACGCATTTACAATTTATCCAAAGGCATCAAGTAATTCATCGTTAATGAATATTCCCTTCATTTTCGTGGGCTATACATAGGTTTGATCATGTAGTGATTTTGTAAGGAGAGGTGCGATACTGATCACTATTGAATCTCTAAGGATTAATTAAAGTCGTGCCTTCTACAGTCCGCAGATAAGACTGGAGAACAACACCTTGCATTTTAACAACATAAACTTATCTGATGATGGTATATACCAGTGTGTGGCTGAAAATACGCACGGCATGATTGTCTCTTCCACTTGGGTCAATGTTTTGGGTGAGTAACCAGTTAGATAAAATAATTTATTAAATTCGCAATCCCAGTAATGGAACTTCCAGACTTAATCAGCGATCACGAATAACCCTGCTGTTTTTAATTACCTTATAAGGAATAGGATGTGCCGTGCCGTCGTTTAAACGGTGCCAAAAAATGATCCCCTGACAAAACAAGCAATATTTCTTTAACCCTTTAAACTGACAGTGACGAAAATAAAATTTCCCTTTACATTATCACCACTTGTTCAAACAATCAAGTGATGAGAATAAAAAAAAGTGATCGCCAAGGATACATGATATTTAGACAAATTCTCCTTACTAGTTCCATAAGAAATGTATCGGAATATGCAGTTTACAGCTTGCATCTGAGCCCCTCAATATTTGATTTGGTTTTCAAATGTTGTGATTATATGTCAGTGGCAAATGAAGTTACTAGAGAAAAATAATGGTCACTGACAAAATGAGTAAAACACTCCGGTAACCTTTTGACAAGCAAAGGGTAAGGAAGCTCTCTTAAACCAGACACTGGCTGGTGCTCATGTTGCTGTCAGAAGGTTACTATATGGGATGCCAGAATTGTTCGGGCCAATCTCTCGAAATAGTGAAAAACCAAAAGGTGCCTTGAAACCTCTGACAACCTATATCAAACTGGCATGGTATGCAGGCTTTATGGTAACGAATTCAAAAAGGACTTTGTTTATCATTAACTCCGCAGGCGTTCCTTTCCCTCCAACTAACCTGCAAACAACAGAATGCTACAATCGTACAACAAATCTCACCTGGATCCTCGGTGCTTCTAATAAGTATAACTATCCAGTCAGGTACTTTTTGATTGAGCAAGAATCAAACTACCAGCCCAATGTGTTCAGACTCATCTACAATGTCACCGACCCAAATGCAACGTCTGTTTCATTAGACCTTCCTGGATGGTCCTCACTTCGATTTCGCATAAGGGCGGTCAACGACTTTGGACCAAGCCGTGCTAGTGCAGCTAAAGGGATCTGCCGAACTAATGTCTCAGGTGAACTTTCTTTTAAGGCATTTACCATATATGACATTACAACGTTGTTGATTGATTGATTGATTGATTGTTTGATTGATTGATTGATTGATTGATTGATTGGCTGGTCAGTTGGTTGGTTGATTGGTTGATTGATTGATTGATTGATTGTTTGATTGATTGATTGATTGTTTGATTGGTTGATTGATTGATTGATTGATTGATTGATCCTTTGATTGATTGATTGATTGATTGATTGATTGATTGATTGATTGATTGATCCATTGATTGAGTCAGTGAGTGAGTGAGTCAGTGAGTGAGTGAGTGAGTGAGTGATAGATTGAACGTACTCACTGGTTAGTCCGCAATTAAGGGTTTCATGACTCAAAAACTGGACCCATCTTGTACAGTATATGAATTCGTACAACATGCCGGATAGCGCTGCTCTCAATTGTCTTTCTTATTTCATCTTGTCTTCTGTGCCAGTTCCAGACAAATATCCCGACAACTTCAGAGGAATTCCGAAAAGGGCAGGAGAGCTAGACATTGTTTGGACTGTAAGTAATATAAACAGTTACAGAATAGAGTCCTATCTGGGCCCAAGAAGAGAGTACGCATATTGTTTTAACTATGCGACAATTACATTTATATATTTTCTACATCGTTGCTTAATTATTACACAAATGGATCTGAGAGCTGTTCATGTGTATCGACTACCTTGGCGTTAGAATTCATTTTAGCCATGTAAATCAAACAAGAAGATAATTAATGAAGATCCCAACGAATTCTCTGTCCGAATGATTTGGGTTGTAAGAGTGATGATGCATCACCATTAATCAAGAAAAATATCGTCTATCGTTTTGTCGGAACTTATTGTTTCAGTTGTCGTTTTATCGCTTGTTACATGGTAAAAATGTCGATCTGACGACGTCCCGTTCTTTAAGCGGTTTCCTTCGTATTTTAAAAACTACAATACAAAATATATTTTTTCTCCTGATGTTATCCATTGACATTTTGTTTACTTAGCCAATGCCAATGGCAGATTGGAATGCACCAGGAATTTACTACAAACTAAGATACAGAAGAGTAAGGCCTAATGGTACTTGGAATGAGGTAACGTTCAGTGACCACAGTGTCGGCAAATTCCTTATTCCAAATCCTGGTTATTATACACTTTGGGAGTTTGATATCCAAGCAGGCAACCGTCAAGGGTTGGGACCCAAGAGTCCAATAGTAAGCTCATATTCAGGACAGGATCCACCTGCTGCAAGGCCAGAAGATGTGACTGTGGAAACCGTGTCGGCACGAAGTGTGGAGCTGTCATGGACGCCTGCTAGTGCCTCCCTAGGAAGTGTGGATGGGTACAAGGTAAGTCGTCTGAAAATTGTGTTATTTTATCATTTTAGCATATTCTTATTAACCTGATGGTTACAACTATTGTTGCTCAGTGTTGTTTTTTGAGGTACCGGATAAATCGAAAATCCCTTAGTGGTAAATCTTAGTAGGCTGCTGTTGCGAAATTATGGAGAAATTTCCAGTTTATTATGGCATTGTCATCATTTTTTGCGAATCGGCTATAGAGCTTAAATGAAATAAATAAAAATAAAAATGTACTTACCGTGCCATCCGCTTCGCGCAAAATTCAAATAATAAGTGAAAGAAACTTAGTGCCACCGATTGGTTTTTTCAGTAAACGCCATAACGTTGATGACACAAATAAAGTTACTGACAGACCAATCGACTCAGACCGACTGACTGACTGACTGACTGACTGACTGACTGACTGACTGACTGACTGACTGACTAATAAGGGGGTTAGTTTCTAAAGAAGCTGTGGTGCTGCGTCGGTGGGGACGTGAAACACAAAATTTTGGATTTATCAACTGAGTTGATAAGGTAAATTTGCCACCATAAAGAGATTGAAAGCTGACGTTTCGAGTGTTAACCCTTCGTCAGAGCGAATCAAGGGATTGTGGGTTCGCTCTGACAAAGGGCTAACGCTCGAAACCTCGACTATCAATCTCTTTACGGTGGCAAATTTATCTTATCAACTCAGTTGATAAATCCAAAATTTTGTGACTGACTGACTGACTGGCTGACTGACTGACTGACTGACTGACTGACTGACTGACCAACAGACTGGCCTTCTGACCGATCGACCAACCGACCGACCAACTGACTGTCTGACTGACTGTCGACTGACTGACTGACTGACTGACTGACTGACTGAATGAATGAATGAATGAATGAATGAATGAATGAATGAATGAATGACAAAAGGTAGCATCTTGGCAGACATGCAAGTGTTGAACAAACAATGCACTACATTAACAAAACGGAAATAAAGAGTATCCTTTCTCCGGTTTCAGTGCTACGTCATAAGTATCTCCATTAAACTCCTTAGTGATTGTAAAATGCCACTGACAGTTTAGGACGTAACATGAGAAGCTTCAGGTTTTCTTACTCTTTGCCTTCTCTTCTGTAGATTTATTACTGGGTTAACAGCAGCTTAGCATCTGCCAAGAGACGTAGACCAGCCTCTTCAAGCCATGTGAGCTACACTAACATAACAGGAGGCAATACCCAGAAGGGTACAGTTACTAATCTAAGGCCGTACACAAAGTATTACCTCACAGTCGTGGCTGTTAACAGTGGTGGAGAAGGGCCGGAAAGTGAGAGGGTGTCTGTTTCCACTTTGGAAAGTGGTAAGTATAATTGATCTTTATGAGTAACTTTTCAATGTGCAGTATGAATACACATATTAATTCCAATATTGTGACACGTCGGAAATTAGTTGCACGAGCTTTATTCGAAAAGCTTTGTACATGGCATTTGTTATACACTGCTACCTTATTAAACTGTGCTTAGTACTTTACATTAAACGCCCATCGTAGGTTTTAAGGTTTTAAAGTAACCAAAGCAAACGCTAAAGGGTAGGGCTGGGGTTTCGAGCCCCACCCCCCCTCCTCTTCCCTCCTTGTTACACGAAAGAAGGTTACTACTTTACTTCTGCTCGTTTGTCCAAGGAATGATTATAAATCAAATGATTATGTTTTTTTTTCGTGCAAAGTACGTAGCACCTGGACCGCCATCAGAAGTGAGAGTGTCTGCTTTTGGAGAATATATCTTGGTGACCTGGCGTTCACCGGAGGAACCCAACGGTGTCATCAAAAAGTATCAAGTGGGTTCTGCGGTGTACAGTGGATCCCAACATAAAGATGTCCATGTAGCCATGAAGGATGTGGAACCACATGTGTTCAGCGAGCTGCTAAGCAATCTGAAACCGCGAACAAACTATGTTGTGGAATTACGAGCAAGGACAAGTAATAGATGGGGAACTAGCGTGAGACAGACCACAAAAACTCTCAATTTGTCTCGTAAGTGGTGACTGGGCTCTACGTCGCGCGCGTGCTTTATTCAGTTTTAAACAATAACTGAAGATAATGCGCACGCTGTGATTGGTCAATAGCTATTGATTATTATACCAGTAAATCACATGGAAATAAAGTTATCGTATGAAAGCAATATATCGGCTGGGCTGTTGGAATAACGCTGGGAAAAGCTTGAATTGAAATCACTCGCCTTCGGCCCTTTGACTTCTCGTGTTCTTCCGACATCTAGCGTGGCTTATTGAGCCAATAAACCATAGAAATGAGTGATATATTGCATACATAATGAGCTGTAATGAACGCCGATCACGTCATGTGTGTACGTCATGCGTGCGCAAATCTTTAGCCATTATAAAGGAAACGGTTAAATAATGAGGAATGTAACGATTCAATCCGTAATTAAGGTCTCAAAACTTCAGGTTTAATCAACAGCCTACGAATTCGTACGTCGTAAATCCCTGAGCATTTCAAAAAGGAAATACCAAATTGGGCCGGTGCGAGAATCGCTCTCCTCTGGCTTATGCTTTACTAATATATAAAGCATTTCGTTTGTGGTATTAAAAAAAATGCCACCGTTTTTTTTTAACTCAACAATGCATTGGTGGTGGTGGTGGTTGTGGGGGGGGGGGGGGGGTCTACTCTTAGCTGCCTCTTGGTGTAAATATATATAGTACTCTGTCATATAGACTTAAACGCGTTTTCCCCTAAACTGGAATGTATCAGTGAGGATTGACAAGAGCTATGTAATAATCTAGTCGCCGCTGTGATTACGTCATTCCACCAACTTGAACGCCAGTGAGGCCGTTGCAACATCATCGACATACCCACAAACATTATCATGAGCGAACTCTTTTACACTTAATCGAACGATGAACGATAACCCTGACCTTTCCAACAATCAGCATTCAGCAAGTTCGCCCTTCAATCATTAACTTTTATCGAAGGTTTCAACATTGAGGCTGCTTTATGAACTTTACAATATGCAGATAATTATAAAGTGGATACTTTCTGCTTCGTAATTGTTGATTTTTTTTTGTCAGCTCCTCGCAAACCTGCCAATCCCTCAGTGGAAAGCATTGCTGTGGATAAAGTGCGAGTGACGTACAACTATAGTTTAGGAGGAGGTTACACTCACGAGTTCCTAGTCATGTACAGGAAGAAATGTGAGTACACTTGTTAGATGAGGCCGCTCGTTCGACAAACACACTGTACATTGTGGATAGAGGGCGGGTTTGGTGGGAAGATTGTGAGCTACAACAGGTCACGTAAGGAGACCCTCTAAGGAGATGTACATAGACTTGAATTAATTGCCACCCATAAATAAAAGTCGTGGGGCCCGTTCGAAAGTCTGGTAACTTTTCGGGCCCGGAGCTATATTTTAAAATCAAAATCTATAGAATGGTGGTGCAGCTCTTAGCCCGCAAACCAGTTCGACTTGTAACAATTTTACTGCTTATAGCTTTAAAAACCAACAAAATTTAAATCTTTAAGGTAAACCTTGCGCTCGTAAACAAAGCTAACCGGGCCCGAAAAGTTATCGGAACTTTTGAGAAACGTGCCCCTTGTCTGATTTAGATTTAAGTGTCTTGAATTACGTAACATTTCAGCCTGCTGGAGGCTGGTTGCTGCCTTCGTAAAACACGTACACCTGAGAGGCTTTTATTAGAGCGGTTTTCAAATGAGTGTCGTAAAACCAAAACCAAAGTCATTACTCCAACCAATCACAACAGGAACAAAACACAAAATGAACCAATCAGAAATCAAATCAAATACAAGCAATTGGCGCTAAGCGCGGGAAAACGCGTGCGAGCAAGTCACGATTGGTTTTGGTTTTACGCCTGATTGGTTGAGAAAGTGGCGCGAGTTTTTTTAACCAATCAGAGAGCCTAGTAATGCAAAACCAAAGCAAACGCAACATTACTTTCAACACTCAATTGAAAACTGCTCTATCACTTTATTTGATTCAGTGGTGAAATTGTAGTATCACACAATAAATGTACTGCACTGGAAGTGAATAACAGATACACCTAATTGCAATAACGTTGTCATACAAAATTCATGGAAAAAAGAATAAAGTAAAAAGCCAAATAAGAATTAATTAGCCCTGCAAATTACATTCTTAGATCTTCATAATCCTCAAAGCAATTATGGACGACGGTGTGATACTTCAATTTGATATCAAATGAGTTGAAACAAGTTAAATTGGCCACCTCAAAAACCTTTTTGAGCCTTAACCCTTCGTCAGAGCAATTCCCTGAATGTAGTTCGCGTACCTAATTTATTCCTGTTTGGGTATTTTCTTTTCTCTTTTTTTCATTTTGCTATGACAACGTTATTGCAATTAGGTGTATACGGCATACCAGTAAGGTTCAGCTAAGGCAATAAGCAAAATAGACATGTGCCTTTCGTGTAAGGGATAAATACCCCATGCATGTTACATGAACTTTTTTGGCAAAAGTTGTGCACGAGAAAAATTCAAAATGTATGTTCTACACTCAAGTCTCAAGATCACATTTAGACTGTGGGTTTTTATGCCACTTCAACAATACTGCTAGCATTTTCAGTCTTGTACCTGTATGGTCTTTAAGGCCTGCGACATCGACGCTAAATCTACCTACATTATATGTAGAGAGTCGAGAGTAGAAAGTCTAGATCTTCAGCAGGGATCTGTTAGTGAGAAATCTAGAGATAAAAATAACAAAGCCGTGCCTTACCTAAAGAATCTATAACTGTAATATCTAAATACATTTACGTTTTTGTTTAATCATGGCCATTCAAATGAAACATGTGGAGTAGTACTTTTCCGTGGTGCTGTTTTTGTTTGTTTGTTTATCATCGTCATCATCACAGTTATAGCAGAAACTTGCTCTGTGGTTTTTACTTCGGAGGTTGTGAGTTAAAAATCTTTTTTCTCCTATTTTACCTCACAGTGGAGGGCGAAGAGTTTCTGAACACCAGCTGGGTGAATTATTTCAGTACGCAGAGCGTGGAGATTGGAGGCTTGAGTCCTAATCTTTATGAGTTTAAGACTGTTGGTAAAAATAAGCTTGGAGAGAGTCCGCCAAGTGACGTCACTGAAGCCAGACCACTTCCAGAACTGAAGACGTCTCCTCGTGTCCCAACTTCAGGTTCGGCCAGTAAATAAACTTAATAAATGGTCTCCAACTAAGAAAGCAAGGATTTGTTCATAATAAACTTACATGGATATGTTAATATTAAGTAAGGAGGGGCTTTTTTTTAAGGGATTAGTGGGCTAACCCACAAAATTGCGAATTGCCCTTAATAGTCAAAACAATATTGTCAACGTGACAAGGGGATATAGGGATACTCATTTTTGCCTCTGAGTCCCGCCCTGAACTGTTATATTCATCCATCTATCTATCCATCCATCCATAGAGATCAATCATTGAACCTTATTTTGATTATTGTTCTCTTGTATGGAATAGCATTGGCGACACTCCCTCCAAAAAACTTCAGACCTTACAAAATCGAGCTGCCCGCATTATTACAGGATTACCGTACTTAGTGCGATCAGCACGAATTCTTGAATTATTGGGTTGGTCGTCGCTGGCTGAAATGCGTATGCAACATAAGGCTATTATGATGTACAAGATCGTTCATGGTCTTGCCCCACCGTACATGACAGACATGTTTAGAGAGCAGTTGGGTCCAAAAGTCTATGACCTCCGAAACTCTAAATTAAATTTGGAAATCCCGACTGCTCGTACCTCTCTGTTTAAAAACAGCTTTGCATTTACTGGGGCCTCAATTTGGAATGCACTACCAGATGACTTGAAACAATTACTATCTGTTAGTGCTTTCAAAAAGAAAATTAAGACTTATAGTTTTTCATCGACAACAACAAACAACTCGCTTTTATTCTGTTAACGTGTACACTTTTATTACGATTATTTGTATGCCTCACGGCTTTTAGATAGAACAGATTTTCTATGTTTAATTATAACATATGTAAATTTGATAAAATTACCGTGGTTAAATAAAGTTTTCTATTCTATTCTATTCTATTCTATTCTATTCTATTCTATTCTATTCTATTCTATTCTATTCTATTCTATTCTATCCCTCCCTCCATCCATCATCCATCCATCCATCCACTGATTCATCCGTTCGTTCGTTCGTTTGTTCATTCATTCATTCATTTTAATTTTAACCTTTAAAGAGTGCAAACAGTAGGTATTTTAAAATAAATAGCACTAGCAAAATAACGTGATCTGTACTTTAAGTTTGACACAAAAAAAAAGAGTGCTCGCCAATTAATACCTGTATTTTCTTTTGTTTGCAGGCAAATCAAACGCACACAAAACTCCGGTACAAATCATTCAGGGAGCACCATTGTTTGCAGCTGTTATCGTTATTGTGTTCGCTGGGTTTGGGTTCTCGATCTACTGAAGGTAGCTAGCTAAGTACTGTAAAATATGTTGACATGTGATAATGACTACTTTTTGTTTGACAGATTATTTTGAATGTTCAAACAGTGTGAATTATGATGGCCATAACTATGAAAACTATTCTCCATAAAAGACAGTTGCTTAACTTTACTGTTGTTTTTTTCGTAGATTTTGCAGATGTAGAAACCCCTCTCAAACACAGAAGAAAGAAAGCAAGAACGTATCAGAACGGGGATGGAGGGGGAGCGACTTTAACTTCTAAGCATTTAAAATAAAGGGCTGCCAAACCTTGGTAACGTAAATAAAACGAAAAGAAACAGATTTAAATCTGCCAGCCAGTTACACCTCAGCCCTATGTTACTTCAATTCCTACCTAATTTAATTTAATTTAATTAATCCATTAGAAGAGGGTGCGGGAAGCGGGATTCCCGAGGTGGCGGGATGCGGAAGAAATAAGGGAAAAGTACGCAACTTTGAGTGATATAAGCCAACAAAACGACGGCGGGAACAGGGAATTAGAGGGGAAGGCAAGCGGGGAGATTACCCCCTTCCCCCCTGTCCCCACCCCCATTCTTAAGGGAAAGCTATCACCTCTTTGAACAAAAGAGTGCTAACGTGTTAAAAATAAAATTGATCTTTAATATTCTTTAACCTAAAAGTGGCAGTGGTGTGTGGTATTGCGAGTTTTCATTAAAAGGAAAATACAAAAGCTAAAGAAAGGGTTAACCCTTTATAAAAAGTACTTAAACCTATGTGAATGATAAAACTAGTTGTTTAAAGATTCCAAGGCTGATATAGTTTTCCTACATGAATTTGACAAAAAGTAACGGGACTATCAGTGATTTACAAATGGAAGAAACATTTAAGTTAAAAAAAAAACACTTTAAAAAGTGTTACTATTTACATCATTTTGCTGCTTTAACCAGGAACAAGGGAGGTATCCTCTCTTGCCAGGAATTAATTTCAAGTTGCTTTTTTCTCTTTGCTAATCATCTTGAACATTGAACCTTACGGGACTTTGACCGAGAAGTGTGACAATTTTTATAATTTTAATACGATTTTTACTATTTTACTGTTTTTAATAATATTATTATATTTCTATATTTTATTCTTAGTTAGACAAATATCATAATACGTAGTTATTCTTAATTATAGCTTAACTTATTTATACACTTCCAAGAAGTTTTATTTTTCTATTTTGTATTTTTATTTCGTGGCGCACCTGTAAACTAGCTTTTTAGCTAAGCGTACTGACCACGTTAATAAGGGATGATTGATTGATCTTCAGTATCTTTATTATATTATTTCTTTTCAAACGGCATTTTTTTTCTCTCAGTTCTTATATATCAGTTTGCAATTATTCACAAAATCAAACAGGTCTAGTTAAAATGATGCTCCACAGCAACTCTACAGCTTCAATTTGAAAGTTCATATCTATAAGAACTTTATTTACCCACAGAGTGACAAAAAAGTTAGAAGCTCGAGTTACAATGTAAATAACGGGCAGATCTCGTCTAAATGGTAAAACAAATTGTTGCTATTAAACATTAAAGCAAATGAAAATAAATGAGAATGCACTCCGCTGAGAACAAAGCATGAAAGCATTCTCGACCAATAACGAACTCTCATCATCTTTAATTTATACTGATTGGTTATAATGTAAGAATCCTGCCAGATTAAAATTTGCTCCTTACTTTTGCGTTGAAATAACTCCTATCTATTTAATTTATCGCTTATGAATCGCATCACATCTAAGAACGGATTTTCCATATGCATCTACGCATCCCGGGGTATTTAAGGGCGGATTTACAGAATCGCATCACAAACGGTAAGACTGCGCATACGGTTCCTGTAATTAGTTCCTGTGTAGTTTCCTTATGATCCCTGTTCGTGTTTTGGTCTTTTTTCTTCTCTATAATAATAAGCCAGCGAGAAGATTGAAGGCAATGTTGATACTTTCAGATACTTACACTGCTACAATACATGACACTGGCTCTAGAAATCCTCCACAGCGTATACGTACGTCAGGGCAGCAAACTGACTTGGTATCAGACGTTTGTCTCTATTCAGGTTCACGTGTCTTACCCGGTATGGTATAAATCTAAAAGCCTCCAAAAGCCCAACCTCGACTATACTACTGATATCAATCATTGTTTTTATTTGCGTTCAGTGGTTTACCTTTATTCCCCGATCCCCTCCTCTCCCCTTCCCAACACACACACACTCGCCCAAAAAGGTCGGGCTTCGGAATGCAATAAAGTTGCAATGCAAAAATTAGCAACGTCGGTAACAATTTTCGTCGCTTTGCAATTCGTGCCGTTTTCATTTATCTTTTTATTGAACTGACGCACTCCCTGTGGAAAAACATATTTTAAATAAACTCTACCTTGAGTATTAATTTCTTCGTGAGTAGCACCGTAGTCACTAAAATGCGCTACTTATTTCAGCTGATAGTTCAATTGAAGTTTTTGTTCCTAATATCACAATTAATGTGTATTTTATAAACAACTCGGAGTTAAAGAGTCCTATTACATAGATTTGTCACAGATAACCCAATGCTATAAATTATTGAGGTCATTTAAACGTATTTGCGTTCTAGCGATTATTTCTCTTTAAGCAAATAAGTAAATCCGCACTAAAACATTAGTTTAAAGGTTCCTTTTTTGATAGTTCTTTTCTCAGTGATATGTCTTTTACATGCTCTTCAAGCGCCTCAAAAACTTATATTCTAACTTTGCTGCTACAGGGCGGGATTCGTTTTCGTTTTCCTTATTTGGTTAAACAATTACTGAATTTTCCAATCGACAGCACATGAAAACGTGAAGCTTCCAGCTTGTGGTTTGATAATGAACACATTTTATTTTTTATTTTCACTTTTCAAACTATCATCAACTTAAAAAATTACAATATTTCTACGACAGGACTGAGAAGTATTACAATTGTATGTAGCGGCTTCATGTCTTTGCTGCGATAAATCATACTCTGAAATTTTGACGGAAGCTTAACATTTTCTGAAGGTTTGGTTGCCAACAGAAATTAATACTTTAGACAGGTTTCATTTGAGACCTTTCCAGGTGTGTGTTGGATGTAATTAAGAAATTAAAGAACTTTTTATATATATATAATCTATCATCGGATTGGTAGATCGGATTTTTTAATACGTTGCCTAAAGAAACATTTTCTTTTTTACTTAGTAAAGCGTAGGCCGTCAACTTGTTATGACCTCTTTTTACAGTATGATTTGCATGTCTGTAATCTGTCATTAGGCTTTAAACTCGAGATTTCATTCGCTAACAGAAATGCTATGCACTTTTGCCTCCGGAAAACTGAAAGAGCAATGAAACTCAAAATAATGTAAAGTGCATTTTTCGCCATCAGCTCCTCCTTTTGTTTCAAAAGTGCCCGTTTTTGTTCAATTGTTTATCCACGAGTGTCACTCTCGACTATCCTCTTTTTAATTTAAAATATTTTTAAAACTGAATTTATATTGCAATACTGAGATCGAGCTTAGGTCATAAGTTTCATTTCGTCTCAGAAGTGAGACAAATTCAATACTTTAGGTGAGATTTTTCGCTTTGATTTTAGTTAAGAATGTCTTTGTTTCTTGTCGAGCTTATATTCGAAATGTTTCTCTTTTCCATGTTTATTAAATGCGCTAAGGGTAACTTAGTTGCGCCTAACGGAACTAATTCTACCAGCTGCTTCAAGCTTAAGATGGCTCACAATTCTTCTCTCAACAACATCTCTCAACAGCTCACAATTCTTCTCTCAACAACATCTCTCAACAGAAAAACACAACGAAAGGTAAGCTTGAGTCATCCAAAATAATTTTACTAACGTAAAGTTTTCAACTGAAATCTTCTAACTAAACGCTTGACTTCCGGGTAGATTTCCACAATTTAAGCGATTTTTTCGGCAAAGAAAAAGGGATTTTCAAAAACTAAACACATAAAACTATAAGAAAGCAAAGTTTTGAGTAGTTCTGAGAATTCACGATTTTATCCGGTGCAGATACCTTATTTAAGTCAATGTTATATTCTGCGTTCCTCAGTGTTGTAAAAACCCTGCAAACCTTTCCTGTTGCCGTTAATATATCATCTCGGGCAATGTTTCTTAACATATAAAACACACAATTGGTCTTTTGACTTAGTTGTCCTGCGCTGTGTTATCAGCGGTGAAAGATCCGACCCGCAAGTGGCCATCAAAATGATGTTGCGTTCAAAGACGAGAGGTCATCTCACTCGCCGAGAAATTTAATTGTCTAGCACAAAAAAAATTGTAACTCAGTTCGAGGTTTAAAATAATAAGCGTTCGATTTATTTCAAATCTGAAGTTGAAAATAATTTCCCATTTTAACTTCCTGCTTCACTGCTTCAGTATTTTCATGAGACTTGCTATATATTGTGCGGCATATTGTTTGTACCCTCAAAAAGACACTTTTCTGTTCCTTAAGTATGTTCCTTAAATATAAAATAGAAACACTTATAGGATAAAAATTCAATACGAAAACATATTTATCCATTTATTATATCAACAAGTCGATGTTTTCCCTTTTGCGCTCCTTTTAGTTTTGTTATTTGTGTCGCATTTCTTCTCTTGTACCTTTGCCGCTTGTATCGTGTTGAAAGCAGTTTAAAGATGTTTTTCATTGTATTACAGGTGATGGATACGATACGTACAAAGGATATTTCGACCCTAAATCAGATGTCCTACCTATTGTCTTGGCCTTATTAATCGTATTCGCCAACAGTTTGGTTTTGATTTTAATGTCAAGGAAGCATTACCTGCGGTCGAATACCAACTTACTGCTATGTAGCCTGGCCGTGTCCGACCTGCTAACAGGCGTGGTTTCTGTGCCACTGTTTATCACGTGCAACATCGTCCGCCAACCAGCGAGTTGCATTATGGAGGAACAGATGTCACGTTTCATTTCTGCGTCAATTGTGTGTCATTTGACGTCTGTCACTATTGACAGGTAAAGTTTAATTCCAGTTGGCAGACATTTATCATGGTCTACTCGTCGTTGACTATTACTGATATTCAAAGAGCGTCCATTATGTCCACAAAAAAGGAAATGAAATTTAAGTTGATTTTGTTGTAAATATGGCCCAGCTAACTATATATCGTTGTTCTGCGACAATTGGACTACTCATCTGCGTTCATATATTCTATCGTTCACTATGTTGTTGTATTATTGATGCAGTGTTAATTGCTCTATATCACTTACGGTCTCTTGAAAATTATTGAATCTAATTGCCCTATGTAGGAACTCAAAGGGGAACAGATTCTCCTTAGAGAACCAATTGTTTTTTTAACACATATACACACAGGAAAAAAAGAGGTAAAAACACAGAAATGGGGAACAGCGAAAAGTTAGAAGACTATCTTAACGAGGCCTTCATTGACCAGTTCGCCGTTCCCAGTTCCCTGTTCCCTGTTCCCAGTTCCCTGTTCCCTGTTCCCTGTTCCCTGTTCCCTGTTCCCTGTTCCCTGTTCCCTGTTCCCTGTTCCCTGTTCCCTGTTCCCTGTTCCCTGTTTCCCGTTCCTCGGTCCCCCCTTCGTCCCCCCTCCGCCCCCGTATCTGGTTTTACCAGTTGTCTTTTTTCTGTATTTTCATTCAAAGGCGAAGAACAGTTATTATTTTAATTTTTCAGGTATTTGGCCATAGTGCATCCTCTTCGTTACACATCACTGGTCACGAGACCCCGGTGCACTTTTGTTATCCTCTTTACTTGGTTCTTATCAGCCTTCACTGCGCTTGTACAGCTCAGTTGGCTCGACCCATTCCAACACGACCTGACTGAGGACCCGACTGATGACGTTATGAAAGCAGAACTTATTTATGACATTGTGTTTCTTGCCTTGTTTTTCTTCTTTCCCTTTACTGTCATGAGTTTCACGTACGCCGTTATAATCTTTGAAATAGTCCGTCAGAGTCGTACTATCCAAAAGCAGTGCGTTCCCTATTTAAAGAAGGCAAGAAACAGAAATCGCCATGAACGCAAAGCCGTCGCCATTTTCGCCGCTATGTTGCTTGTGTACATAATCTGTTGGTTGCCGTATTTTGGTTTGCGGAGGTTCGATATCTCCGAGATTCCCATCCCGCTGGTATATGCCATCTTCTGGGTTCGTTATTTGGCATCCCTACTGAATCCCTGTATGTACATTATTGGCAAACAGGACTTTCGTAAAACCATCTTTGATCATGGAATTAAGCTCGACATCACCTCAATGTCAAAGCCGACAGTACTGATGAGTGCTTTGACGACTGCTGAAGAGGTGAAAGAGTCGGAGCTTATAGAATCCTTGTCAAGGGCTGGTAGCCGCAGAAAGACAAGAAGCTAAATGGCAATTACCTCAGTGGAGGACTAAAATCAATACCTCTGGAGGGCATGCCCGGTATACACTAACTACAAGGCAAGGCCGTCTTCAGGGTGTGAACCGCACTAAAAATTTTTTGGTTTCCTTTTCAAAGAAAGACTAATATTTAAATTACTTCTTTTTATTTCAGAGCCCTCAAACGTCAAGCGCTAGGCTACATTACCAATCTAGTTTATCTCTATGGTTTGACCCACTCACTACGTTAGGTTTCAATGACGGTTATCTGACTGTACTGTGTACCGAAGAACTGGTACCTGAGTGGCCGAGTACCACTCTGAGATTGTAGAATTCTTACTGCTGTTTTTAATTTACTAAAAGGAAGCTCAAAACGCCTCTTTTAAGTTTGCCAATAAATTTCCTGGACAATATCGTTACAAAGAGCATTGAGACACCTTTTTGTGTTGCATTTTATATAAGACCTTATTTAATATATGTAACAATCATAACATTACCAACAACACCTAAATCATACATTTTTGTTTTCAAATTTAACGGATTTCTGTATCCTTGTATATAATAATAATAACATAATAATAACAACTTTATTTATGTGTCCAAGTGATCTAGCACCCTGTAAAGACAGGGTGCTAATTGGGGACATCTCAAAATTAGTTTTGAAAAGCTGAACCAAACAGAGGCGGATCCAGAGGGAGAGTCGAGGGGGTTTCAACCCCCCAGCCCCCCCACCCCTTGGGAAGTTTCCGAACTTGTCTGACTTCTCGTGTCTATCGCGTTTTCATCACTGCCGATTAACTGATTGTCAACACTTCCTTTGAAAAAATCCTGGATCGGCTTCCGAATGGTCCACACAAGTGACAGTTTCCTCCTAAACGGGCTCCGCTGGGACAATCTCTCCACACGCCGAAAGAAGAAAAAAAAATCCTGGATCGGCTTCCGAATGGTCCACACAAGTGACAGTTTCCTCCTAAACGGGCTCCGCTGGGACAAGCTCTCCACACGCCGAAAGAAGAAAAAAAAATCCTGGATCGGCTTCTGAATGGTCCACACAAGTGACAGTTTCCTCCTAAACGGGCTCCGCTGGGACAATCTCTCCACACGCCGAAAGAAGAAAAAAAAAATCCTGGATCGGCTTCTGAATGGTCCACACAAGTGACAGTTTCCTCCTAAACGGGCTCCGCTGGGACAATCTCTCCACACACCGAAAGAAGAAAAAAAAAATCCTGGATCGGCTTCCGAATGGTCCACACAAGTGACAGTTTCCTCCTAAACGGGCTCCGCTGGGACAATCTCTCCACACACCGAAAGAAGAAAAAAAAAATCCTGGATCGGCTTCCGAATGGTCCACGGCAAGTGACAGTTTCCTCCTAAACGGGCTCCGCTGGGACAATCTCTCCACACACCAAAAGAAGAAAAAAAAATCCTGGATCGGCTTCCGAATGGTCCACACAAGTGACAGTTTCCTCCTAAACGGGCTCCGCTGGGACAATCTCTCCACACGCCGAAAGAAGAAAAAAAAATCCTGGATCGGCTTCTGAATGGTCCACACAAGTGACAGTTTCCTCCTAAACGGGCTCCGCTGGGACAATCTCTCCACACGCCGAAAGAAGAAAAAAAATCCTGGATCGGCTTCTGAATGGTCCACACAAGTGACAGCTTCCTCCTAAACGGGCTCCGCTGGGACAATCTCTCCACACGCCGAAAGAAGAAAAAAAAATCCTGGATCGGCTTCTGAATGGTCCACACAAGTGACAGCTTCCTCCTAAACGGGCTCCGCTGGGACAATCTCTCCACACACCGAAAGAAGCTGAAGGCAGCTGGCTTTCCCCGGCCGGCGTACCTACAAAATTTATTTAGCATCCGCAGTACTCCGTATAATTTAAGATATTTCGAGATTAAACTAGACCTGCCCAAACCACGCACGAACTACCTTAAGCGCAGCTTTGGCTACAGCGGGGCGCTGTTATGGAACAGCCAGGAGACTCTCTTGGGCGCTTTAAGAGGGAAATTGACAGATTGTCAGTCAGGCTCCCACACTGCAATCTTGTAAAATAATATTATTATTTTAACTTGTAAATACTGAAGATTTTACCTTGGATATAAATTATGTATGTATGTATGTATGTATGTATGTATGTATGTATGTATGTATGTATGTATGTATGTATGTATGTATGTATGTATGATTTTATTCTCCTAAGAACTGAGATTCGGTTAACGTTGGGAATTTGAAGCCCTTCTCAAATGTTTACGCAAACGAAATAGGGTTAGGGTCTGGTCTGAAATAGGGTAGGGAAAATCACATATTTTGGTCTGAAATAGGGTAAGGGTTTCCAGGAGCGCGCCGCACACCCCCACCCAAATCTTCGGGAAGTATCCCTCGGGTCTCCACGAAACCTCCATTTTTTATATATTTGGGGTTGTTGTTATAAGGAGGACGGCACAACCGACACATTGTACAACCTACGTTGCATTAATGCTCTTGTGCCTCCCCTCTCGATCGGCAAAGCCTAGCAGGCACATACTGTTGGCATTGCGAGTTAAATGCCCAGGCTGCGGTGAGGGGGGGGGGGGGGAAACACACGTCTATCTTATTTTGCCTTACGAATACGTGCTGTTGCTAGATATTTTATTGTCATGAGTAGGTTTAACTGTAGCTATCTCTTTGGAACTGGTTAGAATTTGTCATTTATTAGTCAGCAATAATAGGCATAATCTCGTTTTTTCCTTACTTAAGTTCAATACATTGATAATGTTGTTCTCTACTTCATACGGCTATTCATTCATTCATCCATCCACGCATTCATCCATCCGTTCGTCCATCCGTCCATCCATCCATCCATCCATCCATCCATCCATCCGTCGGTCCGTCCGTCCGTTCGTTCGCTCGTTCATATCACTCTTGCCTCACATTCTTTCCTTGTTTCTTCTTTTCTGTTTTCATTTATTTACTATGGCTAAAATTAACTGTAAAAACCATAATCCGGCCAAAAGTTTGGAGACTGCACTGTGAAATAATTAATTGAAAAAAAAATAACAGAATTAATGTAACTGTCTTTCTAAAACAATCTGTCAGCACGGCGGCATCGGCAAGTTAAGTGATACAGATATTTTTCAAACTTGCTTGTTTTCTCTCATAATCGATCTCAGACTTGGTAGTCGGTCAAACAAAGCAAGAAAAAGAAGCTTGAGGGCACACCAGGAAGGGAGAGGAGAGGAGGGCAACATATTCTACCACATGGTTTCTAATGTCAGGCTGATGTTTCCAAACGATCCAATGGCAAAAGATTACGAAATTGTTCCTTTTGTGTTTTGCCCCACTTCAATGCCTCTCGAAAGTCTCTCTTGCCAAAAGTGTACAAGCAAGGGTTGACAAACGATGTTAAAAACCGAAGCCACGTTGTTATGTACGTCACAAGAGGATGAAGATCTTCTTTGCTGTAAATGTATCGCAGGATGAAATATGGCAACCAGCAAATGGTGTACATCAGTAACATGGTGGCGAAAATTATAACTGCTTTTCGTTCTGTGTTCTTAATTTCCTTTGCTTTTTGCCAGCAAGGAGTGTTTTCCTTTTTTATGTTCTTAATTTGTCGCGAGATTTCTGAAAAGATTTTAACGTAAACAAAAACCATGCATATGAGTGGTGCAAAGAAAAACACCACAAGCGAAACGACGTCATATATCATTTCTTTCTTGAGGAGGTCAGCGGTTGGTTCTGTATAAACGTCGTGGTGGACTGGGTCGACCCAGCTGAGTTGAATCAAGGCCATAGCTGCTGACAAGATCCAGATGAACAGCATTACAGAAATGCATCTTGGAAGCGTCACCATTGTCTTGTAACGTAAAGAATGTATAATGGCCAGATACCTGGGAAAAATCACAAATTAAGAAAACATATAATACAGCGTTCAATGAAATATTGGGCAGATAGCCTGAAACCTATTCACTAAGCGCCAGCGAAACTCGTCATGAACTTACATCGGGCGAGAGTATCATGTGTGTATAAGCTGTAAGTGACTAGATCTGATAGGGAACTCGCTATATAAAAATATTATTGCTGTATAAAAATCGATTATGACATAGCAATAGAAATAAAATATGTGTTTGTGTCACTTTAGTCGGTTTGGAATCAGTGCAAACATTGGTTTTTCGGGAAATTTTAAAAGCTATAACCCATTGTGAATGGTGTCAAAATCCGAAATTGCGCTGAAGAACAGCCTTTACTCTGATGCAAATTCAACTGCCAGAGGAAAAACTGCAAATAGCAAAACATTGGTTATTAAACAATTTCGCTATAATTATCATACATGACACCACTAGCATGTAGATTCTGTTTGAGCTTATGAGTCTTCAATTCAAGATGATAGTATTTATGAAACAGTAATAAACTTTCTCACTTGCACGTGCAAAATGTGTTCTCCGAAAATGCATTGTTCGAAATAAACCAACCCATCTCACCAAGTTAGAAACCTGCAGAAGACGACCGCCCCTTCTAACATTAAAGCTTGAAATTAGTAAGATTGGCGTTTTTTGTTTGTTTTGTTTTACCTGTCTGAACTCACGGCCACGAGATGACACACGATGGAGACTGACGTAAAACGGAGCATCAGGTCATCAGAAATGCAGACAGCTGATTGACGCAGAATGTTACACGTCATATACAGCGGTATGCTCACCAGTCCCGTCAGGAGATCAGAGAAGACCAGGCTACATAGCAACAGATTTGTGATTGTTCTTAGATGTTTTTTCCTTGCAACCAAGACCAACACTAGTCCATTGGCAAATATAATCAGTAATCCCAGTGTGATTGGAGGGATGTCCTCCTTTGCGCTGAATCCTAGCGGTAAAGACAACCAGGTCGTGTTGTTTGGTTCAAACTGCGAGTCAGTTGTAATAACGCTGTTAGTGGCTTTGTATGGAGCCCCGTTCGACATCTCTTGCTCTGCACACAGTATTTCTGGAAGAAAAAAAATGGATTGAATTGATTAACTGATTGTCCTAAAGGGTTGTTACATTGGTTGGACTTCTTGTCACCAAAAACACTTAACGACGCTGGTGGTGTCCTAGCTTAGTTTTGCAATCAGAATTTGAGCGCCCTCCCTATAGTTCCTGCCAGATAGTTCGGCCATATCCGAGTTCACTAATCAACTTGGAATAACCGCAAAACAGAATAAAAGGACATGAATGCAAACTTTAAGTAACGTTTTCCATGGCGTTATCGTTGTTGTTGTTGTTTTAAGTCCCTGCAAACACGCAAACTCCTTAAGATCTTCTCCACGGTACCACAACTCGTTTATGAGGCTCCGCGCAAACAACTTTGCCACCTCGCGTACACTTCCGCCACCTGCTGTACCTACTCCCTCTAATACAACTTCGCTTCCGGCAGAAAACGCTTCAATTGAGGCAAGAAAAGGCCTTGCAAACAGGATGAGGGTACCAGGGTTTTTGACTATACAAAGAGCCGAGTGAAAATGGACTCAGCTAACATCAAGTCATATATCTCCACGTGCTTGAGATTTTATTTTTAAAGGCTTTTTAATTTTTTCTAGATCACGTACGTGATCACTGTTTATCAAGGCCTTTTCTTGCCGCCATTTCGAATGAGTTCTAGATATTGCGCAAGTTCTGTTACAAGCGTAATCTTGTTGCAAACAGCAAACGTCACCCTTATCGGCGAGTGCGGAACGCTGGTGAATTCGAGGATAATAACCGTGCTCAGCACACAAGATTTAATTTTTAAGGATTTGAGTGTGGACCGTTTTTCCTTTATAATTTAGATGAGGCCTAATATATTTTTTTTCGTTTGACCGAAACATTTTATGAACTTTTCTGCACTCCAAATGGCGATTTGTAAACACAATTTCAATACACGAGAATTGCGCGAACAGTAAAAAAATTCTAGGCAGCGGGGAAAAACACAAGAAATGAGAAAACGTGTTCAGCGAGCGATATCAAATGACCATGAAAACAAAGTTAAATTTAAAGGACATTTTTCTTGGCATAAGTTGACTATATTCACAATTTCTACTTCGCACAAAATAAAATAAAACGCGAGAGAGGGAAAAATGCTCAAATTTGTGAGCTAAGACTACAAGTTTGTTTTTGTTGTGGTTTAAGGTTTAGCCCAAAAAGCTTATTTCACACCGTAAGGATGTTGTTCCATGGCTAATTCCGGTGTAGCCACTTGCTTTGATTACAAATCGCACTAAATATTCGACAAAAATGAGATGGAATTCAGTTCATTCGTACCAAGTTAGCAGCAAAACAAAATACATACCTACGGGTGACAACACTTCAACTGAACGAGCTAGCTGGTTTAGTCCTGTTTCCGAGAGATGCCTATTTCAGGCGATTTACACGAAAAATGATTAAAGCTGAAAGGTTAGCGAATTTTAACATCAACAGCCTTGTTTATATCCAACGCAGATTTTGCTTCCTGTGAAGTGACAAAACCTTCCCACAAATTTAATTAATGGGGTAAGTTTCTACCAATGGCCGTAGGTTTTCAACTTCGCTCATGAAAACATGTTAATTTCTTTGAAAAGAAATTTAAATCATTTATAGCAGCCAAAATGGAAGAAATCTGTAAATCGTGGAAGCTACGTTAATGTATTTCTATTTACTTTGTTGCCAAAGTTTCGAAAGCTTTTATTTTACTTGGTTACTGGGATGGATTTATTTCATCAAAGAGGACAAAGTCTCGGCCATATTTAGCTATGTTCTCAGTGGCAGATGAGCATTCTATTTGTCCTATATATCATTTTCTCGTTCTTCTATTGAAATTAAAACCTACAAGAAGACTTCTCTAAGTCCCTTTCATATGCTAAATGGCTTTGTACTTTTGTAATTTATTTTTACTCCATTAACTTCAAAATTTCCCCTAATTAAAGTCCATCAGCAAAAGGTGATTTGCAAGTGCAAACAGCTGCAGTAAAATATTAACATGAAACAAATCCGACAGAATAATAAAACTGATCCAAAAAACTGAATCTATTTCACTCTTTTAAATTTGAAACTTTGCAAATTTGAAACTGTAAAATATATACCTCCTTTTCGTCACTTTTTTTACGCTTCAATATTTATTTTTTACTGTGAGATACCTATTTTCCGGTCCTTTTTTAATATTGTTGTTCTTGTATTATTTTAATGACTTAACTGAAAAGTAAACTCAAGCCGACTGGTAAATGACTGGTTGCAATCTTGAGAGAAATCTTGACAGAAAGTCTACAGTTTACCAGGTCTTTTAATTTTTTTTTCTGTAACCTTTGTTGAAATTCTCGACTGTCGTTGTCAGTGCACGTGCGTCAAAAATGGCTCGCTATTTACCGAGCCACCTGAGGAGTTAACTGACTGATTATCCATTTTCTAGATCCCTTTTAAAGGAAAGTAGTTTAAGGTGTTGATTACAAAGTAGTCGGGTAGGTTTTTTTCAGTTTTTTAAAAGGAATATTTGCAGTTAACAAACTTAAAAGCCAGCAGAATGTGTTTGTGAGTAAAAAGATGATAAATGGCGACACACTCAGTTGTTTTTAAAAGTTGAGGGTACACTTATATATTTCATCTTTTTTGCTTACCCATATTTTTTCTTTCTTAAAATTCTTAATTTTAGCTAGACTAACCATACAATCTCATATCCCCATGCACTGTACTCCACCTGGTGAGTTGCTGAGACTTATTGCTGTTTTTTATGTTCAATATTAAGACTGCTAGCAGTCCCTCTCTGGATAGTCGAGAGGGCGCGCGAAATCAGAGCCTTGCAAAAAAGCCGAAACCTGGACTTCTAATCTCGAAGCGGCGCTGTTGATAGCTCGCGCTCTCAGTTGTTTCGGGCGCCCTCTCGAGTATCCAGAAAGGGACTGCCAGCAGTCTATTGGAAATGTAGAAAAGATTTCAGCTCACTTATAGTCAGCCCGTAAAGTGTTGTGAGGTGCTTGCTGCACAACATGAGGTAAACATTATAAACATTATAGTTGACTAGTACTGAGCCCGCTATGATCCTACTGTCTCTTATCTATGAGGGATAAAAAGCTAAAAAGTCTGATCTAGGTTACCGTATTTGGAAAGGTTACCGCATTTCGATAACAATATGTGTGTGAAAGAATAAAGTTTGAACTTTGGGGCTGAGCCTTCCAATACAACATTATTGGGCTTCACATTATTATTGAATAACCCTAGCCTCCCGTGACTTAAAAAGGTTCTTGGATAAAAAGAGTGTGAAATGCTATTGCTGGGTTAGCAAATTCAAAATACAAATGAAACGCATTGACTGGCATGCACTAAAACGTATTTCTCGGGGCTTGTTTTTCACCAATCACAATTGTAACAGAGACAAAGAAACTTATGAACCAATCAAAAACGGCAGAACATTTGCATGCCGGCCGGATATAGTGCCATTCGAGGGGAACCGCACGTTAAGAACGATTCAATTGTTTTACTTGGTTCTATTCCTGGCAATTTTTAATGATGCGAACAAAAAAAAAAGCGTAGTTAACCAAAGCCCATCTAAGGGTGAACTACTTTAGACACCTTCTATCTATCTGAGTTACCGTCTTTGTGATCAACAGAGGTAAGCGTGTGCCCTGCTCACAGTGAAACAAACTTGACGAGGTATTCTTTTCAGTTCTACTACAAGGTCAGGGTGGCTCCTGTTCTTGTTTTGCACTATATTCATTAATAGTGGTTTAGCAGTAGCAAGTGTCGAACGTCGATTTCCTAGCCTTTTTGGGGGTAAAAACGTTGCAGCAACCGAGTACGTATTTAAGCAGAACAAGCTTTGATTACTCAGATTGGCAACCCAGTCCGTGTGCGTATGTGTGTATGTACACTTTATTTACACACAAGTTTCATCTGTACACTGTACACAGGAATTTCCATACAAAGATGCACACATACCGAGTAGTCCATTTGGTTTAATGCGTATTTCGTGAATTTGTTTTTGTCTTCTATTCTCTGTTCTTGTTTGTTTGTTTTTTCACGGGTAATTATATTCCTTTCAGTCTCGAGTTTAGCATTCTTGCAGTGGTCTGATTTCATATTTTAACACCCTGAGCCTGCCCTGAACGTTACCAAACCACGAATTTCAACTCTTTAAAACTACGTAAAAGCAACCCTTTGACTGAACTTTTCCGGGAGGGGGGAAGTTGGTGTCTGTAACTGATTAGAGATCACTATCAAACAGCTCGATAACCCTTTGAAGCCCCAAGAGTGATCAGCATCAAATTTCCCTTCATTATATCAGTGTATTAAAACAGATACAGGTCATGAGGATTTAGCAAATGATCACCAGAGACGAATTGTCTAGGTGTTTGAAAAAGTTCTCTTAATTAGTAATCAATAAAATCTATGGAGACCACTAAGGAGAATTTGTATAATGATGTTGGGCTTAATGGGGTAAAGGGATTAGCTAGGGGCTGAGAATTAATACCGTATATTTGTATTACATATAGATTTTAATATACTCAGTTGGTATAGTAGGTTATTTAGTCTTGAGGACGAGTATTATCGCCAGAAAAAATGGAAATCACCTTCATTGAGGTTGCCATCTCTGTAATTCAAATAGAATAACTTTCAGGCGCACTATTTTTTAGCCCAAACCAAACCGATTACTGAACTTCGCTCCCGAGTCAAACATGGTTTCATATAAACCTTTAAGTCTGATAATGAAATTTGAAGTGTGTGGTAATTCATTTCAGGAGGAAAGCATCATTTTCACTATATTACGATATTAGACGAAATTTGGTTATATCTATTGCAGTTTTGAACTTCGGCTTTCACTTTCTTTGGCTTGACTGAACTAACTAGTCGGTCAAGGATATAGTTTAAAACCACGGACATTACCTTCAGTTCGTTGTTATCACGGGACGGTTTCTTTGAACTCAAGTTGATTGCTTTTAGTTCCCAAAACTTTGTTTGTTGTCCCGTAGCGTAAGGAAGTAAAGCCGTTGTTGGATATTTATAACAAAGCTTTTCTTGACCCTGTACTTCAGTGCTGAATGGTATGAGAAGAACACTCTTTCAGAGTGACGTGGAAGCGACTGAACGTAAATCGCTTAATTTCTAATCGTTTGCAAACTTCCCTTGACGACAAATCAATGGACGTGCACTGATTTAGTTTCATTCTCTGGTCTGAGCTGATAAAACGAAATTACCATTTTGATATTTTTGATGAGAAAGTTAATTTGGCGTTTATCTCTTTACAATTGTTATGACTTAAGAGAACCGTGTCATTAACGAGGCTAGACGGTACCAGGTATATGCATTCCGAGTAAAATCTTTTTGGTGGTGAAATTAAAAGCTCATAAACAGCACATTTACTACATTTTCGTTGCAGTGGTAACGTTCAAAGGTTTTCAATTACTTCTTCTTGTGGATCTATTCCTTTTAAATAGAAAATTTAGGAACTTTTTCGTCAATTTTATAAAAGCGGTGATCATCAAAACGTCTTTGTTATTACAGGCGAAAGTCATTCTTTTCTTTTTTATCGGATAATATGTTAGTACTTATCTTTCTTCAGTTATGTAAATACAGAATGAATTGAAATTTTACTGGTTTCCTTTGTGAAACTGTTTTGGATACAGCCATAGTCCCACCGGAGGCACAGTTAACGGACCTCATTTGAAGTTATTATTTGGACTTGCCTACGAACTGACTTAAGTTAGATAAAGGAAGTCAACTGTCTACGAATATGCCAGTCATCTTGCGAACGCCTTGAAGTTTCCGCACATTTCACAGAGTTGCTATGGCAACAATCATTTTCCCCAATAACTGCTTCGTACCCTCTGATTTGTTTTCGCGATTTCAGCACAAAACGGGGCTTAAAGTTATTTCATTTTAAAAATATGCATTTCTTATTGGACGCTTTGGTGTGTAGTATCGCGGGATATTTACATAATCACGCTGTATTTTGGCTTACCCGTACGGCGAGTCACAACAACTGATATACGAGTGCCAAATATCCCGTGGTACTACACACTAACTCAGACTTTTTTCTACAACTGAACTGGAAAAATTTTATTTTATCCTTTTCCTCTGGCTGGGGAATGCGTGACGCTTTTCCTCTGGCTGGGGAATGCGTGACAGACGAACATGAGTTTACATCATACAAAGTTTATAAACTGGCAGGACCACAGCGACAAGGCGTTGAGAGTTGCCGAATCTTAAGAAGACCTGGATCAGTAAAACATTTGAAGTAAAAAAATATACGGAACGACTGGTCCTTACGGAAGTTAAGCATGAGTTTTCCCGCGTTCCCGCGTTTATTTGACGAATTTTTGGCAAAGATCAAAGAGGCCTAGCCTTTGTAGGCTCGATTACCAGCCGCTGTTCGGGAAATGAATGTGAGCTTGAGAAAGGCCTTGAAAAGAAGTAGAGGTCCTTGGCAGGCTCAAACTCTTTCTTTTGATTTTTCTGAATTTTTATAAGGAAATTGCTACAAGGACTGTTGAGTCCTTCGGAACTGGGGAATATCGTCCAAGGACCCGGACTGATGCCAAAGTTTCCCCGGGTAGGGCACATAATTTTATGCGAGTCTGTCCTAACCAGGGTCTGAACACTTACAGAGTATAGGTGGGTTCATACTAGCGGAATAAGTAGACCTTAAGTATGACCGGAGCTCAAGTACACTTGAGAAATTGCATGCTTACTTACCATGATAAGCGTTCACATTAGAATTCAAAGTATGCTGTCAAGGTAATCGAGTTGTCAATCAAGTTAAGCAGCAAATTTTCCACTTGTATTCCTCACGCTTCTTTGCATGAATTGCGTGAGAACAGGATTTTAGCTACCATACTCACAACTTGATCAGACGACCTCGAAACCTTCAAATTGCTCGCCTTTTATTACGGCTTATAATTATTTTACTGCGATGTCAGAGAACTTTGCTTTTCGAACTTTATCACCTTCACGTTGTAGAGGAAGAATTTAGAATTAGGCGGAGAAACAGACAAATGTTGTTGCTGATTATCATGACCCATATGAATCAGCAGAACGCTCAACGGAGACGAAGAGCTTGGGTTTGGCCTCGTCCACAGAACATGGGGAAGGAACATTTCAGAGTCACCCGAGAAACATTTGAATACTTATGTGACCTTGTAAGAGTAAACGTAAAAAAACAACACACGAGAGCGTGTTTGATTGACGTCGGTTTCCGGAATGTTAAGTAGGCTCGTAGGATGGTCTGAACTAGACTTGAGAGTGTACTTCGGCTCCTTTGAAGGAAGTGCGTTACCATGGCCACAAAGTAGGCTACTTGAGCTGAAATTTATACACCGGTTCACATCTGAAGTAAAGCTCGAGTGTACTAAAGGTCTACTTACTACGCTAGTATGAACCCACCTTATGGTTCACGACTGTCGTCGTCAAAAATGGCTCATGGAACAGTGGCCAGACAGTGCCAAGAGAAATGTCTGCGTTGGAGGCTAAACCTAAAATGATCGCGATCTGTTCAGTTTTCTTGTCACCTTGGTTTCGTATTTCTTGTTTAACCTGTTATGTCTTGGTAACAACAAGATTTCAAAAGCAAATACTCTGTATGCAAAATCTCCTTCAGTCACAAGACCCGCACAATATTTTAAAATAGACTACTTTCGATTTTGATTGTAAGGCTATAGCTAGTTACTTTGAAAGCGCCGTGAAATATTAACATTTATTCAATTTGACAACTTGACCGACTGGAGGTGCTTGTCCTCAATGTCGACTGATACTAACAGGAGAGACCTCGGAAAAACAAGTTCATGCCATTGTTGTGTGGTAAGTTGTGCATATATCACATCTATCCCGCTCTATACTAAACTAAGACATAAATTATACGTATGTAAGAGCGTTATGAAAATTTAAATTATGTAACTACGAATGCACAGATTATTTATGCGATCCTCAGTAGGGAAGCGTATGTTTCCGGTCTTGTCTCGTTTGTTGCTTCTCTTTTTTCGTTCCATTCACACATCTGCGAGAATAAATGTGTCCTTCGATGCAGATTGACTGCGAGCAGTCGACATTTTACTTCAAGGACAGTATGCGCGAAGAATCATTAATGACTCGATGGTGTGATCTGAGTTGCACCGGCGCGCGTCGAAGCCGCGCACTAGCTGCGATGAACGTTCTTCTCTTCATTTTCGATTCCTCGCGCGCCCTCCACTTGAAAGGTTTGGTCATGTCGAACGGAAGGACGTATCCTTGACTGAGAAACAATAGCAAATAACAACAGCTCTAACCCTCCCATGAGTAAAATGAGAATGTGCAGCGCTATATAATTCGATTGCAAATACGCATTCTGGTGTTCGACTACCTCAAGCCGAAACAAAGGCGAAAAAAAAATTATATGTTTATCGTCAGCACCACCAGAGATCGCCAGAGGGGGAGCTCTAGTGAGTCGCCGATCGTTTTCCTCACGCGACGCGTTGCCAGAATTTGAGCAGATTGGCCAGGCCAAGCACAACAAAAGTATAATAAGCTTTAACCAACCCTTTCGCTTACAGAAAAAATATAGTTATTTCTTATATATTATGTCGGGCGGATTGAGGTTTTTATACAAGGTGCGCTAAATATGATATTATTTTCTAAGTGCTTTGAGTTTGCTGTTGACGTATTTAAAAGCAGCAAAGTTTTGTATTTGTTCGAATGTGGTCGGTTGGCTAAACGCTTTTTTTTTTTCACGAATTGATTTGACAGTTGTTGTCAACAAAGATCATTCATCAGATCCATTTCTGATAGTCGTAAAATATTCCTGGCTGCTTCAGATCAAGAGAGAAGCAAGAAAATGATTGTTTGTTGTAAAATAATGCATATATGAAGCAGATTTTTTTTCAGAGCGTGTTTCTTACGTATAAGACAAATGCTTGGCGGGTCGGTTGAATTATTTACTTATTGTGATTTGTTTGCTAACAAAATGCATCTCAAAGACGGGTTGGGGTGTATTTTAAATTGCAAATTAGGCTGTATGTAAAGGCAAAGCCTTCTTGCACGCAAAACAACTACCTTGATCCATTTTAGTGGGATGTTGCCGATACGAAGTGTTGGGGGGGGGGGAGAGGGAGATGAAGCCGGGTGAAATTAACTCCGCCTTTGTGCGATCTCAAAGTTAACGGGTATGGCTGGGGCGAATGGCTGGAGATCCATTTTTTTTTTAAATTCATATAGGGAAAACAACTTCCCAAGTTAAGAAATTTGAAATCGCACAGTTTTGCATTTTTTCCCAATACTTTCATTTAACCATCCAGGGACCGGTTGTTCAATGGGTCAAGGATAACGCTATCCACCGAAAAAAAAAAAAAAAAACGCCTGATCGCAGGTTATGGCGTGCGTTTCTCGCCAGCCCCGAAACTTTTCGGTCGATTTCGGGCACGATAACTCACACTGTATCTTGTAAACGAAGACGTTTCTGAGCATGAAACTTTGCTAGAAGTTATTTCTTATCTTTACAGCTTTGTAGACATGGCGTTTCTAGACATGGCGCCATGCGTTTTACACATGGCATTTCGGGGCCGAAATGTTTTCGGGACTTTCCGGCGATAAACGCGCCCCGGGAGAATATTGCTTTATTTCTTCAGTGTGTGCACGCATGCCGAGAATTATGAGGGATCAGTTATTTGGCTTAATAGGGTCAAGTGCGAAAAACTCTAGTGAGTAACATTTAGCAGCTCAGTTCTTAGTATAGCTTTTTATCATTCATTGCTGCATTTACTCAAACATTTTGAAAATATATGCGTTCTAACGGCCTCTGACAATGGCAGCTAATGGCACTTTTACTAGCAAAGATGTCGTTTATATGACAGTCGACGAAACTCGATAATCAGAAGGTCTCCGATTTCCCTCTGGAAGTCAAACCTCAAGTTATGCTTAGTACTAAGTACTTTAGAGTCTGTGTGACGTCCCCAAATTATGCTGGACTTTGGAATTTGGTCGTTTGGCATCTGTAGAGTTAAGGCTGGTTTCCACATGATCGCTACGATGGCTGCGATGGCTGGAAAAAGCGTTCAGCAATCGTTGTGATCATATGGAAACCACATTTCCGCGATCGTAGCGATCACAGCATTTCACAACTATCGTAAAGAGCGGTTCGGCCATATGATCCCAACGATTGCTAACCGTTTTTCCAGCGATCGTTGCTATAGTAGCGATCATATGAATTCTTCTAATACGAAACAATGTAGGTTAGAGTTTATTCCTATTGTTTGGATTAATTCGCGCCAGCCGGAACAAAAATCTAAAAACAAATCTATCCATTTTTTGGGGGGGGGGGGGAGGGGAAGGAGGCAGGGAGCGGAAGGTGTGCGGGAAGCGGGAGAAACAAGGAAAAATTACACAACATCGCGTAATTTTTCGCAATCGAGACAGGACAAAAGAGGAACGTTTACCTGAGCGTAATAACGGCGAACGCTAAACCTTCAAAATCGCAAATATTCGCCATTTACAGCGACAAAATACAACAGTTGAGGTAAGATTACGTTTACTTTGAAGAAAAATATCAACATTATCACCGATATTTTGCTTCAAATACGAACCTCGTAATATTCCCATACAAATCCTTCAAATTTCAAACAGATTGTCTGGGCCCCCTGTGGTTAAAGGGCACAGAAAGGGAGACATTTGGTCTCCCAGTCTCCACCCACCACGTTTATTTACGCTTTGAATGAGTGCATGCCATAAATGATTAAATAGCAAAGTTTATTAAACGGAACGCACAATCCGAAACCAGACTTTGACACAGTTGTGACTGAACAATCTAACTCCGTTCGTGGATCGTTCAGATTGCAATGTCAGCTTAGTTTGCCTATAAATTGATCGTAAAATATACCTTTAGACCGCAAAATCCGAATTCAGTTTGGCTGAAAGGAACACTGTTTAAAAAAAAATGTATTGCTGCATACGCGCGCCCAAGCTGAATGTGATGTGATGTCACTACACAATCAAGTGATTACGGGAAATGCGTCCTTCCTTCGAATTCATTTATACTCACTCACTGCGACACGTGATTACTGCGTGACTCTATGAACTGTGAAGTTTGCTGCTTGAAATGGCATTTGCAGGGCGTTCATATCACTATGTTATGTTACTAGAACTTTAAAGGCCACGTCAAGCTATTAAAGACGAGTGGCTGTTCAATTCTTAATGTTCTTTCATTTCAGTTATCCGAAGGTGATATGCCCGGTGATATGACCAACAAAAACTTTACGGCACAGAAAGCAGCAGTTAATGGCGAGAAGATAACACAGATCGCGACATGCGCGGAAAGGATTTCTCCTCGTCAGGACAGTTGTTGGTCCTGGGTGGTGTGCTTCGCAGGGGTGGTTTCTAATATTGTCATCTGCGGATTCACCTTTAGCTATGGCATTTTATTCCCGGCTCTCTTGGACGAGTTTCAGCAGGGAAAGGCAAACACAGGTAAAGTTTTTCACAGAGAAACCAACAACAGAACATCAGGGAACGAATAATGAACCAACGAATATATGAACGAGTGAATGTGCTAACGAAAGAAAACTAAACGAAAGGAAAGTCAAATGGGGACAGACGGACGGACAGACCGATGCGCGGATAGGAGAATATATGAAGGGATAAGATAATAAATGAAATTAAAAACGAGGAAAGATTGTACGAGCGAACTGACGGAAGGATTGACGGACGGTTAACAGGGTAGCCTTCAGGGCTGGCATCTTTGGATGACCAAGCGCTAATTTACAATAGTTATTCAGTTATTCGAGCCACCATCTTGGATTAGGAGAGCAGACTGAGGAGAGTTGGCGCAAGTGAAAAAGGCGACCAAGGGAGTAAGAACTACTGAAACATCACTTTTGCCAAGACGTTTTGTCATTTTAAGTTGATCCACACGCGAATTAGACCAGTATTCGCGAATCAAATACCCGCCTCGGCACTGCAGGCTTATGGATGAGTGGAACAATGGATGGACTTTCCACTAATTGACTGACTGACTGACTGACTGACTGACTGACCGACCGACCGACCGACCGACCGACCGACCGACCGACCGACCGTCTGACTGACTGACTGAATGAATAAATGAATGAATGAATGAATGAATGAATGAATCAATGAATGAATCAATGAATCAATGACAAAAACTAGGAAGAGCAGTTGCTACTTCAAGTTGCTTTTTGATGTCATTTGTCACAGTTCTTTTTCGCATCAGATTCCGAAGAGCAGATACGTTTAAGTCGAAGTACTTGCCTATACGCGATGCTTGATTTCAATGAGGTTACGTGCCTTATGAAATTAGTTATTGAGAAAACGTACAAGTATATCTTTACTTATATGGGATCTCAAAACTAAGATTTTTATTTACAAGAACTATGATGCGCACTTACACTAGTTGTGGGTGCTCTCGAAGAAAGAAGCTAATGGCATGATCTAATACTTGCATTTTTTCACAGCTTGGGTGGGTTCCATCGCAATGATGGGCATTGGAATTTATGGCCCCTTCATCGGAAAGCTCTACTATAGGTTTGGCGCTAGAATTGTGGCGTTTGCAGGATCGATTATTTGCGTGGCTAGTCTCATTGCAACATCAAAAGCTTCGAATCTCTATGTCATGTTCGTCACTTATGGAGTTTTATTCGGTTTTGGATCATGTGGTATATTCATTATTACTTACGTTGCGGTGCCAAGGTACTTTATGAAATGGCGCTCGCTGAGCCTGGGACTAATTGCCATGGGGCCTGGTGGAGGGCTGTTTGTTATGAGCCCCCTTGTACAAGTGTTGTTTGAGAGGTTTGGCTGGAGAGGGACCTTTTTAGCCATGGCTGGTCTGGTATCTGTTACGTGCCTTATGGCTTTAGTTTATCGGCCAATTGTCTTGGAATCGGACAAAGTGGAACCAAACGGGGACCGAAAAGATAATAAGAAGTTTTGGGACGTTGCAGTCTTCAAGCACAAAAAATTTGTCATCTGCGCAACTGCCGCTATTGTCTTTTACCTCGGCCACTACATCCCACCCGTACATATGGTAAGTCGATAGACAATTTCTTAAATGTATCAGTTGGACGAATTACTTATTCCGAGTGGAGTTGGCCTGTACAAGGTTATCGGATAGTAGGGATGTAGGAATGAGAAAAACGCTTAAAGACTGAGTGGGAATTAGGGCGAGGTTCTAGGGGTTATTTATTTATTTATTTTTTTTTTTTTCATGACGCTTTCGGTATCTCTGTCCCTGATGTCTTAAAACCTTGAACATGCAGGATTCACAATAGGCTTTGCATTGAGTATTACCCTTCTTATCCCTGTCATAGTGGTGTTCTCGGTAATACTAATCCTTGTAATAACTCACCGATAATTTTTTGGCGTGCTTTAAAGCGGTTTTCTTTCGAGTGTCGGGGGTTATTTCCTCAATCATTCGGAAAAAAATACATGATTTTTTTTAACAATGAGTCTGGTAACATACGGCAACACCACACTTGAAATATACAGCAGCTAGCTCTAAGGGTCATCTGAGTGGTTTCATTTGCTAAATCGGTCATATTTGTCTTCGAATTTTAGGTTCGTTACTTGCAAGAGATAGGATTTACTGAAGTTAAAGCTTCACGTTTGTACATATACAGTGGAGTAGCTTCCTTACTGATCCGGCCTGTGATTGGTCGAGTGAATGACGTCAGCTGGATAAACCCATGTTATATTTACACTGTAACCACCGCTCTTGAAGGCTTGGTTACCCTCCTGCTGCCCATGGCAACTACGAGTTTTCATTTTGTGATGTTCTTTGTGGTGTATGGTTTAGCTGATGGTACATTAGGGTGCGGTTTTAGTATCGCTGTTCTGAACAGTCTCCCCGAGAGGCTAAGGCCCCTGGGGTTTGGAGTTTATCAATGTCTGTCCTGTATTACGTCAGCGTGTGGTCCGGCACTTGGAGGTAAATTTAGTTTATTGTTCATTATAATAAATTTCCGATATAACTGGCGCTCTGATTAGTTGAAACCAGGGCGGGAAAAGGTTGGGCGATGAAACGAGCAGTCCGCTCTTCAAGCGATATGTGATGCGGAGAAGGACTGGCACGAGCGCTCTTTCCGCGCTTCCGGTGCGTTTGGTAACCGGCAAAATTTACCTTTCAACAAACCGGAAATCTCATTTTCTTTCTTTATTTTTCAGCCAGCCGCGCACTATGATTAAAACGTTTTTTCATAGTCCTGGCTCACAGCTTAAAATGTCTATGTCTGCGTGCATATTAGTCAATCTTCTCCGCAGTAAGTTGGCTAAAAATGAGCTCAATTTGAGGGTTTCGAATGCTTGCTCTTGCCGTAAAACATAGCATGGTTGTCTTTCATCGTCTCTTTTACAAAAGCTCCAATGAAATTACTCTACCCTAAATCTTACATATTTTAAAGGTCGATAAATTTTACACAACATAATAAAAAATTAGCTGGAGATATTTGGAGATAGTGGCGTTTTGCAACTTTAAACTCTGCCTCGTTGCAACGCGCCATGGCGATGATTCGTCGCAACGCCGTCAACTGTATGCAAACAAATTAAAAGTGAAATTAAGTTTGAAGATTTCTCCTCCCTTTATCTCACAAAAACATAGCAAAGAAAACCGTCTAAACTGAGGAGTAATTTCTATTTGTAGTTCCTAAAGAAACAGGCAAGCATAGGAGAGGTTTTTGGGGAAAAGAAGAAGAAGCGAGGTGTTGATGTTGATGTCGATTTAATTGATTAACCTGGGACGTGTCCTGGTTAAACTTGCACGAGCTGCACCAATCTTGTCCCCAGAGCCCGGGCGCATTTACGGTCAGCGGGATCGAAATGCCACGGACTCTGGGATAATCAAAAACCGGATGCCACTTTTTAGGCTTCCGGTTTTTTTAAAGCGCATGCTCGGCAGCTTACGAACTGCGCATGCGTTACGGGTCGTGTAAAGACAAAAATGGCGCGAAATATTACGACGTCCCCTTGTTTTTGGCGCCTTTGACATTCACGCGAGACTCGCGTGAAAATGAAAATAATCCTCGCTAGCAGTCTCGCGAAGTTGGCCGCACCGGTTTCTATAAATTTGTTTCACTTCGCGTTAGAAAATTCAGTTCAGAAAGAAGACCGGACCTCTTACGAAAAGAATGGCAATATGAGGCGCTGAAGACTGTTGTTGTTGATGGTAAAGCTACCATTTGTGTGCTGCCAGCTGAATATGGAAGATCTCTCAGTGACTGGCTGCCTCCATATGTTTGTGACTGAACGTGTGAACAGTGGTAAAGAGAAAATTTACTCTTTTATTGTAGTCGTATCCTCATTAAACTTTTTGATAGAAGAACAAATACCAAGCATGAATGTTTTCAAGGGTACTGAAAACGTAGCCATTGTCGAGGAGTTTGAAGTGCCGCCGCAAATTTTATTTCACATCTTACGGCCGTTTACAAAATGAACAAATTTTCAGCGACATCTGTCAGTAAAAGAAAACGATAGTCATGGACGGGGTTCATTTAGCAGTGGAATAGTGTGTAGAACCTTTTTGTGTTTTGTAAGCTTACTAATTTGAAAAGTCTAATTGAGCAAGAAATCAACCTTTAAAAAAACTTGACCTTGTTTTTAGAGCGCGGCATACACGCGTAAAAATTAGCTTAAATTTTTTTACAGAGTACGACTGCTTATTTAATAAGGAAGACACAGAGCAAATCAACTGTACTGATGCTATTAAACGATCTTGGACAAAGTAGAGCGGCCCTTAATTTGTGAAACGTACCTGAGCCGGCGTTGTGTCATGTTCGCCTTTCGACTGTGCTGGTGTTGTGTTTTCTCCACCACTGCGTCGGTGCTTAGGGTTAGGGTTAGGGTTAGGGTTTAGGGTTAGGGTTAGGGTTATTTTACAACGGTATAGGTTTTGTACGGAAAGCTTGAATCCCGAAATACTAAAACATTACATAGAATAAACACAAAAAATGACTTAGGTACAGTTTATTGACGTATATCACAGGTCTATAAATAGTTCAACTCAATGAATCAAGGCAAACTGAACAGCCACTTTTTAGTACAGCTAGGATGGACGATTTCTTACACAGTCAATCAAAGTTGAGAGTGAAAACAATTTAATACTAAAGAAAGACCTTATACCTACACTCGAAGAGGTTTATCAGTCCTGCCAGCTGCAAACTTTCAAAGCTTACAAATACGACAGATACGATGTCTTGCAAAAATAAACAGGATCGCTGTTCTCGTTGTTTTTGTCATTCTGTCCGGCCGCTGCACCAGTTTTTGCACCACGCAATTCAAGAATCCAATCCACCATTCACTTTACAGCTACAGTGAGACTATCTGCTCCAGTTTAACAAAATAAGCTTAAATTCTGTCTTCTGTTCCATCAAACTCGCACATGGCTCCGCGGAGTGAACGGATTTTTAATACAAAGCCGCTTGTTTTAACTTCTACGACTGCACTGGAAAGACTGCCAACTTTCATCCGCTTTGGACAATGTCGAGATCAATTTTCAAGCCATCAGTGTCCATGAACCATAGTTTAGAGCTGGAAATTAGAGGAATTATTCCAAAGTTGTGCTCCTTCGACCGTCGTTTATCCTGAAGCGGGTATTCATTCAGCTTTGTCAAGAACGGCTGCAACATATTACAGGGTTTTGGCGCCTTTTTCGTTTCGTTTTAATCATGCGACCGACACTTGTTCCCTTTTTTACGTCTTGTCTAATAATAAGCGGCTTTGTATTTCGATTCTTTGTTGGTTTGCATCGCCCATTTTCTGATTTCTTTCCCACTGCCCCTCTCTGGCGTGATCGAAAACGTCCAGCAAAAACATGGCAAGACATTTTCGTTTCCTGTTTTGAAACTTCTTACTCGTAGACTTCCGGTAAATTTTAGTAGCCAATCAGATTTCGATTCGTCAGCATTTCGACATTGATTATCCCAGAGGTCTTGCATCCTTGGTGCTGACCAAAAGGAATGCAGCCTCTGGGAACGAGATTGGAGCTGCACGCATTATAAATACGCGTCATGCCACGCGTCATCCAAACGCCATTTTCCATCTTTTTACTTTACTCTGCTAGTTTTTAGACAGTTTTTAGGCAGTTTTTTAGCATCGATCAAGGCGGATAAGACAAAGAAAAGATAACCGAACTTAA
Organism: Siderastrea radians; assembly: GCA_964017195.1. Taxonomy (NCBI): domain Eukaryota; kingdom Metazoa; phylum Cnidaria; class Anthozoa; order Scleractinia; family Rhizangiidae; genus Siderastrea; species Siderastrea radians. The sequence continues at coordinate 37,569,417 of OZ024899.1, forward strand.
TAGATTATCCGGATTGTGGAGGAAACCCAAGGAGGCAACCATTTTGATCGGCCTAATTTGATCCCAGTCCACTGCATCACACCCTTTTGCTCGGACGCGCTCGTTTCATCGCCCAACCTTTTTCCGCCCAAACAGCGTGCTTTGTCAGAGTACAGATGCACGGAGTAACCCGTGACGCCATTCTGCGCGCGCTGGCAAGCTGAAAACCTTTCTTGCGCGCGCTTGCAAGCTATGAATAAAACTTGTTTTCTAGCAATTTAAAGCCAGTTTCTTTACAAATGTGAGCAAAGCTATATTATAAAACAAATTAAATAAAAAACCAAAACCGTGCTTTGTTCTGTGATAAAGCACGCAAGGAAGTCACGAAAGCACTCAAGAAGTAGGGAGAAGCACTCGCCTGCGGCTGGTGCTCACCCTACACTTCTTTGAGTTCGTGCTCTCGTCACTTCCTTGCGTGCTTTATCACAGAACAAAGCACAGTTTTGGCTTTTTTATTTGTTAATTTTTTACACATATCCAGGGGTACTCAATAACGTTTTAAAAGGAGAGGATAGATGAAGGGGATAGTGGGTTATTTCGGTGGTGGTTAGATGAAGAGGGAACATGATCGGTTGTAGTTCTACGAAAGACCAAGAAAGCTAAGGAAAAGAAATGATATAATTCTACTACTTTGACGGTATAAATTCAACGGTATTGGTTTTTCTTCATTAATTTTTGGATTGCTGAATTTTTGTGTTTGGGTTGTCTCTCCCAAAGGTTTCGTAGCAGATATCAAAGGATCGTATGTCCCAGTGTTTCACATGGTTGGAGGTGTTATCCTGGCTGGTGCTGTCATGCAGTTAGGTGTTTTCTGTGTCAAGAGATCTGACAAACTGGACACGAAGGAAGAGATAACAATTTTTGAGTCGCTTGTTGTTGTGGAAAAATGTTCTGTTGTGTAAAGCTTTAATTCAGTGTTGTAAATGCCCTTGTAAGCTTTTGAATTCACTCCCCCCCCCCCCCCCCCACAATAACAGATGCTTTAAGTTCTGATTTACCATTAACCATTTCTGGAAAAGATACGTTCGAGATATTCGGGATTCGAGACAACGAAGACTCCACTGTAACTGGTTTCTTTGAATGTAGAGCTCAGGTCGTATCGGTCGTGAATAGAAGTTTGAATAAAAGTATTTGCCATTTACCTAACCTGCGATCAGGCTCTATTTTCGTTTCGCTCGGTGAAACATTCAGGCGGGACGGGCGAAACGAAAAATAGAGCCTGATACAATTCTTCTACGGAACGTCTACCGCCCACTTTTTTGATTGATTGACATTCAACAAAACAGCCAATCAAATTTCTTCTGCTTGCACGATCCTCGGTATGCAAATTTCCTATAACGGCAATTCGCAGAAAGTCACGCAAAATGTCGTCAAAATAAGATAATCATAGGCTACGATATATCTTTTAGGCACAAGCACTCAAATTTACACGATTGCTAACTTGAAGGTTCCGGTATTGTACATGGTTGCTCTGTCTGAGCTGAAACTGAATGAAAATTCAAAACACGACGAGGTTGTCATGTACCAAAATATGCTGCGTGCTTGAATCCTTTCCATTTCAGACATTTCAGGTGGTATCCGGAAATATTCTTTACGCATTTGTCACCGATTTTCTTCGTAAAAAACCGTGGGCAAATAAGAGAAGTACCTTCAGTTTCATTCTTTAGAATAAAGATATAAATAAAACCGTTTATAAACAAAGGAGTATTTTGTAATTTAATTTTATAGTTCCAGAAGCGATGAATATTTGAGATTAGCAGCGAAGTTTATCTCTAAACAACAGCGAATTTTAAAACGAAGAACATTTATTATAAAACTAGTCAGATCCTTTGATGTCAATGTCAGAGATCAATAAAACGACATTTAAAAACAATGAATGAATATAAACTGAAAATCGTTATTGCGACTTGATTGCGGTTCTCGCCAAACATCAGTTTACCGGTAAGTTTACCGAATTATCGGTTGACTTGTTGATCATTCTTGGCGAAAGATACTTGTTCGTCTGCTGTTCGTTTTGTTTTGTAAAACGCGGAAACAGCCACTACTCTGTTCATGCTATCAATACTAGCTGAAAGCCGTCAAATGAAAATTCCGAGGCACGATGCGATAAAACGGAATACATACTTCACTGTTGCTGTACTTCTCTGCTCCAGGTGAGAGACAGCTTGCGTCAAACCGAACGCCATTCTCAGGAGAGAAAGAAATGGTGACAATTCTCCTAGAACGAAGACAATTTATTAGAGCAACACATTTTACTTCGGCAGACTTGTTCCTTGATTTTTCCTTGGCGATGGTGGTCGGATCGAAATTGTGAACGAGTCTCGTAGACAATTTACTTCCGTTGACAGCTCCATTGTTAAAGGGCCAATCAGATTGCGAGATTCCCGCGGCCAAAATTTGGCCGCCGACACGAACACGAGATTGTATCAGGCCCTATTTTAGCGAGCGACCAACGTAAGAGAATATGAGAGCGATGCTAAAATTCGGCCTGATCGCAGGTTACCATTTACCTACAACTATCGAACAATTGTTTAACCTTTTTAAGCCCTAAAAGTGACGAAAATGAAATTTCTCTTTACCTTATCAATACTTGTTCAAACATCAAGTCAAGAGAACAAAGAAAGTGACCACCAAGGATCAGATATTTTGTTGTTAAGACAAATTCTTCTTACTAGTTCCATAAGAGACATATGGAGAACAGTAAGGAGAATATGCATTTTCATATCAGGGCTTAAAGGGTTAATGAGTGTTCTTTAGATATGAGATGCAAATAAACAATATAACTAATCAGAGAGGCGCGTGCTTGCATCTCATATCCAACAAACGGGTTTCGCTGTACATTTCTCGTTATTACTCCTCGAGTATTACGCTGCCTATTTTCAGGATAGACAAAGATCTTTTTCCTCTACACTGCATACGTATATGAAAGTAGCCGTATGTCAACTTCGATAAGGCCGTTTCGACCCTTTTGTTATGGTCTGTGAGTTTCATAAATAATGCAACTTTGATTCCAGTGGATGGAGTTTTCAAGATTTTCGAGCTTCGAGATATCCGGGGTATTAAAACTAACAGAGTTAAACTGAAGCAAATGCTCGAGACCTGGCCTCAACTTCGAGGAAAAGAGAAGTTCTAGATATTCAGGGTTCGAGACAACGAAGACTCCCCTCTAATTGGTTTCTTTGAATATAGAGGGCAGGTCGTAACGGCCGTGAATAAAAGTTTGAAACTTAATGCAATCTTTTCTTATCAAAAAACAAGAAATTCTGAAGAATTTACAGGCGGCGCATAGTCTCTCACCCCGCTCCCCCCTCCCCTTTTCTTAAGGAAAAAAGGTTTAACTTTAGTAGTTCGTGGTTCCCGTTGACCTGTTATGGACAATTTGCTTTTCCGGTATGTAAGAAATGAAATGTATGTATGCAACTAAAGAACTTTGTTTGTTTGTAACCAGTGACCTCTGTACGACTCTCAAATCGTTCTTAAACCGTGATATCCTTAAGATACAGCAGGCGGAAACGCTTTTTGCTCAAAAAGCTTTACTTCTCCTCTTTTGAGCTCAAACTTCATTTTGTCTAGTATTCTTGATTTCGCGTAGGGGTTCAGACCAATTTTTTATCGCCAGAAAGCTGTGTTTCTAGAAGCATCTGGAAGACATATTCACGTCAATGCTGAGATATATAGCTAACCGACTCGTGACGTTTATATTTTTGCGTGTTAACCCGTGCTCTAATACAGACTAAAATGAATGAAACTTTATTAAATTAGTTTGAAGCCGTGGAAAGACATAAACGAAAGACTGAGTGGTCTTAGACAAGTTTAGACAACCAAAATTCTAAAAATTGGGCAGAACCAAAAAGCAGAAATGTATTTCTGACCTGGTGCGACGGAATCAATTTAGATTGGTGATACTCAGGCCTTGTTTGTTATTTGATTGAGATTTCATCACCACCGAATTTTTTTGTTTGCTGTTTTCCTTTTTTCAGTGTTATAGTTTTTTGGGACGCTATTTATTAAACTATAGAAGTTAGTTCCAGCTTTGATTCTGTAAGGGCCGGGTTTACAGTGGCAGGTATAGATTGCTTTCCGTCTCGTGCACTGAGAGAACGCACGTGAGCGCGGATGGGCATTGGACACACACAACTCCCAAGTTCACGCTAGCCTTTGTAATCACTGTCCCTTAAAAACGAAATGTCCTCAAAAACAGCGAAATAAACATTTCAACGCTTACCTTTACTCAACTTCAATAAGCTGCGAAACTCAAAACATCAAAATTACGCTTCACACTTTCAATCTCGTAAATCCACTTCATTATAACGAGCCTGGTTATTTAGAGCCCGCGCGAAGACTAAGTCTACTGACTACCGCCAATTCAGGAATGTGCTACCCATTTTATGAGACGGCAGCGACGTTTGAGACGTCGTGCCGCCTAACAAGCCGAGACATAAAAACAGTTCAAAAGTGGTTTACTACCGTGATCGTAATTTCTCTTATGGTCTGTGAGTCAAGTAAATGACGTAGCCAATAGCTTTAAAATAATTTTACATTAACCGTTTAAACCCCAACATCATTACAAAAATTCTCCTTGCTCGTCTTTATGGATACATTTGATTGAGTATTAGTGTAGAGAACTTATTACAAATTAGCTCTGGTGATCAATTCCTTAATTCTCATGACCTGTGTGTCTTATAATGCACTGATATGACGAGGGGAAATTTGATACTGAAATGTTTCTGGAACACCAAGAGGGAGATATCAAGTAAAGTTTCATTGGAGTGGAAACCATAATAACTTTTCCAGTGATATTTCCAATATACAAGAACAGAACGTAAAACGTCCGCCAAAAATTGTGAAGTTGTTTGACCACCTGTGGTAGTATGGCGGTCTGAACAAGAAATAGATCATTAATTTTAGGTTTTCATTTATGTAAACTGTGATTAGTGGCTTCAGTTTCAAGGTGTTACAAACCCTTTTTAAAAACGATTAAAGAAAGTTCCGTCAATTTCAGAGTTTACAGTTGAGAAAACCACATAAGATGGTAATCGCTAACCGTGAAAAGATCTACTGAACTGGAACGTAAGGCTGTCAATGGGGGAAGTAGCTTTGACGATAGAAAATAAAGGTTTTTGACGTCTGACGGTTAAATTTCAGGTGTTGTGACGGCTTACGGTATGAAAAAAAAAATTCCTTCGATGATCTCAAATTCAATGTATCCTTTTGTGTTATAGGGGGCCGTTTTGTTTTCCCTCATTTTTATAACAAGTAAATTTTGCTTACACTCTATTTTCAGTAATGCGATAATCGTCAACTTCAGTGCACGTCTGGTGATGTGAGTTCACTGTTTTAATAACTACTTTTAATTAATCCTTTAAGCCCCGGCATCATTATTCAAATTCTCCTTACTGATCTCCATACATTTCTTTAAGTACTAATTGGGAGAACTTGTTAAGACATTAAGACTAATCATCTTTGGTGATCAATTCCCCAATTCTCATGGGCATTTATGTTTCATAATGCACTGATATGACGAGGAGAAATTTGATGCTGATCAAGCTGCTGGTACGAACTGAAATCGTACAGCTTATACCGTTTGTCGACAAATCATTGATAACATCTCCCGTTGACAGTTGAGGATAAAAGTTACGATTACACTTTTTTGACGGCAAACGGTTAAATTTTAAGCCACTTGACGGTTGTCGGTCATCCCTATTAACACTTTAAGCCCTGACAGTGGCGAGACTGAAATTTCTCTTTACATTATCACTACTCGTTCAAACATTTAAGTGATGAGAAAAAAAGGAAGTGATCACCAAGGATAAGATGTCTTGATATTTCGATAAATTCTCCTTACTAGTTCCAGAAGAAATGTATGAAAAACAGTAAGTAGAATACCACCTGTCTTTCATTTATGTTACGTAACGTATATTTATTTCGTTTATATTCTAGTGCAAAAATTCACTCGCAAGGGCTAATAATTCGTTTGGGAACCTTTTTTCAGTAATGTCTTAAAAAAGCACGATATACATTTTTGAGGTTAAAAAAATTACTCTAAATTTGCCGTTACGATGCTACGACGTTTGGAATCTGTTTTTCTGTTTAAGGTAACATTTGGTTACTAACAAAGTGGAATTGGTAATTGGCTCACGGTTACAGAAAACACCTGCCACAGGGCAAATGTTTGAATTATTCACCGGCAGCTAACACGTCCCTAATATACTGTTCAGTTAAGCGTTCAAGTATTGAATTCTATTTTGTTTACAGTGTGAATACATTTAAATTTAATTTAGTCGTTTGTAATGTGGATCTCTTCAAAGTTCACATTGTTCTAAATTTCTGTAAATGGACTCAAGTTGGCAAAGCATAGGGGATCTTTATAGCGAGAAATGCGATCCTACTCCATTGAAAAAAGTTTACTTAATTAACATTTCTCGGCTTATGATATATTTTTGTCTCATACGTCTGCTGTTTTTGTATTATTTTAAATTTCTTGGTTTGTGTTGGGAGTAGGGTTATTTAACTTGTTCCCTGCAATGTAACCTGTTACAATGCAAATATTTCATCAATCATGTAAGTTGACATTTCACCTAAATGACTCGCCGCTCGAATTGCTTTTCAGTTTGGGGTTCTTTTTTCGTTGTTTTAGTATTATCTTTTTTGTCAGTTTTAGGGCTTAGGTTAATTTAACTTGTTCCCTGCAACATAACCTGTTATAATCAGTCTGGGATCGTTATCAGTTTTGATAACCTAGACCAAAACAAACCATTAGCCAATCGCCACTCAGACTTTTGTGCACGTGACGCTATTGTGAAGCATCGGCAATAAATTCGATTCAATATGGCGGACCACAAGCAGCCCAAGCTAACGTTGAGAACTGCGCACAAATTAGACTGTTTTTTCCACGCTATGCACAATAATGACATCGGCACGCTATGCATAATGATGACTTCGGCAACATTTAAGAGTTTGTATGGAAACGCTACAAAACGTCTCAAATTGCCACAAATCAGAAAAAAGTCGAAATAAAAATGATTTGCCTTATTACATTGTTATATTGGTCATTATTTGAGGGCTTCCTGGGCTGGTTTGAAGCCTTTTAGGCGAGAAATTGAGGTTTTTATTTTTCATGTTTGCTGAATCTTTAGAATTAATTAAAGGCAGGAAACAGTTTCACACTGCACCTCACTTGAGGTTCGATAAATTCCATCACAATAAACGAATCGCCCTTAAACTTCAAAGGTGTATTCCTGGGTCTTGTGCATACCTCTGTTCTTTCTCATAGGTTCCAGATCCTATTTTAAGCCGTCGAAAATCCGTCTTAAATACGAAACTCGCCTTTTCTGGTTTGCGTTTTCATTTGAAGTGCACACATGAATCATTGCGAGAAGCGTTTCGACGACAAAATGGCCCCTAGCCGGGGAGAGGCTGAGTGAGATTGTCCACAAGCAAAAGGCGACACTGCGGAGTCCAGAGAGGTCGGTTTAACCGGAAATAGAGAAATATTAGAACGGCCGTGAAATTCACTCGCCTCACTTGACTTGGAAAACCATAATTTGTTTTAGGGACGACTGAAGAACTATCTTTTGCTGCGCTCTAATCAATCCATTCGATGATTTTATGCCGAGTATTTGGCGCAAGTGACCCTGCTCACTGCCCGCAAATCAACCTCATTATTTAATTCCGATATATAGGGTTGTCTTCCCGAAAAAAAATATTGCTGTGACTGTGGAAAAATACCCACCACAATTTCCATTCCTTTGAAAAGCGGTGCAATTTTTTTTCTAGGTGGAAACTGCTCCTCGTCTCTGCTTCTAAATTTCGACATTTTTTTGTGGTAAACAGGTAAATGTGACGGAACAAATCACTATGCTAATATATTGTCGCACGAAGGCATTAAAACGCGCTCGTGGCGTCAAGTGAGGCGACTAAATTTCACCGGCGTGCTGATAGTTCTCTATTTTCGTCAAACCGACCTCTCTGGACTCCGCAGTGTCGCCTTTTGCTTGTGGACAATCTCACTCAGGCTCTCCCCGGCTAAGGGCAATTTTGTCGTCGAAACGCGGCTCGCAAAGATTCATGTGTGCACTTCAAATGAAAACGCATACCAGGAAAGGCGAGTTTCGTATTTAAGACGGATTTTCGACGGCTTAAAATAGGATCTGGAACCTATGATAGAGAGCAGAGGTATGTGCATGACCCAAGAATACACCTTTGAAGTTTTAGGGCGATTCGTTTATTGTGATTTAATTTATCGAACCTCAAGTGAGGTGCAGTGTGAAACTGTTTCCTGCCTTTAATTAATTCTAAAGATTCAGCAAATATGAAAAATAAAAACCTCAATTTCTTACCTAAAAAGCTTCAAACCAGTCCAGGAAGCCCTCAAATAATGACCAATGCAACAATGACATAAGGCAAATTATTTTTATTTCGACTTCTTTCTGATTTGTGGCAATTTGAGACGTTTTGTAGCGTTTCCATACAAACTCTTAAATGCTCGGCACGCTATGCATAATAATGACATCGGCATGTCATTATTATGCTTAGCGTGGAAAAAACAGTCTAATTTATGCGCAGTTCTCAATGTAAGCTTGGGCTGCCTGTGGGCGGACGAACGTGAGACGATTTCGGAAAGGAAGAAGTAGCATTGCACTTTCCAGTCGGGTGAATTTCATGTAATGTTTAATAAACGAGCAGGAGTGCTTTATCAAGTTTAAAACACGAGGCGCAGCCGAGTGTTTTAGACTTGATAAAGCACGGACTGCGAGTTTATTGAACGGCTTCAAAGACATTCCTAGATAAGCGTGTCCCAATAGAGTTCATAACATCGATCCGGCTTTTGTGGACGTTGGAAATTAGCATACGAAAAAAATATTACGTCGAAAATTAGTATGCAAGAAAATCAAATCTCACACGTGTTTTGAACTGAACGAAGAGGACATGGCGTCCTCCTCCAGGGCTTTTCGGAAGCCTAAAAATGCCGAGGAAGAGAGGAAATTATTAGAAAGTGCTACCTCAAAGTCAACACTGGTTAGTAATATTTTAGGCCCCCCTGAAAATTTGGAGACTACGGGCAAAGCGTCAAACGCAGAGGTTATGGGAAACGACATGGAGTCGCTTCTGCCAGCTGATCTAAATTTCGAAATTTCAGATGATGTATTGTCTAATATGCCTTTACCAGATTACGGCAGTAATGTAATACAGAATTTTTCTGGATCTGTATTTAACAACTGTACTATTAATTTTGTACAAAAGTAAATTTACTGTCTATGTAAATTAAAGAACATTAAATATTCACCCACCATTTGTTGTTTCAGTTGATGTGTTGATAATTAATATTCATAAATCACGTGCAGTGACTTTATATCTGATAAAACACCACATTCTAATAAGGAAGGGGTTTTTATCAATATAAAGTCAATGCACGTGACGTATTATCGATCATTTGATAGGTTAATGGGCTTATGAATTATTAATGAGTTTTTGAAGTTTGTATCACAGGAATATGGGTTTGAGAATAGCATTGTTGCCCCCAAGTTATTTCCGAAAGCGGTGACATGAATTTCGAATACTGTTCATCGACCCAGCTCGGTATCTGCGAGTAGAGTGTCCTTCGGTTTAGCAAAATCGGAGGAAGATTGAAGATGACTCTGCTCGCAGGATACGACATTAAAATGTTGTCAAGGAACGACTGTTCTGAGTGAAATGACGAGTGAAGGTACACAAGGGTTATTCTATTAACAAAGCGTTTAACATTTCATTTTCACTCTTGCTTCTTTTTCTTTGCCATGTTCGTAATTATTTCGTCTTTATTACAGATTGATGAACGTTCATCAATCTGTAATAAAGACGAAATAATTACCATGAATAAATATTGTTTTCACAAACACGTGACAAACGACAATACAGCTTACATATTGAAGTATTCTATTGCACCGGTAGCAATTGAGGCTGCAATTGTTCATGTATTTAAGACTTAATTTCAGTTAGTTTGCATGTGCGAAGTTTGTTTAGAACGAAAAATTTCTCAAATTAAACGTCTGATCATGACCTTGTCATCAACTACTGGTCTCCTATGGCTGCGTAGGGGATTATGTATTTGCTAATTAGGACTTATACCCTGCAAAATTATTCAATTTTGTGTTATATAATTATAGAAGCTCTACCTCGATAGACATGTCCAATACCTCGTTTCCCATTTCTGCGAGGGCCAATTCCAGACTGTTCTTTACCTCCTCCAGGTACGTAGTCTCCTTTACAATGTACTTTCCAGTCACAACAGGGAATGAAGGCTACTCCTCCCTGTTGGTCATTTCGCTTCCATTTCTAGTGCACTGGCTTTCGCTTGGTTGCTGTAGGCTGACCTGTTGTGTTTCTAGGTACAGAGAGTACAGAGAAATTGCTTTCGTTTGTGCTACACTTACTTGAATGCGTACTTGGGAAACGTTGTGTCATGAGAAGTACTGGTACAAAGCCTCGTATTTAAAACTAAGCTCGACTTATCTTTTTAAGGACGCATTCGATTTGTGATTTTTATCATTAGCCTATACAGTATTGGTTCTCGATTTATTGTTTATAAATGATGAAGTTTTCAACCTAATTAAGAGTTATAGTATTGTAAAGTGCCATGGACAATTACTGGAGTATGGCGCTCTACTAATGCATTTTAATTTTAATTTTAATTTTAATTTAACGAGAAGTTTATTTTGATCAGTACCCTGATTTTGCATGTGGATTCAGTATTAATGTGTAAAAGGTACACTCACTGACAAATTCTTATCGGTAACTTAGTTATCCGTGAAACACATGAACTACAAAGCCTTGGCATTTCAGGAATTGCCTCTGGGTCACTATTTATTGTTCCTGGATTTAAAAACATAAGCAACTTACCCTTCAATGCGGTATATTTTCCCGCAGTCGAGAAGGTGCTTCAGCTCCCTATTGAGAAAATCCTGGACCCGGCCTTAAACTGCCGACCCGCTACTTCTCTCAACGTGTGTCTTTTTGTCACTGTGCTCCTCGAAGCAAGTAGTAGAGCTTCGAGATATCCGGGGTATAATACCAGTGTTATACGAAAGCAAATGCTCGGTACCTGACCTCATGTTCGAGGTGAGGTAACAGGAACTGTTTGAGATATCCGGGGTTCGAGACAACGAAGACTTCACTACAATTATATATAAATGCAATCTTTTCTTTCTTTCTTCCTTCCTTAAGACACGTAAAGTAGAGTAAATCATTCTCTTACGTTTTCTTTACAGAACGGTAAAGCTCCGTTAAGTGTGACCCTTACAATGACCTACGGGCTAAACTTAAACTTCCGTAAAGTTGAACTTTGCACTAATGGAAAGACTCGTAAGGTTGCTAAAACCAAAGCATTACCGTAGCATTACAAAGGCTTTACAGAACAATAAAGTTGCTTTCTCGATCGTGCAGTGGACCGACATGAAAACATTTTAATAGTGGTTTACTACTGTGATCGTAATTTTTCTTATGGTTTATGAGATAGGGGAATGATGCACCCCTGATCGCTTTAAAAAAAATTTTTCATTAACCCCACCATCATTATACAAATTTTCCTGACTGGTCTCCGTACACCGTATTGAGTAGGAGTGTAAAGAACTTATAATTATTACAATTATCTATGGTGATCAATTCCTTTTACCTTGACCTGTATGTGTTACAATGCACTGACACGACGAGAAGAAAATTGATACTGATCACAAGGGGGGACTGTGTCACGGGGATTTATCTTTTTAACTGTTCTTAGTTAAGTATAATAATGTATTTGTGAGTTTTGAAACCGTTTTTTTAACGACCTATGCCTATTCTTATTCGTTCCCCCTAATTTTAATATAGTAAAATATTGTAATTTTTAAATGTATATTGTAAATTTTAATTTATTTTAAGTAGTAGAGTGTCCCCAATTAGCTGTCACAAGCTAAATACCCACCCTGACACTTTAATAAAGTTATTCATTCATTTTGCTCGAGTTTCCTCAAAACCCTACAATTATAATTAAATAGTTTCGCTCACACACAAAATGCTTCTGGAACACCAAGGAATATATCGAGTAAAATTTTGCAAGGAATGCAGACCATAATAAGTTTTTCAATGATTTTCGCAAGATACAAGCACAGAACTTAAAACAATCGCCGAAAGTTTTCAAGTAGTGCTATCCTTTTCTATCCTTTCTATATTCATTCATTCAATTCAAGTAGCGCTATCCTTTTCTATCCTGGCGACCCGTGGCCAAAGATACTTTTAGTAAAGTAAAACTGTTTAATTTCAGTTTCATTAAATTACTATGGTGTCTGAACAAGAAAAGGATCATTATTTTTAGGCTTTCATTTATGTAAATGTGACCATTGGCTTTTCAAAGTGCTACAAATCCTTTAAAGTTCTGTCAATTTTCGGAGTTTAAAGTTGAGGAAATCTTACAAAGATGGCAGTCACTAAACGCGAAAAGATGTACTGTATTGAAACGTAAGGGTTTTCTTATCATCATCGCTTACTTCCATCTTCATTTTTTAATTTATTTGTTACCAATAACCTTATTCACTCCTATAACACAGGACGAGCCACAGACTATCGCCCTCATGCATGTAAAACGAACATCAAATCACTGTTCTTTTTCAAGGACTAAAAATTTGGAACTCTCTTCCAAACGACATAACGCGATCGGAGACTCTGTCCCGCTTCAAAAGAAAGTTACTTAATTTTTTTCTTAAACAATTAAATAATCACGCCCCAAACTCCAATGATTGCGAGTGAGCCCGTGATTTAATTAAAGGGAAGGCCTCCCTCGTACAAGCCTGATGGTTTCTGGAGGTCTCCTCGCAACTCTAATTTAATATCTTAAAATAAATCAATTTTACACTAAGCAACGTGTAATCTCTAGTTAACCCTTAAGTATTTTTTCCTTTCTTTCTTTTGTATCTTTCTAGTAACATTTTTTTTTGTGTGTGTGGCAAAGCGAAAATAAATAGATAAAGGGTGTCAATCAATGGGGGGAGTAGCCTTGACGGTTGCAAATAAAGCTTTTTGACGGCTGACCGTTAAATTTCAGGTGTCGTCACGGTTAACGGCTATGAAAAAAAGTCCCTTAGATGATCTCAAATTCAGTGTCTCCTCTAGTGTTATAGGAGGTCGTTTTGTTTTCCCTCATTCATTTTATAACAAGCAAAAGTTTGCTTATACTCTAAAAAGCCTTGTGAGTTATACGAAAAGCGGCAACTTGGACTTCACATCGGTGATGAATTTACTAATTACTGGCTGCTTTAAAAAAAAATATTTGAAAGCTAGAGAAGCTCAGCTGAACGAACTGAAATCGTGGAGACGATACCGTTTGACGACTTAAACTATAAACTGCTCCCGTTGACGATCGACGGTAAAAAGAACCCTTTTTGACGACAGATGACTAGATTTCACGCCATTTGCAAATTGACGGTTGCCCATAGAGACCCTCAAACATTGCCACCCGTCTTCCGTTTATGCTACGTAACGTAACATAATCATGTGTGATATTCCGGTTCAAGAATTCACTTGCACCAAGAACTACCGTTTGGCAATCTAATTAATTCCAGTAATGCTGAAAGAAAAGAACGATGTTTTTAAGACTTGAAAGAATTAAAGAAAATAGATAAAATAGGTTCAAACCCGGCCTTGCCCTTTAATACACTTATTATTTTCACCAAAATGGTACCCCTTTCATAACACCTAGAGGAAAATTGCACCTCTTTTTTATACTGATCGAGGATAAGCCAAAACGATAGAATCTCGTTCTGGTTCAGTTGCTTAAAGGGTGTAATGTGTTTCCCATTGTCGTTTCTGCCAAATTTGGCACCCCTTCATATACTTAGCTCTAGCCGCCATCTCTTCCACTTTGCAGCGGATTTTGTGACCCTTTCATATACTAAAATTATAATCTTGCCTACCCTTTATTATACTGCGAGCTTAAAAAAGGCAGCCCTTTCATAGCGGAGCCTCCCCGTATAACCCATTTTCCACATAGCACCATAGCGGGGCAATTATTTGAATTATTCACACGCAACTAACATGTCCCAAAAATACTGTTCAGTTAAGCGTTTAAGTATTGACCGAATTTCCATTTTGCCATTGTTTTTCTCTACGTACAGAGGACCTTACAGTACTAAATTTAATTTAGTCCAATTTAGTCCTTAGTCATGTGGATCACTTCAGAGTTCAAATTCTTTAAATATCTGTCATAGACTCGTGTCTCGTGTCGCAAAGCATAGAGGATCTTAATAGTGAGAAACCTTCGCAGAAAGGCAGCATACTTTGTTTAAAAAAAGTTACCATTTCTCGTCGTATTGTATATCAATGTCATTATTATACTTCTGCTTTTTTGTTTTAATTTAATTTCTTTACCTGAACTTGTAAAATTGGCTGATGCTTTGAAAAGTGCTTATTATATACATCAGAAGAACTTTGGTCCGGAGTAGATTATCTCACTGCCTCTACATTTTGTAATGCTCGAACAAAGCAACCCAGGTGAATTGGAAAAAGTTTCATACCCCACTCATGACCAAGTCAACGGCTGCCATTATTGCCAATACCACCGAGGAAATATTTGAATACGTTAGTAATGGACAAAAAGATAAACTGACTAAGTTCTTGTCTTTGCTACCAGATTTAAACATCATAAAATCAGGTTGTTGCATATGTTGCATTTGCAGGGACAGCAATAGGTAGGCGCTTCCCACGGATGGTCTTAAGGTCCTCCTCATCAAACCGTTTTAAACCAATGTTTATGGTTACTTCCACGTTGTCATCTTTTTTAGGTGCTTTTTTCTTCGAGCGGAACTCACATGCCTGCTTCTCAGACGATTTGGCCGTTATATAGCTTTCAAGTGACATGGCTTTTCTCTTGTGGGTTTCGGGTCTTCCAAAAGACGCAAGCTGACTTGAGCTACTACTTTCCTCATTCCAGTCTGGAGGACCATTTTTGGCTTGGTCATTGTTGCAGTTCCAGCAAAATCGTGCCTTTTTTCTCACTTTCTTTGCACAAGCAGTACAAAATCTATAAAGGGGATATAATAATTTGATTTTCAGTATTGCCAGATTGCTGACCCCAAGGGGGGCTTATTAGTTTTAGGCCTCACAAAGGGGACCCTTCTTAGAACGGGGAGAGGGAGGAGGTTTATTACATTTGTCCAAGTTGAAATTCTGTGATCAGGGACTATTTATTAATATATATATGTATATATTTTGACCTGAGAGCGGGGTGCTTATTACAAGGGGAGGGGGGGGGGCTACATAGAGGAAAATTACTTGACAGACACTGACAGACACTGTACATGAACTGTAACATAAAACTTTAATCCAATGGTGGATGTAGACCTTCACTGTTATGTTGGGGCCTAGAGTGAAAGAAAGGAGAGGGAACAGCTAAGAGTGAAGATGTTTTAAGAACAAAAAGAAAAAATGGCTCCTTTGGGCCTCTTTTTTTTTCATAACTAACAAGAAAGACCCCACCCACAAATACCCACACACCACTACCACCTGACTGGGCCCCTCCTCTTAATCCAGCCCTGATCATGCAGTCTCGTGGAGTCACAGGTAATTTGAGTATTTCAGTCACCTCTCCCTAAGCAGATACCATTTGGCACACGAAGGAATGCAGTTGAAACACGTGCAAATTGTAGGAAATAGTAAAATTTATTTTCCCATTTAAATGTATTTTTATCACCATATTGTTGCGCTGCGATGTGTGCCTGCACGCACATGTGCCAAACAAGCCGCTTGGGACTCGTGAGTTCAAATTTGCATCGAAAACTACATTCCTGAGATGCCTTTGAGTAGGCAACTTGTGCAGATCATAGACAGAAACAAATTTTCCATCAGATTTGAAAGTTTGTGCTGGATTTTAGGGCTCAGTCCGCCAACTCGAATGGGTCAAAATCAGGCCAAATCAATCTACAGACTGAGACCGTTCTTTCGGAAACCGGGATTCTTTTGTCAAGGGCACGAGGTTAAGTGTATTAATTTTGGCAAAATCCCAAGCCAGTTGGAAATTTGAGGTTCTTGAACTTGCAAGCCTTGTGAGTATATATATATATATTCATAGATCAGGTCAAACTTCAAGTTTCTAAAACTGCCTCCCGGAGCTTTAAATCAACAAACCAAGCCCATAATAACAAACATTAACACAGTGTTCATGTTTCTAAGTGTTTTTATTTGACTTTCATCCGTTCAAAAAGCTGTGATTATTGTATTCAGAAAATCCTTTGTACACAACCAAAGCGGCCATTAATATACAGCTAGCACAGGTCCGCAACACACAAGTAAGCCTGTGATTGAATCAACCAGCAAATGTGAAGCTGCGTAACCGCGCCAATCTTTCATGTCAATCCTTTGAAGCAAAGTGGAAATTATATATATAGATATGCATTGTAAAGGGTCTTCTGTAATCGATCGGTTTGCATGTTTTACTGATCTCATCGATTGCCTGAAAGAGAAGAATGGCATGCAAACAGCGAAATGCTATCGCATCATCCTTCCTGTTAAATTTATATGTTTTGTCTGGGAACACTGAAGCACATTTTCACCGATTTAAACTCCTTTCTAAATAACGGCAGTGGTAAATACTTTGTGATTTACAGGCTTTATGAACTTGAAAAGGGTACAAGCGATGTATACTTACATAGAATCACTCTTTGCCGCATCCACGAACACTGCAATGGCGGCAAAATGTCACGTGGCTATGTGGCTCGGCAGAAAACTGGCACGAGGCTTACTTCCGCTTTAAATTTCACTTCCGCCCTGGTGTCGACAAACTTTTGCCGTGGTGTTTACAAACTTTTGCCGTGGCGTTTTCAGACTTTTGCCGTGGTGTCGACAAACTTTTGCCGTGGTGTTTACAAACTTTTGCCGTGGTGTTGACAAACTTTTGCCGTGGCGTTTTCAGACTTTTGCCGTGGTGTTCACAGACTTTTGCCTTGGTGTTTTCAGACTCAGTTTGCCGTGGTGTTCACAAACTTTTGCCGTGGTGTCGACAAACTTTTGCCGTGGCGATTTCAAACTTTTTCCGTGCTTACCAAATCGTTTCTTCGTCAGTTTCAAAATAAAGTTACGGTTACCTAAAACTTAAGGGACAAAACTAAAGTAAATGTTGACGTGTTTTTTTTAATTGTACGGTATTGACTTGAAACTTTTGCCGTGATACTTGTGGGCCACCGTAAAAACGAGTGCCTGTTCTGGAAAGCACTTATCCAGTTACAAGTTGTTCTCCCATCACTGATTACAAGCCAAAAAGCCAAGAAAACGCTCAATACGAACATTGACTACACAACCTTCTTTCTTAAGTCTGACCGAAACGGATAGAATACTTTCCATCGTTAAAAATCAACAAACTGTAAATGAATGGATAACCAGTGAACTATCCAAAACTGTAAATGAAAGATTCAAAGACCTTCGAACATATTTTCATAAAGTAGAAAGTTTCAACAGGAAAAAATCCAACGCTGACGTTGCTTACATTAATGGCGAGATAGTCAAGTATAGCCAGGAGTATAGCCAACAAATTGAATCTCTTAGTACTGAGTTCGGCAACAACGTAGGTAAAATTATTAATTTTACCTTAGCAACAATGTCTGCCGAGGCAGCTGAGGACGCCACTCAAGCAGTAATGAAAGCAGTCATTGTCATGAACCCTCTGGAAAAAATTTTTGGTGGCTCCAGTGTTGGTGATTACTTCGATCGTAACGCAAAATTGGCGCATACCATTACCAAGATAACAGAGGCCCTCAGGAAGAAAGAAACCTATAAAGAACTCATAACCAAGACATTAGACATTTCTACCAAGTTGAATTCTAACTCCCGCTTTCTTGAAAATGTACTGGCGATAGCAAAGGCACTGCCAATTTGGAAACAAGAAAAGAACAATTTCTAGCTCAATACCAGTCCTATACTCCACGGGTATCGAAAGACGAGTTGACTGTTCAAAATGGCAACAATGTGGGAAAACCTGATTGACGGAACGTGTAACCTCATGCTTGGATCAGAGACAAATCTTGCTGCGGTCCCTCTCGTTGAGGTTCGGGCCAGTGGCTTATGTCCAAACACAAAAGCACAGGCACAAAAACTATTCGCGACGATTGAGGAAATCCATGACTTTCAATTCGAGCTGATTGAAACCATGGCAACCTCTATGAGAGCGTTGACGGCGGTAGATGCTTCCTTGAGTATTGTCAGTAATTACGACACACTTCCTAGTGAAGTAGACAGAGTACAAGTTAAAGTTCTTAGCCTATTATCCTATATCTTATATAAAACTAATGTGCAGCGGACTACGGAAGACTAGTGTGACATCTTAGAGTACAAAGAAGGTGAAGTTCGCCAAAGTGTCTGCAAAGGACTGGATACTGACATTGCAAGCCTTGATTCTTACGTAAGTCCACGCTGCAGATCCGTATCCAATTACTACGATTTGCCAATCACATCTGATAGTGACCAAGCTTACGTGAATATGGGTGATCTGTATTCTGGCAAGGCTGTAACGTTCAAGATACCCAATGGGCAATCGTTAGTTGACAATCGGTGGATCAGCCAACAGGACCGAGGCTCGGCTATCGTGGTGAAGGCGTTTGAAGTTTTTCTACCAACCAAAAGCCCGTCTGAACGTACGGCTCGAGTCGAAGCTAAAGTTGTTGGGTGGAACCAGCATGAAGAAGGTGAGAGCCTTTACAACATCGTTCCAGAGAAGACGTTCATTTCTGAGTACAAAGAAGGCCAGGGAGCCACGTGCAGGAATGAAAGTGACCTATTGACCAATCCATCTGGATCCACTTTGCCCAAGATCTGTCCCCTGGATGTAGATGAATACAAGTGTCAAGAGCTCTTACAGAAGACAGCGTTGTACCCGTCGATTTACTACAAATGGGAAGTTTCTATCACTGGCTACGAATCCGTCCGAGTACCAAACCCTGCAAATCGTGACTTCAGAATAAAAGTGGGGGTGCAGATGTGCATTTTGGATCCTCCAAATAAGGACAAAGGAACAAAGGTCAAGGATGGAGGCCAGAGACGAAAAAGAAGAAGAAAGCGGCCAAACAAAGAAAGGATGAAGCCTGTCGGCGCTAACAGAGCGACTTGCCCTAGAGGTCAGTACTGGTCCATAGATGTAGCGTGGTGTGCTCCGTGTCCCGAGGGATCGAAACCAGCTCTAGATGGCTACTACTGCGAGAAAATAACAACAGAGAACAAGACAAGTTCCTGCATGGATGTGAAACGTTCAGACGTTAACATTAATTCAAGTCAAATAATAAACAAATAAAACAATCGCTGCATGCAAGAAAACAAATTATAAAGATGAGTGTTTTGGCTCTGTAGCCAACTGAACTGTGAAACCGGCTGGTTCCACTGATTTTTAGCTAATCACCCATGTAACATCTCAATCAATATGAACCAAATTATTTAACGTTCGTTTGACTGTCATCATTGTTCATTTTAGTTTCATTTTATTTCATTATAAAAAAATTATAAAAAAAAGTTTATATGATTATTAATGTATACGTCACACAATAATACAAGCTATTTTATTGAGTCTCAAATGTAACTCCTCAAGTTTCTTTGCCTTTTGCGAAAAGCATATATTTCACGTCCGTTTAAAGTTAAGGCTTACTTCTTTCCATCTAACTACGGCTGTGATCGGTTTGGAGTATCAAATACGCCATGCATTATTGGTAATTTCGATCGCTTCTTTCAAGTAGTGCTTTCTTTTTATTTGAGCTACCATAGCCAGTGATGAAGATCCGTACAGTAGCTTTAACTGGAGCTGTAAAACTAAGCCGAACGGAATAAACGTTATAGTCAATTAACCTAGCTGTTTTTTGCCAGTGAGAACGAAGGTCCAACACAGGTTTGGTTGGTTGTGATGCACATGGGTATCCATTCTAATTGGTTGAGGGTAAAAAGATTAATCATCAAACTGCACTGCAGTGCAGACTGGTGATTAACTCGGCAAATTAGGCCCGTGCAATTTTGACAGAATTTTCATATCTTTCGTATCCTTAACCCTTTATTGAAGCCCCAATGGTAACAACTGATTTCCCCTTACAATATCATTACTTCTTCAAAGATGCAGGTTATGAGAATGAAGGGAATAATCACCAAAGATAACGTTTCTTGATGTTAAATCAAATTTTCCCAAGTAGTGTCATATGAAATACATGGAGAACAGTGAGGAGAAAAAATTCTCTTAGGGAATTTTCTTAGGGTCACCATGCTGTGTGCCCCGCCACATCGAATTACATGTACATTTAGACGAAATGACTCAATTGATCGACAATCGATGGAAACGAAAATTAGATCGGATTTTTCAAAAAGGTGTCGAAAGGAATTCGATTTTTCTTTAATTTTGCTTTACTGTGTTCTGTGGGGGGAGGGGAGGTGGGGGGGAGAGAAAAACTTGCGCTACTTCAGTCACGACAGCCGATCAGAACTTAAACCAAAACCAATTGGGCATGTTGGTAAGCGTTTGTTTTAGCTTGACGCTAGTTACATGCCAGTTCTGATTAGTTAATTGTTTTTGTTTTCTTTTTTATTTCCCTATATTCCTATCCGTTTCCCCCCGGTTGTCTCCCCGTCTCTTTACGGAAGAAAGTCTCTGCGAAAGGATAGAGTCTTTCTAGATTACAATCATATTGCTTGTATAAAAGAAACAAGAAAAAAATTGACATATCTGGTGCGAAAGTCGCCAGCTTGTTATTTACATTATTATGGCGCAAAATAGAAATGCAGTTATACGCGCTTGTTATGCTCGTTTACTCAACGATCTCGCTATAACGCTCAAAGGCATTACTGTTATTCCATAGCATGCTATGCTCTACAACTTTAAGCACATCTAGGTTGTAAGAAAAGCGCATACAAAGTTCATGTGGCCATTTTATTGACTGAGTGATGACTGATACAAAAGCCAAATGTATCTTAAATGGTTCAAGGCGAGCAAGTGGAAGGGGACACGATGCCAACGTTTCCATGTAAGCCTGTCACGAAATCGCTCCACCTCAGATAATTACCAACACCATAAGAGCAACTTCTTGCCATGTAAAAAATTTCTTCCGACGACAGTGCTGAATTCCACATGTTTACACCATACATCTCTCCAAAGAAACTCTGCATCTGCTCAAATCCACCTCCATGGTTATCTTGATCTTGACCAAGGATTACTATTCCATCGTTGATGACCACGTGTCCTGTCTCCAAGCTATCACCATTGGCAACCCGTGCGCCGTCGATGTAGAAGTTCCAAGAGCCAGCGGTGTTCTCCCAAGTTGCGCAGATGTGATGCCATTGGTCATCATTGACAGCTGCTTCTATTCTCCTAGGAAATTCAGAAATATAATTAATGGTATAATGCGGTGAAATACAAGATTAAGTAGAGTAACAAATTTGTACTGAGATCCCTTACAAACAACTTTGCCTGGTTGTTATAAAGATTAGAATTAGCTGGAGGTTAAACCGTCTGCAACCCTGACTGTCAGCAAGCGTCACAACATCACTACTTGATCAAACGGAAAGGCCGTGAGAATAAAGAAAATGGTCACAAAGAAAACGATACCAGGCGGGTAAATTGTGTTCTCGAATTGCAGTCGAAAGAACATGTCTAGAGAAAACAGAGTGCAAAAACGACCTGAGTTTTACAAACCTGAGGAGGTGTCTACTTTGTATCTATCAACACATGTGAGTATGAAGCAACAAGCAGTATTTGCACATCATCTCCTTTCTTTCTTTCTTTCTTTCTTTCTTTCTTTGTTTCTTTCTTTCTTTCTTTCTTCCTTCTTTCTTTCCTTCTTTCTTTCTTTCTTTCTTTCTCTCTTTCTTTCTCTCTTTCTTTCTTTTCTTTCTTTTTTCTCGTTTCTTTCTTTTTGCTCTGTTCAGTATTTATCCAACTTTACACGTTGAAGAATGATGTACGACCGGTTTCATGTATCCTTGTTTTCCCGTACTCACCTTTGTTCATTGTTAATCACAAACTTCAAACTCGAGTAATCGATCACCAATATTTCGTTGCCTTCATCTTGAAGGGAGTAGCTAAACAAGGCTCCGTCGTCCGATTGATCGTTACTTTTTATCCACAGGCAGACAGTAAAAGCGGTCAGCGGTGAAGCGCAACTCTTCAGGTCAAATCTGACGAAATCGTGGACTGTTTTTCTAGGAAAAGATAGCTGGAAGTTTGTTTCATTGGAGTCTAGAAAGTGAAGGAAACGACGTTAAGACTCGTACATCTGAAGAGGTTAATAATTTTCGTTTTGAATTTGCCCTTTGCCACATCCGTTACCGCCCAAATAGAGCTTTTGTGTTAATTTGCCCAAAAAGATCATTTCTCACATGACATGTTGGCTCTGACAGAGTAAATAATGAGCTGACAGTCTGACTGTTTGATATGCAGCAACCTATTGATGTCCTATTGAAGGCCTGCCTACAGTGACTCAATGGCTGGCTGGCTGGCTGGCTGACTGACTGACTGACTAACTGACTGGCTGGCTGGCTGACCGACAGACCGACCGACTAAATGACTGACCGACCAACTGACTGACTGACCGAATGACTGGCTTGCTGGCTAACTGACTGACTGATTGACTGACTGACTGACTGGCTGGCTGACTGGCTGACTGACTGACTGACTGACTGACTTGCTGGCTGACTGACTGACTGACTGACTGAAGGACTGATTTGCTGGCTGACTGACTGACTGACTGGCTGTCTGACTGATTGACTGCATGTCTGACTGACTGAGCAAATGACTGACTGACTGACTGACTTACTGCCTTTCTGTCTGTCTGACTGACTGACTGACTTACTGTCTGTCTGACTGACTGACAGACTGACTGACTGACTGACTGACTGACTGACGGGCTGTTTGACTGACTGACTGACTTACTGTCTGTCTGTGTGTCTGACTGACTGACTGACTGACTGGCTGGCTGCCTGGCTGGCTGACTGACTGACTGACTGACTGAATGACTGACTGACTGGTTGTTTGACTGACTGACTGACTGACTTACTGTCTGTCTGACTGACTGACTGACTGACTGACTGACTGAGCCAAGAGGTTCAAATTAAATCATA
The DNA here is from genome assembly GCA_964017195.1 of Siderastrea radians. NCBI lineage: Eukaryota > Metazoa > Cnidaria > Anthozoa > Scleractinia > Rhizangiidae > Siderastrea > Siderastrea radians. The sequence goes on from OZ024899.1 coordinate 37,592,535, forward strand.
GAAACCAACCTGATGGCGGACATCTTCCACCACAAGTTGCATCCTAAACATAAGAGGATATGTCATTAGTCACGATACAGAGCCACAGTAGCAAAGTGTAAAAAATTAAACGGGAATCTGCCAGCAAGCCTTGTGGCTTAGTTGTTGGAAAGCATCAGAAATCTTGCTTAGTTCGCATTATAGGCACATTAATTTCCCTGGCCTGGTAATTTTCTAACGCCATCTCTCACCTTATCTTCATAGTAACTAAATTTTTCCCTTCTAACCATGTTGTTGGGACACATCTTTGCTGTAGCATCGTTGATCTCACACATGTGACCCAATGAAGTTGATATGTATTGATAGTTGTATGACAAGCATCTTGGATGCTGAATGCATAGTGCGTTGCATTCTGGCGAAGAAGTCACCTGGTGAGTAGAGATTGCGTGACCAGAGAGAACTTGGCCTACGGATAAAAACCAAATAAAAAGCTAAAAAAAAGCTAGAAAAACAAAACAGCTACTCTCGCTACCAGTCATTCCATCAGCCTATCACTGATATTGGTGATAATAAATAACTGTTTTTTGTGATTTATTCGTCTCTTCTCTCACTAGCTCAGTAAGTCAGTTATTCAATCACTTGCTTGTTAACAAACCGTTCTCAGTTAAGAAAAGTAGAGATCGGTGTGTACTTCCTTATCTATGCTGTGTGAGGCGACAACGTGTGCGTTACTTTTTATTCAGAAGCTGTTTGAGTATGAAAGCCGTAATTGGCTGAAACAATGACCACTCGTCAGAAATAGGATAAACGTTCTTTCTATCTTGGCCTGAAAAGGGAACGGTTTTTTGGGAGGTTATAGTTTTAAAAGCAAATATATGTAGTCAGATATTTTGGGCTGAAATGAGACTTACATATCCAGATTTGGACAGCACATATGGCACACCTCACAAGAAAAGATAAAGACAAGAGAGCTTTCCCATGATCTTCAATACATGCCCGATTGTATAGATATTCCGTGTTAAGCTATTTTCGGACCAATCATAGCCAGCGGTATTAATTAAATTTGGATAGGCAGGTAAGGGACAGGTCGGAACGCATCCGTCGTTGCTGATTTACCTTCAGTGATGATAAATGTCCGCGCCTTTGAACAAGATGCTTGTTTACTGTTTACACTGACTCTAGTTAATGCAATCGAGACGAGAATGGCTCCAATTGCAGCCATTGCAACGACACCAAGTAACAACAGATTTATCGGAATACATTGACTGCAAAAAAGAAAAGCAAAAGAGGAAAGGTTATTATCAATGCATAAACTTGATATTACTAAGATATAAGTCTGGTATCGTTGTAAGATGCCTGAGGCATCGCAAAAAACAATCAAACCACCAGGATCGCAAAACAAAAAGAGCTCGAGACTATCATAATTGCAGCCAGAATTCCTGTTCATCCTGCCAATAATAGGCCACCTGGCAGGATTGACGAGGTGATGGTAATGTTGAAGATGACCTATAGCCCGTCTACCAGAAAAGAAAAAAAATTAACGCTGCAAAAAATGGAAAGCATGGGAAAGAGTAACAAAAAACGATAAGAAGATAAATAATGACAGATGATCCACCAACAAGATGTGTTTTAGGTGTACCGAGTTTGAAAAAGCACCCTACTTGAAGTAAGAGGAATATTTACTCATTTATGTTTTCTTAATCTTTCCAAAATAACAGTAAGGCCGCTGACCGTTTAATTTTAGCGGAGAAGCTGCAGAAATTCGAGTGCTTCAAAGGCAGACGACGGGTAGCTAAAAACGGCCAATTTTTTTTAAGCGTTAAGAGTGAAACAGTACAATGCCAAGTGAAATTTGTCAAAATCATCCCCTTTACTGATTAACAGCCTCTTGCTTAATTGTCTCCTTATGGATCCACATTGGCCACTAATAGCCATAATTCAAGTTACGAGTGCATATCCGTTTCTGCCCCTCGAACCGCCTCTTTCTCAAAGTGTTGAGATCTAGTTTGGCTACAATGAAAGGAAGAACGTGTATTTGCCTCATTGAAAACCGCGCGCAGTGTGAATAGTTTTGCCAAGTTTCGGTACTGCTGCTGGTATGGTAACATTCAATTAAGGAACGGTAGATGTTGATATGTGATTCAGACGCCCCCCAAAAAGCGAGGTCTGTAGTCCAGCCCCAAAACCCATAAACAGCAACTAAGTAATATACCACTCATGGCCTGTACTTTGTTTCATAATGATCCTTTTTGTTGTTGTTTTTGTTTTCGGTTTTTCAATCTCCTTTCACTTAATATTTACAGCGAATTTCGCCAGTGTTTTTCACAGCTGAATTACATTCTGCGTGACCAAAAGTTGACGTATAATTTGACTCTAAGTTTGTAAGACTGGATGACAGAACGGTGTCGCATGCATGCCTCTCACAGTCGCAAATTTAAAGTTGTCGTGCGAATTTCATTTAATGAGTTATCAATGTTGCTTATCATAAGGGTAGAAAAAAAGTTTATCCTAGCTAGTCTTTATTGTTAAGTTGTTTTTATTTGTACAAAATAAACTTACCGGCAAACTGCAACTCGTGCTTCAATCGGTTTCGTTTACAAACGGAGTTATCTGCTCCCTGCAGTCTTCAAAGTCTGTATACGTTTATGGTTAACGGCTCCTTCTGGCTCAGTACCAATGTCATCTAAACTTGTAAGAGATTAAGAAGTATCTTTTGCCCTAATTAACTTGCCTAACAGCATTGAAAGTTATTAATTATAAACGAGACCCAATTTGACTGAGGACATACTCAAACCTTCAATTAGTAGTGATCAACATCTTATTTCTCATTAAGATGTCGATATAAAGTCAAGTATGTACTCTATGTACGAGTAATAAGAAACTTTTCAACAATAAAAAAAAGCCAGAAGAAATTATCACAAATTCGATCCTCTCACATGCCAAAAAGAATCGTATGAACACCTAAAGGAAGGACTTGCATATGAAGTGTTTACATGTCCGCTGTCTGAATTCCAAACCTTGTTATGTCCCCAATTTCGGTCACTTGATAAGCTAGCTGTAATAATTTGATGGTCTTGTTCCTGTCGCAACTTCTACACAGCGTTTACTGCCGTTTCATTTTGTTCATGTCGCTGTTTCAAAGCTTGCAGCTTGATACAATATAAAGCAGGTGTTTATTAATTAAGAATACCTAAAACGGGAAATAAAAGGTTTCCAGTTATCCTTGGCTACTAAAGCATTTTTCACTTTTTCTTTTCACCAGTTACATACTCTCTCCTAAGTAATGTTATAGTGTGTAATGATACTTTTTCGCTAAATTTTGAAAATCCTTTATCGTAATTTTTTGACACCCTAAAATACACGAAAACTCGTATAATAAAAGAAAAAATTACAACGTGAATCTCGCCAATTAAAAACTCGCGGCTTTCAGCTGTCGCCATTTAAAAGACAGGCATTTAATATTTTACTACGCTGCTACTTCTCCATAACAGTTTGTACTTCTTGAAATCTTATCTGGCGCACCGTTCCCTAATCAGCAGGTGGTTTTGTTTTATAATTACCAACACTGTCTAGGTATCCTAATTTACACTTTAAGGCAGTTAATCTTTTAAGCGAGGCGAGTAAAAGAATAGCGTTAAAATGACTCGCAAATGACACAGGATGATTCCATTCAATTACATTGCGCATCCTTTCTGCGAATCTTTTTTTTTTTTTGCGTGATTAGCGCGCGCACGTTCGGACCTTAGTAGGTTTTCTGTGAAAACTGCGCTGGTCGGAGAAATAAATGGTCGATTTCTGCTAACGAGGTCGGTGACCCCAATTTTTAATATATACATATTTTTAAGAAAAGTTAAAAATTCTGCCTTGAGATATGATATTTTTATTTGAATGCCAAAAAAACATGTCCGTTAGGTACAGCAAGATGTGTGTACATGCAGCAAATTCCTTAAATTGTTTCATAATCTTAATTCCTGTTCAACTTAAATAGTATACAATGCAAGATAAATGTTTACTTTGTTGAACTGCTCCAATATTTCAATGGAAGCAGAAATGTTCAGAAGAAATTTTAGCTCTTATGTCTGACTACTAGGGTTTCTCAGGAAAACCTTGCGGGTCGTATAGTTTCTTATAACGGCTATCCATGTTGTGCAAAAACGAGCATGGTGACCCCTCTTTTTACTGCATTTTTGAAATGTTTAAAACATAATTACCAATTGGACCAAATTTTAGAAAATTTTATATACCCCTTCTATTTCGATGGAATCTCCTTAAACGCTGAAACTCTGGAAAGCAGCGCAGCTTTTTTAAAGTCTCCGTTTGCTAACAGCAAATCGAGTCGGATGGTGCAGGAGAATTTTTTTTTTCAACTTAATTCTGAAAGAAAAGAGAATATAATTTAAGTATCTTTTGGCAAACCAATCTAACAACCATTTTGCTGGCTTTTTGACTGTAAATAAAGGCTGAACATCGTAACGAATGCATGAGTTTGAAAGCGACTTAATTTACAGTATAAGAATCTTTAAACATTTTACTAGCTCAACGTACATTCTTTCATCCGTTTATAATCCCAGGAATTCAACAGGGATTATGACTGATGTTTAGTTCCGAGTGCAAAACGCCAACGCTTATTTTCTTTCCCTTTCAACTGACACAAGTAATAATAATAATAATAACAATCTTTTATTAGGAAGCTCCATCACTAAAAGTGGTTTACATAGAGGTCCTAACACTAGATATATATTATATAACAAGTAGACTCAATGATCATAAGAATAATTATCGAAAAATGAAAAATGTTTCATTTGTTCGTAAACTGACTGCTTCTGTTTGTCGGTCCATACAACAAAGTCGCGTGTTATCGAGGGGACTGGGTCAACAGTGTTCCCGCAGTCCTGGATATAATCCTCTGAACACGTGATTTCCAGAAACGCGCATATTTTTCTGAGAGTATCCGCTGGATGTTTTACTACTTCCATGCTCGGGATATCAATCACCTGTCCTGGGAAAGCCATTCTTGCTTTGTTGCATCCGGCAGCCCAATGAAAATACCGTTTTATTTGATCGTTGAGTACGTCAGGGGAATTAACCTGTTAATACAAGTCAGTACACTATTTAATTAAGAGGTTGTTAACTGGGAAGAAACTAGTACTCCCTTATAGATGGCTTAGTTAACAATAGAGGTCTGGCACCAAGATAAAGAAAAACGATCTTAACAGTAATTTAATAGTTCGTACTGTCCGTCCTGAGAAGCTCTAGCTAATAAAGCATGAGCTGCTCTCTGCTGGCGTTAACATTTAAGGACGGCTGTAGTTCTTGAATGAGCAAAGTCTCCTTTATTTTACAATGACAGTCCGTTTTGCCGGACGCTAAAATGTCAAAGCGACCCCAACTTTTAAATTACTGTTAAGATCGGCTCCAGACCCCTGTTGTTAACTATATAAACAGTTTTCAAACGCTTTTGACAAAGACTTGTATGTTGTTTAGCCTACGAAACGTCAAGTTTATTATCAAAAGGCGTTTGGCCTGAGTGAGGACAGGGGAGGAGCGGCGTCGCCACGCCAGTTTTTCTTGCCCTCGCTTTCCCATTAACAAGCCAATTCTTCTTGTACTCATGGAGCTCATTTTTCATGTGCCTACTCCCTACTGTAACTACCTTAGACAAGAAAATTTGACCCACTTTGGCTCGAAAGACGACCCTTTATTCATCAAGCATGCCATCCATATAAACTCTTGTTCTTAGGGCCATCGAAGCTTGATTAAGAATAAAACACAAACAGCAGTGATAAACATGGTAGCTTACTCTGCTCACCGAAGTAAGTGCGTCGTTTTTTCCACTAAAGAGGCTATCTTGCAGGAAACAGCACCATGAGGGAAACCAGGATCGAATCCGAATTGCAATTCGAAGTTGACTCCGAGGCGTTAACAGTTTGCTAACTGCTATATTTAGAGTAGCACGCTGAAGCAAAAGAAGGCTAACTATTTCATACAAGACGGCAAAAACCACAACTGTACACACAACTCGTAGATTAAGGTTGCCTCAACATTTCTTTTGCCGTCAGTTGTGAACAACAGTGTTGAATTGGTTAGGGTGGCACGTGTAACAATCTAGAACACATGCATTTGCTGGGAACAGCTATTTACATAATTCAACAACATTTCACATCACCCAACAGGGTGTCCAAATTAATTCAAATTTATTCAAAATTAATTCAAATTAATTGTAACAACGTTGAACAATGTTGTAACAACATTGAACGACGTTCAATCCGTCTGCCGAGACTTACATTGCATTGAACTAGTATACCTTTGTTTGGTGTGGACCATCCCGCTTGTTGACACCTGCTTGTTCCAGAGTCATGGTGGCAAGGTTATCGAATGGATTCCTCACGACATGAACAAACTTAACTTTAGCACCAGAGACTTTTTCCAAAAGACGAACAGCTTCAACAGCATCCTCTTGCAACATAGCGCCTGCTGTAAAGGCGCCTGACTTGTCACCGATCACCTATCAATTAAATGAACGAAGCGTTATAAAATGTATAGGACGCGACTTGTCACCGATCTCCTATAGACTGGATAAAAGAACATTTATCGCAGTAGACGTCAACTTTTGTCGTCGAGTCCTATAATGTAGTAAAGAGTCAATGCAATCATCGTCGTCACATCATCGTTATTATCATTATAAACGTTTTTTGTGCAGGTGTCTTGTCCTCCCTTACTGTCACCCCGTCGACACTTGGTTGCTGTTTCTTACCTCAATGTAGCCGTCGTAGTTCCCTTGCCACTGATTTGGCACAGCATAGCCGTAATTAGACGTCTTATTCACAACACTTCCTTCAAATATTCGAGACCGCCTTCCCTTCATTTTAGCGAGCTGTGATGCCCCGAATAGAGTGTCGTAAAACGCGTATATCGAGCCATTTGTCCATTGTTTGGGATTTCGCCGCCATCTTGGAAATGCCATGGTCTCGTCAGAAACGACCATGTGCGGGTGAGCATCCAATAAGGAGCCGACGAGGCTGTGACGACTACGTGGGTAACCAATAAAAAACAAGATGATTTTCACGTGACCATAAGCCTCGTGTAGGTCGTTTTCTGATTCTGACTCATCTGAAACAAGACACTCAAGGGCCTTAGTAAGTATTGAACTAGTTAATGTGGAGTTATTATCGATTAATGGATCACGTTTAGCGAGAGAAAAATAGCCATTTTATGTTTCATGCACCTAAAAATACCTCACGAAAATACCGTTTTACCACTCTCAGCAAAACATACAGTGCAGTCTGTCGCCATATCATTTTAAACAGGCATGAAATATAATTTAGACGTAGGCTTGTTTTTCCTTAAACTCAGAGACTAATAAACGTGACAGTAGTTACAATTATCATTCTTTTCTATGCACAAACTGTTAGAAGTGAGATGCCCAAATGCTGACAAAATTTTACCATTCGAAGTCCTGGCTTCCCTGTGCTTTATGTCAGACTCTTCTTGCTCCTTGTTTTGTCCAACTGGTACATGCGCATTCAACGCGCTAGTATCCATGTGAAAAACTTCTCCTTCGGATTGAAAACAGGTATTGTTAATATAGTAAATGACACAAAAGTTACTAGTACGCAGGTGCACGTCAGCCCAAAAAAATCTTTATTTTTATGGAAAAAAACTGTTTTTGTATACTGCGAGCAGTCTCTTTCTTTTTCTTATTTTAGCGAGAAAAATACCCGTTTACGCCGAAGACGTCATTTCAGTCCCACTTTCCTTCTATTTTGAGCCGAGGAGAAGAGTGTATGTGTAGTGTAAAAGTTAGCATTAAAAATGGTTAGCGAGGTCATTAAAAATCCACACAGGGTGAAAAAATAATAAAACCTGCCAAACTTTTGCGCTATGCGGCTCGTCAAACGATTTTTTGTCCGGCCTTCTTAGGTTTCCGGTTTTACATGCTAGGTCTTAATTCTTTGGTTATATCTCAGGTTCTGACACAAGTTCATTGACAAAAACCTCCGGCCCTGCCAATTTACAAAATAACTATCGAGGTTTTGCGCTTATCTCTCTCTCGTTAATCAAGGTTTGTTTGTCTTTTCATCGATGCTTCCTGAACTTATGGCTCCTTATTGGAATACATAATCAACGACAGAAAACCAGCTGCTATTCTGCAGCAGTCATTTTTAATTGGCAAATGTGCTACGGTGTCGACAAAGGTAGGGTTGCCAGAGAATACATTCGAACAAGGTCCGCAAGCAATTGACAAGGCCGGTGTTTAATTATGGTTTCCAAAGCATGAAGCAGCTACACATATTTAATAATCCCCCCCCCCCCCGGGATGGGTTACTTGTCCATCGCAGGGTTACCCTGAGAATGTTGTCGTGATAGAAATGAACCAACACCTACTCACCAGAGTTTGAGCTCACTATGGGCGTTTGCCTCATGTAACCACCTTCATTCGTCCATAAAACCAAAACACATGCGAGGCTGAAGCCAATAATTATCCCTAATAGAAGTCCGTGAAACTTGGCGAGTGTTCTTGGCCACATTACGATTTCTGATAAAAATCAAAAAGTGATATAAGTAAATAAATCGACATTGAACATAGAAATCGGTTAAATTTACGGGCCTTCCTTGCCAGGAAGACCGGCAAAGATCCCTTTAACCTTGCTGTTGCAAAGGGTATCAGTGGTGTTGGGTTAACTGTTAACCACCAAACGGCCTAGAATTCAAAGCTCAACCATTAAAATGAGGGTACTTTTTACTGTCAACCGTCAACGGAAGCAGTTAACTCATTGTTAGTGGTCAAACGTCTTAAATCTACGATTTCAGCTCGTTTAGCAGCTCCTGTAGCTCTCAAAATATGTTGTCTTCATCAGCGTGCACATTAACATGCAAAGTAGTAAATTTCCTGTAAGCTGTAGAATATCAGGAAACAAACCAAAACAATAGCAACCGGTAGCACCTAATAGTTTGCTTTTTAACTCTTACGTCAGTGTCGTACAGAGCGGTCATTCGATAGCTGCAGTAATTTCGACGCTGGATTTTTTTCTCTTTTTTTTTCTCTTTTTTTTTTTCACTGCTATGCAAAGTACCAGTTGTTTCTCATAGCTGCATAAGTCGTAGTCTAGATTTGTGAACCAAAGACCGTTCAAATGCTATCAAGAAGTTATTTTCTGTGTAGCGCAAGGCACGTGATTAGAAATAGAAAATTAATTAAATCAGTTGAAGGCTAGGGTTCCTCACCCATAGTGGAGATAGTATTATTAGTTACAAGGTTCTACTCAAGACACGGTCTTATAGGATTGTAAACGTGGTTCTCGAATAGTTATAAGCTTGCCCTCCGTTTGACCCGTTTGTACAATTAACGAAAAAAATTTATACCATTTGCATGCGAGGTGTTTTTAACGTCCGAAACTCTAAATTACTGTAAGTTCAAAACTAAAAATAGTTTTGATATATTTTATAGTTTTGTTATAAACTTTTACTCATTTGAAGTTATAATATTAATTTTCCTCTTCACGTGTAATATAAAACAGGTTGAAAAAGCGCACAACTTATTGGGGAGAGTACACATTAATATTGTGATTTGCACGTTGAAAATGGCATCGGAAATTGAAACTCGCTAGGAATCCTTGCAGTTTGAAGAAGTCTTAAAAACTCCAGTTGAAACTACCCTGAACTAGTCTAAAAAGCGTTCAGTCATGAAACTTCTAGTGTTCTGTCTCAATTCAAAATTTCATCTTTGATCAAATAACGGACTTGGAGATATGAGTTTCGATTCAAATTACCCTACTACACCTAATTATTAGAAACGGAAACCCTACGCTCAGTGCGCTAGTTCGATTTAGCGAAGATTAGCAGATTTCAATCCCTGCTATAATGACATTTTTATTTTACTTGGAGGGCATATTTGATTTTTTCTATTAAGCGATCGGTTCATGAGAATAAGGAATCGCTACAGAAACTCAAAACTGAAACATTTCCATGCATATGACTATATAGGTAACAAGCTAGAAGAAAGATTTCTTATCTTATGTAACTGGATTCAGCGACATAATCGGCTGATTGTTTCAAAGAGTTATTTATAATTACGTTCTCTTATGTTGTTGGGGGGGTGGACAGGGGGGCAGGAGACCGGCAGAATTGAGGCGGGATGTGTACGGGAGGCGGGAGAAGAGGGGGCGGGAAGCGGGAGAAAAAGGGGAAAATTAGGCAACATTGCGCAATATTTTACAATCGAAAAAAACAAAAAGGCGGGAGCCAACAAATACAGGGCGGGAACCGGGATTAAAGGGTACGGGAAGCGGGAGGTTTTAACCCCCCCTGTCCCCCCCGGTTATGTTTCTCCAAGCAAAACTGTTCACAGCGACAATTACCTGCCGTGGAGAGTAAACATTTCAAGAAAACATTTCTGCGGGTAAACAATTTTCATGATTTGTTTCGTTTGATTCGTTTTTGTGGGATTGTAAAGACATCCGCAAATTAAAATCGTGACATTTGTAAATGTATAACCTGCAAAAATTTCCAATATTTCTATTTCGCGCTCTTTGATTGCACGATTATTTGCCTCTAAAAGCAGAGCTCGAGTTTAGTTTTAAGAGTAGGTATAAATCAGTTGCATATGCCACGATACAAATTTCGTTGCTCGATGAATGAATTCTACTGACGGCTTTATGAGGACCTCTTCGCATTTTCCCGTCGTGTACTGTAGACGCTAACTCTAGGTTATGTAGAAAATCTTACCTGTCTTAAATTTTGTCGACCAGCATTAACACTACTTGTGATCACGGTCTGTAAGTTAAACAAACATACAGAAATACTCCCGGTCGGAATTATTTTTCCAGAATGATCTCTTTTCAAGTTTCCAGACTTGAAATGCGTAACAGCCACAAAAAGACAGTTGTTTCTGTAACTGATAGCTTAGTAAGTGTGCGAATAAAACTGTCAAAATTCTAAAAGAATATTTCAGAGTTGGCAGACACTAATGAATCAGCGTGCTAGTTTTGTAAGCCAATGTAAAAATTAAATCTACGTTTCTGCTAAAACGGCAATATTGCTAAGACAACTACTCTTAAGGAAACCCCAGCAGTAACCCGATCAGATTTATGAAAAGCAAAGCAAAAACAAAGCACTTTGAAATTTAATCTATGCATTCGAGCTTAGCGATTAACTTCCATGCTGTGTATTTAGACTTACGCTCGCAGAACGTTCTCATATAATGGTTTAGGATAGTACATTTCAAATTACTGTGGAATTGAATCAATTTTCCGATCTACTAACTTGTGAAAAAAGGTGTTTAAAGTTATCAGCCAGCAATGGGTTATTCTAGATTCTGGAATCGTTAATTATATATACTTTGTAGTTTTCAAATCTTTTGTGAATTCTGACATTCATGATAATCAAAGAGCAATTGATGATTTAAAAAAAGAACTCGCCATTCTGTTGATGAGACGGGTACATCAAATTTGGTAAAATGCTTTTCGCCGAATTAAGTAGCTGGTTTAATCTTCAGTTGAAAGAACAACAATAAATCAATAAATTAAAATGCAAAGGCAAACTAATTACCCTTTTTGTTTTTTGCCCCTTCCCTTGCTTGTTTCCATAGTATTTTATGTTCTCTATTGAAATTTTCTTTCTTTTATTTGACTTTTTAATTTGATTCGTGGTTTCCCACGAAATATTAATTCTGAGTTTAAAAGGAGTTTGAGTTTCGTTCATATCATCTTCACAAAACATAGCATCAATCCTTTTATTTGTGCTATTTAACCCTTTCATTCCCAAGAGTGAATAAAATCAAAATTCACCACGAGTCCCAAATTCCATTTGTAAAATACTTAAATATAAACAGTACCATGTAAAAGTACTGCTTAAGAGGTTTCATTTGAATGGTCACACTTTAGGATTTCATCCACAGACTCAAAAGTTAGAGCCACCTTGTACAGCATAATAAACAGCACCACAGGAAAGTACTGCTCAGTAGCTTTCATTTGAATGGTCACACTTTAGGATTTCATCCACAGACTCAAAAGTTAGAACCACCTTGTCCAGCATAATAAACAGCACCACAGGAAAGTACTGCTCAGTAGGTTTCATTTGAATGGTCACACTTTAGGATTTCATCCACAGACTCAAAAGTTAGCAACGCCTTAATGTCTCCATAACTGACTCTGGGAGTAAAAGGGTTAAGCCAGAAAAATGGGGACCTAAGACTCTGACTGCATGCAAAAACACAAGGTTTATTCAATCGCATTAGCAATAGTGCAACAGTATAACTGTACTTGGAACAAAATACTGAGGAAAAAATCTCCTCGAAGAACCATGTAGTATAAATAATTGCAAATTACATCAAGCATTTCTACAAGAGCCAACTGCGCTGCAATTTTCATTAAGGATTTGATTTACAGACTCAATGACTCAGATATAATACAGCGCCACAGCAAACCACAGCTCAGTAGCTTTCATTTGAATGGTCACACTTTAGGATTTCATCCACAGACTCAAAAATTGAACCACCTTGTATAGCATAATAAACATTACCACAGGAAAGTACTGCTCAGTAGCTTTCGTTTGAATGGCCACACTTTAGGATTTCATCCACAGACTCAAAAGTTAGAGCCACCTTGTACAGCATAATAAACAGCACCACAGGAAAGTACTGCTCAGTAGCTTTCATTTGAATGGTTACACTTTAGGATTTCATCCACAGGCTCAAAAGTTAGAACCACCTTGTACAGCACAATAAACAGCACCACAGGAAAGTACTGCTCAGTAGGTTTCATTTGAATGTTCACACTTTAGGATTTCATCCACAGACTCAAAAATAGAATCACCTTGTACAGCATAATAAGCAGCACCACAGGAAAGTACTGCTCAGTAGCTTTCATTTGAATGGTCACACTTGAGGGTTTCATCCACGGAACACAAAAATTATTAGAGCCATCTTGTCCAGCATAAACAGCATCGTAGGAAAGTACTGCTCAATAGCCTTCATTTGCCGATAATAACATTTGGATGCAGAGGTCCAGGCGACGCTTCAATAAATTGCACTGGTTCAGTATTGCCGGATCTCTGCACAGGCGGCCCAAACTCACGTTACGAGGTGTAATGTAATTTACATTCTTACCTTCGGTGAGGCGGAACGTGACCTTTGAGCAAGCCGGTATCGCGTTACAGGCGACCGTTAAAAGAGGCGTTGTATGAGAATTAAAATACTAAGGTCTGCGAACGCTAAATAACGATAAATTTTAACTTTTGTTCAATACAATGAATAAAAAAATTCTTACCTTTGATGTATTCCTTTGTGTTTTGCCGTGTATTCATCGTTTTAGAGGATTTTAGGCTTCATTGCGTAACCACTGTAACTCCCTTCATAAGACGAAGAAGCGTTCGCAGACCTCAGTATTTTAATTCTCATAAAACCCTTATCGCCTGTAACGCGATACCGGCTTGCTCAAAGGTCACGTTCCGCCTCACCGAAGGTAAGAATGTAAATTACATTACACCTCCTCTCTCCTCCGCAGAGGCTCCTGTTAGTGAACACCAGAGAAAGAAACGGGAGCGGGAGCGCTGGAGAGAGAAAACGGGTGCGCGGGGAACGATGCTTTAATTTTTCCTCTTCCCAGCCTCCGCGCGCCGCTGGTATATTTTTCCCAAGGCACGACTGTAGGAGGCCTCTGCGTAGGAGAGAGTTACACCTCGTAACGTGAGTTTGGGCAGCCTGTGATAAAACAAAACTGAATGCAAGGCTGGCACAGCGGCAAAGGGCTGGTTTATTTAATGGCCCTGGCCCTGAGGAAGGCTAATTTTGTTAGCAGAAATATTGGCCATTAAATAAATCAGCCCTTTGCCTTTGTGCCAGCCTAGCTTGGATTCGGTTTTGTAAGTTTTTGTTCTATCCCATTTGAATGGTCACACTTAGCTCTGAAAAGTTTCAACCTCTCTAGACATAAAGTATAAGCTTTGACTCTCGGTAGTATAAAGAGACCTATACCAAAACAGGAATAACTTCATGTTGTTAACTGAAACTGCGGCTCTCGATCGATTTTCTCGGGAGTCCGAGCGCAGGCTCATAAGAATCTGCCGGAAATTCAAGTCAGACGGACAACTCGACTGCAGATCCTTCTCCGCATTCAGACACGGAGTAAGCTTGGGCACAAGGGGATGGATTGCGTCACGGAGAGACCGGAATTTTATGCCCAGGCCCGCTCAGGATGGTTAATTTACCCCCATTGTCACACGCTGTTAAAGACTCGTAAAAATCAAACATGTGCTAATTAAATCAAAGACTGGAGTTAGTAGGGAATCGGTATAACTCACTTGTTTGCTGAATGAGATGTTTCATCTACAAAAAAAGCAATATGTTTGAACTGGAAGGTTCTTGTTGTTAAAATTTCGCGAAATTTTTACCAGCTGCTATTGTACGGCTACTAAACCCACAAACATAAAATAGCAATAAAGTGTACATATGGCCGTAAAAATGATTTTCAATATAGTATTATTACTTAAATGGCCATAAATGTTTCTAATGTTCTCAAGAGAAGGGACTTCGTAAAAGACCTTTAAGGAAAAACCTTCTGAACACCCAACGAGAAAATTTAAGCAAAATGCTTGAAATGTCATTTTCTGTCTCCTTGGACTGTTTCAGGGTCTTCTAAGGGGATATTTGTGTTTAATACATGTCGATCTGTTCGGATTCTTGAGCTAAAAGTTTAAGCGGAGGAAAATTTTAGGGAACAGTATCTTACCCTGCGCGAAATTTCCGAGCCGCTGTTTACCTTCCGAAACTGCTAACTCGTCTTATTTCGCCTCTAAACGAGATATTTGTCCCTACGAAAACAATAGAAATTAACCAGCTGCAGTCCCCGTAACGAACGTTAGAGGTGACGTTTTGCTCAAGAAAACGCTAGTATTTCATCGCAATTAAATCCGAATATCTCAGCGATTTGGACTTTCCGAACAGATATTCCGCCAAACCATTAGGTACGCGGTTCCCCTGAAGCTTGGAAGTGAGTGGTGAGAATTTTGCCAGAAGTCTCCGGCAATTTGAGGGCATGCCAAATAAAAGCCTGAAGATTTCGGCTTTCATTTACCAAAACAGTTTCGCGTTAATTTCTTTATCCGCCATCGTTCTTTTGTTTCTCAATACCTCTGATAAGAGAACAAGTTTAAATTATAGTAATGAAAGATCTCATCGGTGTACTTTATGGATTAAGCTAGGATACGATCGAAAGGGTTGGAAAAAAAAAACTATTTGCCAAATAGAGCAAACATACAGAATTGTCAGCAAACAATTTGTTATGTTTACTTAACACCTTCTAGCGAACGTGACTCAACGGAAAAGTATAGCAATTATTATTCAATCGTTAGTATAGAATGTGGTGAAAGTAGCCCATTTCTAAAGATACAATGGTTTATGAACACCTTTACAAAACAAACAAAGCGCTCATCATTGTTAACTTACCTGGTATGTTGTAATGTCGCTGTTCATGAGCTCACACTGAAGACGATCCCATGATATAAACGGCCGTTATGTTGAGTTGGCAAGATGATGAATATTCATTCCATTCAACCAACATTCTTGCTTTCACATCGCAACCAGGTTGTTGTTAGGAAATAACAGTATTTTTGAGTAAATTAAACTACATTTCTTGCCAATGTCATAACTTTTGTGATCACACTATGCTTTTAATTGTTCAAAAAAGTTGCCGCCTTGTTCCGCCCGGGGGTTGTCAAAACTGCATGGACGTGACCCAAAACACCTTTAGCGATTATTAAAAAAAAAAAAAGATTTATTTATAGCATTTTGCCATAAGAACCTTTCATTGGATATAATACCAGCTGTAAAGAAAATTTATAAATACATGCAATATTCTCACGATGGCAGTTGGCACTGTCGAAACATGTTAAGTTTTAATAAGGTCTCAAAAACGACCCGAATCTCAGAAAATCTAGCTAAATTTTGCAAGGTTTTTAAAACACCATTACAATAACAATAGATCAGAAGTATGCTTTACTGACACGTATTATTAACATATTCTAGTAAAAAAGATTAAATATAGGTCTTTTTAACGTAAAAGTTTTTTTTTAACTTATCTGGTTGAAAGACAGTTTTAAGAAAGAGCTTGTTTTGGTGAGGGTGTAAGATCCGTCCAAAACTCTTTGGTTCGTACACTGGACATGACTAAAAACGGTCAGTAAATCCAGGTTATGTCAGGCGGAAATACACGAGATAAAGAAATTATCACCACAGACAAATTATCTTCATGTTTAAACTGACCTCCCCCAACAAGAATTGGCACGTAGTAAGTTTAAAGGGCTAAACGTGATTGTTGGTTGTATTTTCTCACATCAAGTTGTTCTCATGCATCTGTCGTTCACGTTGCAGCTTTTTACGCACATTTTATAACTTTCCAATTGATTTTGCCAAGGGAATGTATCAGAAACTTACTAAATGATATAGAGTTAGCTCGCTGAAGCACCAATAGTCTCTCGTGACCCTCCCGCTGCCTCGTCCCCAGACGGCCCTCCTTATTGTATAATGGTGCGCGTGGCATTGTGGGATAGGTGCACAGCAGCCTAATAGGTAGGATAGATAGCCGGATAGATAGCCGGATAGGTAGGATAGATAGCCGGATAGATAGCCGGATAGATAGCAGCCGGATAGATAGGTGCAGCTCAAAGTTTTGCTTCCTTCCCACGACGCCCCGCGCTCCCTGTTTGCCCGCGCTAAACCGGCGCCTGGGGTCGACAGACCCTCCCGCGCCTGCAGTACATGGCGATTCGGTTTATTCAGCCCGGGGAGGGTTGGGGGGGTACTCCCGTCAGTTTAGGATAGGGGTGTGCCGCAAAGGTTCGTAACGCTGATCCTACTAAAGAATAGAAAATCGAAATCTGGAATTGTGATCCTGATGGGATCCTTAGATAGGGTACCTTTTTTGTATTAACTAAAATTGCAGTACGTAAACCATGGTTATGATGGCGTGTTATTAAGCTAGACCAGAAACTCATAAGGACTTGAAACGTGTAACTCGCATATGTGGTTTTGACTGATGCTCGTAATTATTCATTTTCGCAAGTACCATATTTGGAACATGAGGAGGAAGAGAACTGACCAATCAATTTCGTCAACGACGTGACGCAATTTCAAACCAAGTTCGCCCGCTTGCTCAAAGAATGGCTGACAAACAGGGGGAAAACAAGCCAACAAAGCTTTCGAACGTTGGAGGGACAAAGCGAAAAGAAATACTGGTTTCGAAGACCGAGCAGGAAATTTTTCAGGCAACAAAATTGGTAATTGAAACAACATCAAGCAAACCGCTGGGGTTAGAAGTAGATCAAACTAGTCTAGCGTTGTATGAATGACAAAAGAGGTAAATACTACGCTGTAGTCAAAATACTTTTCCCGACGTTTCGGCAATGCTGCCTTCTTCAGGGGGTCAAAACTATTTCACCGTTAAAAAGTCCGTTGTATATCTCGCGTATTTAAATAAAAGCTCGCGCACGTTGCCGCGCGCGCGAGACAGCGCGCGTTAAGACAAAGAAGTCAATTCACGTGAAGCTAGAGTCGTGGTTTAATCCACTCGGAGCCAGAGTTCCGTGCTTGAAGATATATCGCATCTCCTGTTTCTTGCGGTGCTGTTGGTTTACCAGGCCTGCCTTCAGGACAGCGACCTTCATATCCTGCAGGGAGTGATCCGGCTGGTTAAAATGTGCAGGTACAGGAAGGTCATTCCTGCCATTGATCACATCCCTGCGGTGTTCCTGCCATCCTGCGCCCATTCTCCCCAATATACACGGTCGATCGACATTTCTCGCATGTTAAGCAGTATACCACGTTCTCCGTTGTACAGGTGTAGTGACCTGTGATGTTAACATGCCCCTTGGGTGTTACAATTGTGTTAGATGAGTTAACATGGGGGCATCTGCGGCAAACGGTCCTGTTGCAGCGAAATGTACCCGTTGGATGGTTCGGTGGGTCCTGCGGTAGGCTGCTTCTGACTAACAAGTCCTTCAGATTCTTGGCACGCCTGAAAGCCATCAATGGTGGTTTCCTGAAGATATTGTTGGTCGTGCTATCATCGTGAAGGATCCTGAAGTTTCCTGAAATGATTTTGCAGGCGTCCTGGTTCATGGGGTGAAAGGTGGTGACTAATGGTACTCTGTCATTGGCGGTGTTGTTTCCAGCGTTATTCTCCAGAAGCTCAGCCCTCGATTTGATTGATGCTCGTTCTCTCCCTCTCCTTATCAGGTCATTCGGATAACCACGCGTGCTACAAAAAAGGTCTCCATTTTATTAGCCTCGCTCTCAAAATCATCGTCTTCATTGCAGATCTTGCGTAGTCTGAGAAACTGACTGTAAGGAATGGATGACTTGCAGCTAGATGGATGAGATGAGCTGAAGTTGAGGTAGGAGTGGGTGTCCTTGTCCTTGTAGTATATAGAAGTGGAGACGTGATTATCTCGAGGCTTCAAGTAGATGTCCAGGAACAGGATGTCCAGGATGTCTGAGTCATTGAGTCTGTAAATCAAATCCTTAATGAAAATTGCAGCGCAGGTGGCTCTTGTAGAAATGCTTGATGTAATTTGCAATTATTTATACTACATGGTTCTTCGAGGAGATTGTTTCCTCAGTATTTTGTTCCAAGTACAGTTATACCGTTGCACTCTGGCTCCGAGTGGATTAAACCACGACTTTAGCTTCACGTGAATTGACTTCTTTGTCTTATCGCGCGCTGTCTCGCGCGCGCGGCAACGTGCGCGAGCTTTTATTTAAATACGCGAGATATACAACGGCCTTTTTAACGGTGAAATAGTTTTGACCCCCTGAAGAAGGCAGCATTGCCGAAACGTTGGGAAAAGTATTTTGACTACAGCGTAGTATCACCTCTTTTGTCATTCATACATTTAGCACCTACGCTGCGCAGGGATTCTTATTTTTATCACTTTAGTCTAGCGTTGTGTTTACGATTTGTTTCACCGTGGCACTGTCAAGAAATGTTCACAAAAGGTGGGTTTTACACGGAAAATTTTTGACACCAAAATATCAAGACATGATCGGCAAAAATATTTAACACAGTAAAATTGAAGAGAACCGTTTAATAATATTAAGTGTCATATGTCACACATTTTCGGTTGTTCGCTACCAAAATCAAGCAAATAATTAAGAACTTAACATTTTTTCGGCTTTATAAGCTTACTACACAAAATAACATCGTTTTACCTGCAGTTGATGTAGCTCTGAGTTCAAGCAGCTCCAAATGTTCAAATAGAGAGATTGTAATGCAAAATAAGTTGAATGTTTGATTCAGTGTTGTTTTGACACGTCCGCGGCCTCTGAACCTGTAACCACTACGTTTTGTGTTCGTTTCCACTCTCCATCTTCAATGCTGAAATCATACTGTAGCTTTAATCCACTTTGGACGATGAATACAACAATTTTTTAGGAAACGTCAGACCTGTACCACATTTTAGAACCAGTATTTGGAAGTCTTTTTCAAAAAATTATTCTCGGATGTTTACTTCGGAGCACTGAGTTTCATTGATCCATTTTTCAGCTTTGCAAAGAAACGCTGCAACACGGTTTTGGCGCCTTTTTCTTTCAGTCATGTGATCGATTATTTTCCCTTTTTTCCTTTCTCGTTTTTTTTTCTCGTTCTTTCTTGATTTTTATGGTAAATAGTGATTGAGTTTTGAATCAACTGCGCATTTGTATCGCTTATAAGTTCAATTTTCAACGGAAGCGAAATGAACTGCAACATCGTAGACTGGAGCGAGGGGTTTCCAAATATGGTAGTTTGAAAAATGAATATTCACGAGCATCGAACGCGAGTTACACGTTTCAACTCCTTATGAGTTTCTGGCTAGGCCTAGTCTAGTATTCTACGCTTGATGCTAAACTTCCCATGTTACAGAAAAAACATAAAAACGACCTGATCACACAATTTTTAGTGGTCATTTTTCCCTTGAATGGGGTGTCATTTTTTTGGGTTTGGGCCTTAAAAAGGGTATCAATTTACAATTTTCTATCCTTAAATGGGGTCACAGTTTAAGAACCTCTGTGGTACACACCTATTCTAATTTGACGGGAGTCCCCTCCCCGGCGGGGGGGGGGGGTGGGTATGGCTACAAAAGATTAGGTAAGTCCTGATTAGGTAGGGCGCAAATACGTGAGCCAGTAAAGAAATTATCAATACAGACAAATTATCTTGACTGATCTCTCCTAACTGTATTATAAAGAATCCATGGCAAACAGTAAGGTGAATTTGCAATGTTGATACTACATGGGACTTAAAGGGCTAAACATGTCGGAAAAAGTGAGAAAAGGTGTTTTACACCAAGTTGTTCTCACTTGTCGTTTATGATAGGGTTTCTTGCGCACATCTTATAACTTCCTAGTTTATTTTTCGGTTATTTCACCAATGGAATGTATCAGAAACTTACTAACTGAGATACAGCTATTGTAGTTCGTTCTGAAGCACCGAGAGTCGCCCGCTCAAGGGTTTTATACATTTCTTTGTGTTTGTTCAGCCGGTAATATAGAAGCCAGATTTGTAGATAAGTCAGACAGTTGGTAGTTCTATCAGTCAACTGAACAGTTTCTATTTGTGTAACGAGTTTACCCTAAACAAAGCAACACAGTTGATCAACTAATTCGCTGATGATTGATTGCACTGAGCTGTAAGTCACTTAAAAAAGACAATTCATCAAGTTTAACAAAGAAAACGTCTGACTTGAGAATAACTGATAGTTGGTCTTATCAGTAATTAGCGCTGATTTTAGCGACTTTGTTTCCTCCTCTGCTCTTTTTTAAATGTTATGTTTATGAAGATATGTTAAACATTTGAGTTTTTATGTGTTGATTTTTTTTTCAAAAAACTCGGTCGCTTAGAGTCGCTGTCTTAACTCTCCGTGTTAGATATCGTGATAAAACATACTCTCTCCTGCTTTTAATTAAAATTACATTGGTGTCAAATTGATACGTTCATTATTGAGATATAAATAGCTCTTAACCAACAATGATAAATACACCGCTTATTTATCCATTAGATTAAACCACATTAGTTGACGGTGGCCATTCAGTTCGTGACTGAGAAAATTTGGCAAACAAGGGTAGCACCGGTTACTGTGATTTATGATGCAGTGTGGAAGAGAGAGAGAAAAAGGTAAATCCGAGTGATCGATGCTATAACTAGCAGCGCTTAATTTTGATCACAAAAAAAATCTTGCGGTTATATGTATGACGTACAGACCTCCGGGGCGACAGTGACCTCTGAAGTGATGCGTACAGGTGTCAAGTATTTAACGCCTACTTGGGTTAGTAAACCAGGGGGTGCGAAAAAAAGAGCAAGCAAACTCCAAATTGAACCATCTAGTAGGTCATCTGATTATATTTGATTTTATAATACAAAAGTCCCTTAAATCGGAATTCGACTTCGAAACAATTTTTATCCAAACAATGCGTGGGTTGGAATGTGAAAGTGTCGAAAACGGCGTCATTAAGGATAATTGCCTGAATGACTGTAGTATTGGTTGCGGATAAGCTGCTAATATTTACGCCATGCCAGATACCCTCCCACGCACACTTGTGGATTAATCATGAGCTCGTAATAGTGTCATTTTATCTCTTGTGAAACAGTTATTTTAATAACATCGGTCGCCGGGGAAAGGAGGAGAGGAAATGGTGGTTTTTCTATCATCCCTCCCGGTAAAGGTGTTTACATTTTGATCTGAGTCTGCGATAACTTCAACCTAAATTCTGGCTTCTGTAGCTTTAGACACCTAACAGGAAATGAGTAATGACTGAATCGAAGTAGCAAATATGCTACTGTATTGAGACCAGTATTACATGTGATAAGGGATGCCGCCAACTGCTCGAAACCTAACCCTGTTTAAGTTCAAAACAAAATGTACGATTTCGTTCACTATGGATGATTACATTCCCCTATTTCAACTGTTTTCAGACCAAAGAGGTTAATAGTCTACTCTATTTTAAACCAGACTAACATGGTCACAATTTTTACCCTCTTCCAGACCAGAAAGGCTTAAAAAACCGTACTCTTTGGTGCGAAACATACCCATATATTTAAGTCATATACCGTATTTACTCGAAAAATAAGCTCCACCCTCGAATAAGTGCCGCACCCCTTAATAACTAAATAATATTCGAAGCACGTGAGCTCTAGAGCGAAAGATTGTGAAAGTATGAAAAAGGCTACACCCCGATGCACTACCTGTCTCTTCTACCTGTTTCTTCTACCTGTCTCTTACTTACACCCCCGATTAGGCACCGCCCTTGAATAAGCGCTGCACCAAAAAGTCCAAACATTTGATAGGCGCCACGGTGAGTACTGAATACGGTAAGCCGGAGAGCATCAGTCCCCCGACCTGAGGCTTTTAAGAGCGACTTTCTGTAAATACCAACTATAGTCATGCAAGATAGAAAAATCGAAATCGCCCAAACCTTGCCACAATTAAGACCTTGGGAAACTATTTTAGAAAATACAGGTTTAAGCTGTTTTGGATTTATATATTCCGAACAAGACAATATTTTAATATTTGGCCCTGCCAGGGGCCTCGGATGGGGTAAAAATCCCCTATTTAGTTGGCCTGCTATGGAAAAAAATTAAAAGCTGGATTACAATTTCAGTGTTTGCGAATCCAATGATCCCTCCTTTACCTTTTGCCGTTGTTAGAATGTAAGAATATTTAAACAGCAAATTCTGAGAATTTTTTAGAATGACCGTTACAAACGGTGTTTTTAAAAATGTCAATATTGGCTAACTTCAGAAGCAGAAATCACTGCATGGTACATGGCTTTCGAACTCAAGTTAACATTCTGATGAAAAAGTAACTTTAGTACTATTGAAATATGAAATAAAATTTTGGGGCAATTAAAACGGCGAAGTATGAGCGCCGAAGTCATTCACGCTACTAAGTCAAAATTAAAGAACGCTGTGTGACAACAACAGTCGCATCACCTGCCCCCAAAAATAAGCTTCATTGCACACAGTTGACATTTTCGCCTCTGCGAGACCCTTCTTTCTTTCATTTTAGTCTCAGTTGAGTTTTGGAGCGTAATATTGAGAAACAACTGTTATGTTTTGCTTTGAAGACGAGCTAAATTCCTTTGTACAAACAATTCGCGTGTGCCGATGGTTGATGACTATCGGACCTATCGCTGAATTATCAAATTTTTATCCTTTGTATTCGGTTCACTCATTTTTAGTTACTCCTTTAAGAGTAACGTTAATGTGGTGAAAGAAAACTGACATAATTTATGACTAACCTTGGATTTCTTGGGTTCAAGGAAGTTCAATTCGGAGATAGCACATGGAGCGTGACAAGTAACTCAAGTTGGCGTGACTTTCGATTCCAGGCACTTCGCAGAGTTACCAACCCGATTTTGTGTTTGGCACGCAAGAATCGGCGAAACATGTGATTTTGCATACAGTCTTAGATCGTCTGTACAGGTTCTGAAATCTTCGTGTGTGTACGTATAGTTTTCGAGTTATGGCATCTTGTTATTATTCGCAATTCGTTGGAGGGGTTTGCGGTCCTAGTATTACCAATCCAGCAAATGTTCAGTGTATCTTAATCGGCCAGTGCGACAAAGACATTCAAGGTCATCTCAAAACCCTTCAAGTTCGCGATTCCTCCTTGAATAGTGAGGCTATACTACTGTTAGCAAGGGCAGGTAAGTGTTTTCTTTATCTTGCCTAAAATGACGTGAAAAAATAGACCATTTACTGGACAAAATGCTAAGGTCAACAGTAACTATTTCAGTCGCTGCAATTATCGCAATGTTTGTGTAATGGCGAGTTCCTCACCCAACCCACCCCTCCTCCCCTGGGAAGAGGAGATGCGCTTGGGAGCAAAGGTGCTGTGCATTTTCACAACCATAAGCATTGGGGTACGATATTTCGATAAACTCGACTTTCCATTAGCCTGTGTCTTCTTGCAGTTCCGGTATGCGTCACTAGAAACACCGGGAAAATCCCGAGGAAATTACATTTACAATTATTTGCTAAGTCAGTCCTGCGGGCAAGGGTCACTAAGTTCTCCATTAACATTTTAGCAAGCCTGGAAACACCCCCTACCCCTCACCCCAATTCCCTGTCCAATTTTAAATTAAAATAAAGAATAACTTTGTTTGTTTTGATCACACGTTGTCATTAGGTATGTTTGAAGTGAATGAAGAGAACTTTAACTCAACAATCAGTCCGCGTCATCGTGACAGCTGGGGAATTAGATGGCGACATAACAAAAAGAATTGTTCATGCCCAGACAGCTGGACAGGACACCAAAAGAAAACTAAAGGGGACCGCGGCATAACCCTGGTGCAGTCAAGAGCGCTCTTTTACCAAACTCAAGTGCTACTCCCTGTCGGTTCTCGTAAGTGGCTGCTTTCCAATAAAAATATTAATTTGTGTTATTGACAGAAACATAAACATAAGCTTACACAAAACTTCTAAAACAAAGAGCATAAAGCTGAACATAGTATCAGTGAGGGCTGCCATCCAAACACTAGGAACTCCCACTACTGAGGGACATGCTAGAGACCAGTCCCAGGGAGGTGTCCTAAATTTAGAGGGTGTTTATCCAGACAATAGATGTGGGAAAATGGGATTGGGATGTACACATTAAGAAAAATTTAACTGTACTTTGCTTGTATAGTGATAGGAAATTTGACTGTTTATCTTGATTGTGATGTTCAGGACAGTAGCCCATAAAGCGGAGCGTGCAACTCCCATACAAAGCCTATGCTATGGCGTTTTTACAGACCAGATTATTTTGAGACAGGTTTACAATTAAAGTTTCCCGCGAAAAGTTTAGTTTCGGTGCGCATGAGTCCGCAGCACTACAAAAAATAGCGGCCACAGATCGTCTAATTTGTGTTAATCAGAATTAATGTAAATTATTTTTTTGCCGGCACAGATCAGAGAACTGATTTCGAGTGTTGCGCGTGAAGGATCACAAGTTTGAAGTAGTTACCGTTGAGCTATTCGTGTCATTCTACGGTCAGCCTCGCTGCGTCAACTTGGTTTTGTGAAATTTAGTTTCAGTTGTTCTGTTGGCGTGATTTTCGTTATCAGCTTTACTCGTGTCTAATGCTAAAATGCCAATTTTTCATTCGATGTTCATGTTATAGCTGCTTTTATTATTCTTTTAGTTTTATACACCTTAAAACCCGAAGGTAGCGCCAGAGCATAGGTTGGGGGTACACGGTCCCTATTTTTTCCCAGAGTTGGTTTTTTGGGTTTACGCGTCTGGCTATGGTAATGCTTGAGTATTTATGTGAGTTAATAAAGTGTATCGTGGGCCTGTCTGACCGACGCGCCCATGCCTCAAGTGTTGTTCGTGTGTTCGGTTGCGTAGTGGAGGCAAAACTTTCTTTCTCCTTCTAAAATGCCCAATTCGTAACGCAAAGCATAACACAAGGCTGATAAATCATTGGCAAAGCATGTGATTGGTAACACAAATGCTACTTTGGGATCCTAAATTCGCCTGAAATTCAGTCGAAAAATAAACTGGTATGTAAAAACGCCGTGACACGAATATAGGGCAGTGGTGCGCTCCGGGTTATGGGCTCCTGCTGAGAATAACTGCCCATACAGAATGCTACTGCCAAAAAAGCCGATGCGATTTTTTACAACGCACGCGCTACACGTGTGCCTCTTGCCTACACATCGTCGGAATTGTGGCCAATTTTTAAACTGGCCCCTGTTACTGACTTTGAAGTCAACACAAAATTAGTTTTTGTTTGTTTGTTGTTGTTGTTGTTGTTTTACGATTAATAGAAGTGACAAGATATAGCCAATGCTTCAAACAAACGTACCTAAAATTCAAATCACACTTTTACTCCTTTTTGGACTGATAAAAGAAAAAAGTTGTCGGGGTAAATCGATTTGTTCAAGCTACGTCAGGAACTAAAATACGCCTTCGACTTCTTGTGTACAACGTCTTTTTTTTTAAATGTTACTTGAGTAAGATTACCTTTAAAGGGAAATGGCTTCTAGAGGGAAAGAGACTAAAATGTGTTTGTTATTTTGTCATCTATTGCTTTTTAGCTATTTGCAAACAATGTCGAACCAGACTTCGTAATCACCAAAAGCCAGAAGAAGCTGCTTTAGGCATTTCTGAGTTAGATAATGTTTCAGAAGTAGAGGTGCATAAGAGTGATACAACGACTCCTGCCTTTAGAAGTGAAAAGTCTGTGTTGGTGAGTTAACTGGAACTGCAATGAAAAAGATTCAATATGGACAGCTTGCGCACAGGTTATTGAATGATAATGAAAACGTTGCTCTTCCATTTTTACCTTTGAACAGGGGGAGGATGTGCTGTCTCAGTCATTAGCAGAACTTTCCGTCACAGGGGCAGATTCAAGCTTTTACACTCCCTCAGGTACAAGTAGCAGCGACACAGCATCTGATACCGACGCTCAAAGTCAACAGAGGGTGCAGAGAGCTAAACTTAACGAATTTCTGAGTGTTTGTAACATTGGAAACGTTGCGGTGTACAAAAGACAGTGGAAAGATGCCAGTTTGCGCACTAGAGAAAGTCGTGTGTCAAAGGCAAAAGAATCTGTCGTGGCAGCATTAAATGTAATTGTACCGGGTGATGCCGGGCCACTTTGGGAAGCGCTTAAAGCGTCACAGTCAGTTGAAGCAGCATTGAGTACCCCGAAAGAATCTCCAGAAGAAAAGAAGTATCTCGAGGCGCTTGCCGAAACGTATTACAATGCTTCAAGCTGTACTCGCCGACAAATTTTATCTGTTATGGCGGACTTAACAACCTTAGAAAAGCTTCAGGGCTACATACCCGATCTCACCAGCTTTCGATTCAAAGAGGCAAGAAAGCACAAAATCCAGTATGGGCGAGGCGTTCCACTGCCCATGGGAAAGAGTCCACGACTGCGCGTCAGACCTGAGCAACTGGACCACTTTTTGAGTTTTATAACCAGTCCACACATCAGTCAAGATCTTCCGTTTGGACAGCGCTACCTCCATCTTTCGTCTGGGAAAGTCCTAGAGACTCCCAATGTTATACGGACTATGATACCACAGCGTATTGTAAAGCAGTACGAGCAATACTGCGACGAAACCGGTTTTAAACCGTTCAGATCATCCACGATGCTACGCATCCTTGATGCTTGTAGTGCAACAGTGAGAAAGAGTTTGCAAGGACTTGATTATATTGCAGCAGAAGGGGCTAAGGGGTTTGATGACTTGTTAAATATTTTGGATCGCCATGAGGAGCGTGGTCTTGACGAAGACGTTCTGAGCAAATTGAAGAGGGGACTGAAGGAAGGAAAGCAGTATATAAAGACTGAGTATAAGGTAATAGCGTCAATCAGTTAATTAGCAGAAATCTCGCACAAAATAATCAGCAAAACAATAAGCCGTTCGTGTTATCATCGACCAACCTTTAGTAGCATCCGTAAGAAATTAAGATTCTTACTCTTGCGAAGTTTTCATCATCCCGGTCAGCGACAAACCAATGCAACGTAACTTAAAGTAGTCAATGCACAGAACTGTTCAGGCTACCGAAGAAATCGGATATATCACGACGCAGCATTAACAGTTTTGTAATAGCAGTTAATGTTGTTGTCGCTGCTTAAATTAAATTGATATGTTTACACCATCCACTAAATTGACCAGGCTATCTCATGTGTGCTGCTTAAACTAAACCCATTAGAAAGCGGCTGAACTACAAGTTATGGTAAAAAACTATAGTTAAGCTAAAAAAGTTGGTATTTCTCTCATATATTTGTGGCAGGTACACGTATCACTGAGAATCCTCAAGCATCGCCGATCATTGCAGCAATTATGGTTTGAGCGACAGCAAGGAAGGCTCATTCAGAAGTGCGTGCAACCATCTACATGATCAATGTTGTATGCAGTGCGAAAGCCTTAAAGATGCTCTTCAACAAATGGAAAGTTGTTTTAAAGGCTGTAGCATGAGCCAAGAAGAGGAGGACGACGTGATGTATTCTTTTCGCGCGGCAGTGCAAAGTATCAACGCATGGAAAGCTCATCAGCTGCGCAGCACCAGACAAGACGAGGCCAGAACACGCATACTGGATAGTCTAGATGAGAATTCTGTGCATGTGACTCAAGACTGGGCAATGAAATTTCTTCCACAAAAATGCAGAGAGTCACAGTCAGATTGGTTTGCCAAGAGGGGAATATCCTGGCACATCAGTGTTGTAGCGCGAAGGATTCAAGGACGTTTCTATCACCAGACATTTGTTCACATTGTGGAGAACTGTAAGCAAGATAGTTTCACAGTTGTGCGCATCCTAGAGCACACATTATCCACGCTAAAGAAGGAGCACCCAGAACTGACAACCGCTTTTCTGCGTCAGGATAATGCAGGTTGTTACCACTGTGCAGAAATGTTGGCAAGTTGTGCGCAGATGAAAGCTAAGACAGGCACTGCAGTAGCAAGGGTAGATTTTAGTGATCCCCAAGGGGGGAAAGGATCATGTGACCGAAAAGCAGCAACAATCAAGGCGCATGTTAAAAGGTTTATTAATGAAGGTCACGACGTGCTAAATGCCGTTGATTTCAAGAATGCTATGCTATCTCACGGTGGGATAAGAGATGTCCGAGTAGTCGTTGTAAATGCTAGTACCGCCGAGAAGGACACGCAGTCTCAAATCAAGTGGGAAGGCATTAGCTCATTAAATAACTTCTTGTATTCAGACAACACCATCATCGTTTGGAGGGCATACAACGTTGGTGTGGGCAAGCACATGGAAAGTAAGCAGTGTTTTAGATAAAATATTTGTGAAGCGAAAATGTTTATACAACACCTTAAGCTTAAGGCCCATTCTTTGTAGGCTTCACTCTCTTTCATTCGTTCCCTCGCTCGTTCGTTCGTTCATTCATTCATCATTCGTTCGTTACATACATACATACATACTTTATTGTTACCTCCCCAATGGGGCTTTTCAGGAACAATTACTTAAATTACTAAGTTACTAATAACTATACAATCAAAATTAATCAAATTTAAGAAACATTTAGGGTTTACCTCGGTGTAAGAACCTGACAAGATTTTCTTTGTTTGTTAGCTTTTGTTTTGCTGTACGGTATTGTTTAAAATGTTTTTGTTTCCTTTGTTTTACGTCATCCGTGAGTTTCACAGGTTCTTACACCGAGGTAAAGCCAACATTTACAACATTATCTAAACTTTGTAGTCACCAAAATACTAAAAATGAATAAAATTTAGGGAGTATTTACAAAATTCGTTCGTTCGTTCGTTCGTTCACTCACTCACTCACTCACTCACTCACTCACTCATTCACTCACTCACTCACTCACTCACTCACTCAGTCGATTAATTAAATTAATTAATTAATTAATTGTTATAATTAATAACACATAAATCTTATGCGTCTAGTTCCAGATTATTCACAACCACCTCGTTTTCAGAGCCAGTTTTCTTCCGGCGACTTCTCAGCGTTATTTTCGTTGCCAGATTCAAAGGTAAAAAAGAATGTTCAAGTCGATGAAGTAGTTTCTGTGAAGGTCGACCTGGATCGTGATGGGGACTCGCTATTTTCGTGCCCAAATGATGGATGCATTAAAACGTATATGCGTCACTCGGCTTTAGAAAATCATCTATTCTACGGGAAGTGTGAGTTGCGTCCTGTTAAAGAAACACTTATGGACCAAGCAAAAGCCCTGTATTACGAAAAGCTGCAAAGTGATGCAAGTGCTCCTCCTCCATCTCTGGAGGGTATGCCACTTCCACGTTTCACAACAACTGAAGCACTGCCGGAAGGATGGGCCCTACGATCGAGCAAGAAAAGCACGCGGTTTAGCGAAACCCAAAAGAATTACCTCTAGAGCAAGTTTCAGGTTGGTGTGGAAACTGGCCTTAAACTTGATCCAGCCAAAGTTGCCCGAGATATGCGATATGCCCGAAATGCAGAGGGAGACAAACTTTTCAGGATTAAAGAATTCCTGACCGCCCAACAAGTACAGTCTTTTTTTTCAAGACGAGCTTCAAAACAGCGTCATGCACAACATGAATCCGACCAGGAAGAGCAGGAGGACGACATGAAAGCAGCTGAAGAGGAAGCAGCAGATGAACTTGTCCGTTCAACCGTTCTCGAAGAAGTGTCCTTAAGGCACCCTGTTGTTTATGACATGTTTAACTTATGTGACATGTTCATGTCACGCAAGCTAAACCACCTAAGTTTGTCCATGCTGCGCACAATTTGCGATCATTTTCACCTGGACATAAACCACATCAAAGGGCGAAGGAAAGCACCTTATCTTTCCATATTGGAAGACCTCATTAAGACCTGCCACTGTTACGTGGGTGGTCTCGTTTAGATTTTAACTTTGCGTAGGAATTAGTAAAGAGACCAAAGACCTGCAAAACTACCCCCCCCCCCCCATCCCCTTCCTTCTGAAAAAGGACAAAAATTGGAAAGGATTTCTATTTGGTGTGTGTTAGAAACAAATACTCTTAAAACCATTCATTACTTTTCTGATTACGTATTTCTCCTTGTTTATTTGGAACAGTTTGCAATTGTGTTTAAGACACTGAGCAGCACGAAAACTCACAGTTATGAAAATAACTCCCAGTTGTTACAGTTAAGTCATTATTACTGGTGAGCTGTAATGAGCAGAGGAGTCATACTGTCATGTACTTTGCTCGTAAATATTGCGACACTAACCTCAGAAGGCCTACTATGTTTTATCTAATTCTGTAACAAATTGTTGACGTGACACACATGGTGACCTGGGTTCTAGTAAACTTGTCACGGTTGCTCGCAATGCTGTCACACTCGATTCGATGAACGTGCTTCAGTCTTCTTGTATTACTGCTGTTTTTCTCAACCCAAAGCAATTAAAGGTGAGTTGTACTTTACTTTCGTTTTCTTTTGTTTCCTCTCTTATTGATATCCTTTGAAAAGACGTCTAAAAAGGTTCAAGAGACAAATAGATTCAAAGAGTTTTTATCAAACACATCGGCGATAACACAACACGTCAGAGTAATTTGCATAAGAAAAGTCGTCAGAAATATTTTTTAAGCCAGAGAATATACATTTTACCAGGAAAACTAACAAAATTTGGTGAAAAAAAGGAAGGTAGTAGTGAATAAAAACACGAGAAAATCCAGCGTAATTTTAATTTATCGGCCGGCGATGCGACTGTTGTTTTGTTGTTGTCACACAACGTTCTTTAATTTTGACTTAGTAGGGTGAATGACTTCGGCGCTCATACTTCGCCGTTTTAATTGCCCCAAAATTTTATTTCATATTTCAATAGTACTAAAGTTACTGTTTCATCAGAATATGAACTTGAGTTCGAAAGCCATGTACCATGCAGTGATTTCTGCTTCTGAAGTTAGCCAATATTGACATTTTTAAAAACGCCGTTTGTAACGGTCATTCTAAAAAATTCTCAGGTTTTTCTGTTTAAATATTCTTACATTCTAACAACGGTAAAAGGTAAAGGAGGGATCATTGGATTCGCAAACACTGAAAATTTAATCCAGCTTCTTTGAATTTTTTTCATAGGAGGCCAACTAACAAGGGGATTTTTAGCCCATCCGAGGCCCCTGGCAGGGCCAAATATTAAAATATTGTCTTGTTCGGAATATATAAACCCAAAACAGCTTAAACCTATATTTTCTAAAATAGTTTCCCAAGGTCTTTATTGTGGCAAAGTTTGGGCGATTTCGATTTTTCTATCTTGCATGACTATAGTTGGTATTTACGGAAAGTCACTCTTAAGAGTTCAGAACAAAACCTGTACACCTATTATTCGATTCACGTGTATCTTAGGTTAGATAAACGCCACTGAGCCATGATACTGATCTCGAAATACCATACATGTCAGTCGAGAGTTATTACATTTTGCTTTATTACATTATGAGTAAGAAAAGTTATTACATTTTGCGTTGAAAAGTTGTGACATTTTGCGTTGAATACTTTATTACATTTTTCGTCGATGTTACTCCATTTTGCGGCGATTCTTATTACATTTTACGTTATGCATCAGTCAATTCCAGCTGCGCCCATGCCCCCCCCCCGGGCTAACCCCCGGACATTAGCATTTTTTTCTCTTGGAGGGCAAATTCCCCGGGGGGTGGGGACACTTAAGCTACCAAATGCCCCGCGGTGGGGACGAAGGAAGAGGGCAAATGCCCCGCCCCCGGGATCGTACGTCCCCAATCAACACTGCAGCAGGTTTAATTCATTGCACACAATGATGCCACTTTCAGCCTTAAATGTGTGATTTTTCGTTTCTGTAGGCCTGCCTCTCCGTCTTCTATTGTTTAAAATGGCACTATCCGATGTTAATAAACTTAATAACGCCAAGCATGGTATTTTAATACTTCACAAACAACACTACATGATAGTTGATTGTTACTTAAATGTTTGAAAACAGTTCGCTAGTAAGCAAAAATCTTGACATTATAAAAGTCATCTGTTGTGAATAATATGGAATAATATGCGAAAGTATAAAACATCGATCCCTATACACATGTTGTTAGAATTTAATAATCGATCATTATAGTTTAATAGTCATCGCGACTAAATTTTATTTAAATCCTTGATCAAAGCAGCATGCGTACGTCGATTCACGTTGATCGCTCCCAATCTCGCTATATATAGTGATAGCTCAAGTTGTGCCTTGATAAGCAATGAAGAAATGCATAAAATCGAGAAAACCTCCACTAGTTCGTCCAGTCCATGACGGTCGATCCAATCTGCGACGAATTGCTGGTCCTTTGCGATAAAATCCTCCATGTTTGGATTTCGAGTCGGAAACCACGAGTGTGTCAAAACCCCGGGGGTAGCCCCGGGGTAGGCAAATGCCCGACCCCCGGGCCGTGCCAAATCTGCTAATGCGCCACCCCCGGAACTGACAGGGTGCACAAATGCCCCGCAGTTGCCCGGGGGGAGATGGGCGCAGCTGGAATTGACTGATGCATTAGTATTACATTATGTAGCGATTATTAAATTTTACGGCCTAACACTCCCACAAAGTTGTTTTAAACCACCACACTGATGGAATAAAGTACCCGTAGTTCGACCACAAAAAACTTGGGTGTCTCCAAAACGAAGACCTAAGACCAAATATTTAAGACCCAAGAACAAAGACCCTCGCTTAAACGCTTCGGTCAGACACCAAGAGACAGGAAATCCACATAAACTGTAGTCTCCTAAGCAGCCGTTTTTAGTGGCGTTGCGTGACGCCACTAAAAACGGCTGCGTAGGAGACTACATAAACTGGTTCCTTTGTCAGAGGTCAAGAGACACGAAATCGACGCGCCAATCACATTTCAGAAGCCTTGACCTTGAAGGAGCTTTGCTTTACTGCATCCACCCAGCTACTGGAATCCTATTTTAGCGTTTCCACGTAAAAAAAAAAACTTCCAGAAACAGTTCCAGAAAACTGTTTTGACCTTTCAGTGTATGGCGAGATAAATTGCAAAACAACACTGCATGGAACGCACGAAAAGTACAGAGCTAGCTGGAAATCTCCAAAGAAAAAGACTAATAATAGGCTCAATGCATTGGCATGGATCTTTAGTCAGTTCTCACAGCTGCTTAGTTGCACATGATCGGAGATGATAATATTGACCCTTTTCTCCCATGTTATATAAAACTAAAAACAAAATTCAACACCACACACATCCTGAACAGTTCGCAACAGTATACTAGTGTTGGATAGATATATTCCCGTTTTCGATTTTTTCTTCTAGTGAAGAACAGACAGAGGTTCTCAAGAACATATGACTCAAAATGAAATCTCAAATTTTAAACAGTTGAAATTCTGAAGTAGGATCATCTAAATTGAACAGTACTTTTCATAAACCGTACTTTCCTGTGATGCAGTTTGTTAAACTGTACACTGGCTGTTCTACCTTTTTACCCTGGGGATGAAATCTTGATCGTTCAACAATTAAATGAAATCGATTGAGCAGTGCAGTACATTCCTACTGTGCCCTGTAGTACACTAGTGTACTGACTGTTGAGTATTAATAAATATTACATCTTTAGCAGTGAGGCCTTTTTTACTTTGTAAAATTTATTTGATTTTATTTATGTATTATTTTCTTTAATACACTACAGAGTGGTTCTAACTTTTGACTCTTAGGTGAAATCGCTTATTCTGTCAAATCAGGAAAGGGATTATTTTTCTTTCTCCGGCAGAATTTAAAAAAAGTTCTTTGCACGGTTTTAATTTTCACAGATCGGGACTTTCTTGCCATATCATAGGCTCGGATCACATTTCTAAACGGTTGTTCTTTTGTTGTATTCAAATAAAACTATGCTTATTAGGCCGATCGACTTCCTGAGATTTCGTCAAAAACTCACACAATCGAAACAACAGAATTTCAACCTTCACTACAAAAGCCGGGGTGGAACTGGCCATCTATATATTCAGAAAGACTCGCGATGTAGTGTTCGTGAGTACATCCGGGACTTCCTTAGCGCTGGAAACCGAGAGTCATGGGACTAAGCGAAGGTGTGCGATGAGTGTACGTGAGTGTAACAGCGACGAGAAGTGTTGCTCGAGTTTCTGGCCTTAGTGGCCCCTTAGTAATACTACATTGGCGACGAGTGTGGTTCAAATAACTAAGAAGTATTTACCGCCGTTGGATTTGACCGGACCTGCTTCGCAAGTCGTGGGAGAGGTGGCGTAGATAGAAGCGTGAGTTCGAATATTATGCCGAGGGAAAGGGCATCGATAATGATCGTAAGAAGACGTCTCAACTCTCACATTTTGCTGGGGTGGTAGTACAAGACATCTTCGGCTGAGACTTACAAGATCCTGGTCCTATTCCGGCCACCTGTGACAATGCTTACAAAATCGCTATTCGCAAGCTGTATTTCTACTTTCGAGTCGCGGAGAACATTCCTACGAACGCCGTGTTTTTCGTCAATTTACCCCGAGGGAAGGGGATACCGCTGACTAATTTTGGTTCGCCTGAGAAAACAAGCGCGATATTGGGATTTTGGGACGAGTTTGAACGACAATTTGATGGATCAGCTGACTAAAAAGCTAACAAATTTCGAGCTGAAGAGAAAGCTGTTAGAACAGAGGAATATTACACTTGAAGAAGCCTTAGATAAAGTTCGCGCGTGGGAAGCGGCTGGACGAGAGGCGACAAATATCACAACACGTCCACTACAGGTAGAAGGAGACAATGTCAATGCAGTCAAGATGAAGCAAGGAAAGGAGGGTGAGAAGAGCAGTGCTACAACTGCGGAAGAGAGGGTCATCTAGCCAAGGATAGGACCTGCCCAGCAAAAGGAAGGAAATGTGCGAAGTGTGGAAGATATTGCTTTGTGTTGTCGAAGAGAGAGTGGTGGTTACGAAGCTAGAGAAAAAACGAGTGAGCGACGGAGGGTTTCTGGTAGACGTCCACGTCACAAAGCTAACTTTGTGGGAGATCGAGAGGCACCTAATAGGGAGGAGTACTGTGCTTTTGCATTCACCGTGTCTGAGAATCAAGAAGAAACCTAAAGAATCCGTGGTGGAAGTTAGTGTCGATGGCATTACAACAAAAGTACTTATTGATTATGGTTCTGTAAGCAACCTCGTGGGGATGGATAAGTGCGAGGAACTTAATGTGCAAGGCCTTAATACGAAGATAGAGCACTGCTACAAGCGGCTGTACGCATATGGTGGGAAGGAGTTGGAGGTGATCGGTCAGGTTCAAGTTGACATTTCAGTAGGTGATAAGAAAATAAATTCGCAATTTGTGGTGATCTAGAGTGGCAAGTGTCAACTGGTTCATGCGACGTCAAAGGCTCTGGGTCTGCTTTGAATTGGACTTGGCGCAGGGTCTGAGTTTGAATACAATGTTGCTGGGGAGGATTTGGCCACAGTTCTTCAGGCTAAGCACCCGAGGGTTTTTTTTTACGGTGGTGGCAAGCTTAAGGATAAAAATTGGAGTTATATACACGTTGATCCGGAGGTGACACCGATAGATCAGAAGCCGAGGCGTGTCCCATTCGCACTGCGAGAGAAAGTAACTGCAAAAGTGAAAGACCTCATTGCTAAGGATATAGTTGAGCGGGCAGATGGGCCGACCTCATGGGTGAGTCCAGTGGTAGTTGCACCCAAAGCATCAGGGGATATCAGGCTGTTTGTGGACATGCGTAAAGCAAAACAGGCTATTTTTCGTGAGCGGATACCCATGCCAACCGTCGATGAAGTGTTAGAGAACCTCAATGGCAGCACAGTGTTTTCAAAGCTGGATCTTCGTCTGGGATTTCACCAGATCGAGTTAGACGAGGACCTTAGAGACATAACCACGTTTGCTTCACGATGAATTGATTATTCAGGTATAAGAGACAGAGCTCTGAAGTTAAGTCTGCACCCGAGAAGTTTCAGCAGATAATAAGACAAGCGGTCTCTGGCATTGGTGGTGTTCAGAATATTGCGGATGACTTGATAGTACATGGTTAGAACGACGAACAACATGACAGACATCTCCATAGACTGATACAGAGATTGGAGGAGAAGAAACTCACCCTCAACCTCGAGAAATGCAAATTCAGAATGGACAAGGTAGTCTTTATGGGGGCTCCTAGTGTCAAAGTATCGTATCGGTCAAACAGAAGAGAAGGTCCGTCTGTGCTGGAGGTAAGCAGCCCTTCTACTCCAACAGAGGTTAGAGGCTTTCTTGGGATGGTTGGCTTTAGTTCACGATTCATTCCCAATTTCGCAACCGTCGCAGAGCCTCTACAAGCAGTTTCCAATTTCCAGGGGGTACCCTTTGTATGGGGCAGTGAGCATGAGAGAACATTTCAGGAACTGAAACAGCAATTAGCCAGTGCCCCTGTTTTAGCCTATTTTGACAAAGATACACACACTCGGGTGATAGTTGATGCGAGTCCTGTGGGGCTAGGTGCGGCTTTTGGTCCAGGAGAATAATAGAGAGAGAGAGAGAGAATCGAGCCGTATGCTACACCAGCAGAAGCCTAAGCAATGTCGAAAGGAGGTACAGCCAAACAGAAAAGGAGGCTTTGGCCCTAGTGTGGGTATGTGAACGCCTCAACGTATACCTGTACGGGTTGCAGACCTTTAATTTGGTGACAGATCACGAGGCCTTGAAGGTGATGTACTCAAGAGGATCTAAACCGTCAGCACGCATCGAGCGCTGGGTGCTGAGACTGCAGCCATACAATTACAAGGTATGCTGTGTTAAATCTGGAGACAACATTGCAGACCCCTTATCACTAAGATCCCCGCTTTAGAGAAATAACGTCGTGATGATGAGCACGTTGGAATGTATAGGTACCCTAAGCGCTGTCCCCGTAGCACTTAAGATTCAAGAGATTGAGAATACCCCAACAGAGGATGAGGAGTTGCAAGCAGTGCCGAGTTGCCTTGTGAGTGGAAATTGGGAGAGAGCCCCAAAGCCATATCGTGGGTGCGTAACGAACTGACCTTTATTGGTCAAGTTATCTTGGATGGAACAAGAATCGTGTTTCCTTAAGCCTTGAGGCAGAAAGTTTTGGAACTTGCACGTGAGGGCCACCAGGAGGTAGTGAAAATGAAGGAGCTACTGAGATCTAAGGTGTGGTGGTCGGGCGACGATAAGGATGCACAACGGAAGTGTCGAGAGTGTTATAGGTGACAACTTGCGACAAAGGAGACCGTGACCCCAACAGTGAAGACAACCAGGATGCCTGACAGGTCATGGCAAGAGTTAGGATTGGACTTGCTGGGTCCTATGCCGAAGAGAGAATACTTGCTGGTTCTAGTAGTCAAACTAGTAGATTATTTCAGCCGATGGGTGGAAGTTGACGTAATTAAATCTGCCACTTCTGAGGTGATCATCAAGTGCCTAGACAAACATTTCTCTAGATATGGAGTACCCAGTACCCTGAGAACCGACAACGGGACCAATCTGGCGTCCGCAGAAATGGAAGAATACCTGAATGAAATGGCATCAAGCATAGATTGGCCGAGAGCAAACAGGGACGTCGAAAGACAAAATCGTTCGCTTTTAAAAGCAACGAGGGCTGCCGATGCTGAGATGCGAGACTGGAGATTGGAGTTGAATAAGTTTCTCTTAGCTTACCGTTCCACTCCGCACACAACCACTGGCAGGAGCCCTGCAGAATTACTGTTTGGAAAGAAAATGTCCACTAAGTAACCAGAGATTTCCGATTTGGATGAGTCTGGAGAGCTGGGATATCAGCAAACGGGAGATCGAGATGCAGAGAAGAAGCAGATTGGTACAGATTACGTTGACAAGAGGCACCAGGCAGTAGAGAACTATATACAGGAGGGAGACCTAGTGTTACTGAAGAAGAGGAAGGAGAATAAGCTGTCCTCGTATTATGAGAAAGAGCCATACCAGTAAAAGCATGTTATGGTGATCAGGTGACCAAGGTGCGGAGTACAAGCGTAACATCCAGCATGTCAAAAGAATTGTGGCTCCAAACATAGAGCCAAAGGAGACGAACCCCGCAGGTCCTGTAGTGGTACCGCGCGAGCAGGCATCTGGACAAGAAATCACACCCAGTCTGGAGACAGGTAAGTGTCAGTCCAGTAGAGGATCAGAGTCCAATCCAGGAACAACCGTTACCAAGGAGATCGGGAAAAGTCATCCGACCCCCCAAGAGATTTAGTGACTATGTTACCACCTAGTGGTGACAGTGACTTTGCTATGAGAGTAGCAACTTTGATAAGGCTGTGTTTACGAAAGTTTTCTATTTACCTTAGAGGACATAAGACTTTATTATAAGCGGAGAAAGAGGGAGGATGTAGTGTTCCTGGGTACATCCGGGGCTTCCCTTGCGCGGGAAGCCGAGAGTCATGTGCCTAAGTGAAGTCGAAGGTGTGCGTTTGAGTATACGCGCGTGTAAGAGCTACTAGAAGTGTTGGTCGAGTTTCTGGTCTTAGTGGCCCCTTAGAAATACTGGAGACGATGTCGCCATTAATAGGGACTCTCCTGCAACTAACGCTCTTTGGATCGATGGTAAGGCCACAACTTGATCAAGTGTGATTATTATTTTATTCATGTAATGAAGTCGACCGCGAACCCTTTTCCGCCTTTTTCAATAACTTGTTGGACAAAGTAATAGAATTGTACAAGGTACAAAAATTGCAAACTTCTTTACTTGCAAATTGTTCGTTCGCGCGCTTAGTTTTCTAAGATCCGAAAGTCTATAGTTAGGCGAGCGGGGGTTAAATAATTGTAGTCACGAGCCAGCATTTACTTTAATTCGTCGTTTTAGAACGAACTTAACGGATTAACAATCTGAAAAACCTCTTGAGATGCTGTTGCATTTTCTCGAGTTTAATCTCCAAGAAATTAAAGGAAGCTTTCGTTTCTTTAGCACTGTCTCCAGTAGTATAATTTTTTTTTAAATTTTGTTTAACAAGCTTTATTTAACTAGAGGCTAATACTAAAGTAAAATTACTGCACGAGAATGTTTTTAGTTGCAAATTTTTTTTCGTTTCAACAATTGACGTCATTATACATTTTTTCTTCGATCACCGGATCAGATAAGATTTTTAAGTATCGTTTAAGGGCCCATTTATATTTATTTCATCGTGTGTGATCACGTCACCTCTGCTGACCCGACTTCGATGACTTCGATGTTTATTGGCTGAATTCTTTTAGCTTTTGTGGGTGGTGTTGTAGATCTTGTGACTGTTCTTTGTGTGTTCTCTTGTGGGGCGTCTTACAATTATGTTTGTGGTCTTTGTGTTTTCCCGTCTTTCCGTAACGAATAAACCTCAATGAATCGTCAAGCAATTGTGAACCGGTCAATAGTGGAGGCCCCTAGGCAGGTTTTTGTGTGCGTGCGAGCGCTGAAGGCGCGAGATACTTGGGGGGGGAGGGGGTCCGGGGGCATGCTCCCCCGGTAAAGTTTGAAAAATTGCGTTGTCTGAGACTGTATTTCGTGTGTTTTGAATGCCGTTACATAGGAAATCAGACAGTCAAGATCAAAACGTAAAATAAAACATCAATGCGTACGAAACACTTCTTGTTCCAAATGGATTTTGGTTTAATAAAAGTAGTGTGCCAAGCTCAAGCCTCCTTAAATGCTTCTCGGCAAACAAACCTACCACTTCGCCCAGATTAATGTCTGTCTCGTAACGAATGTGCATCAAGGCCAGCGATGACAGCCTCTCTTGAGCCATGCTAGCTCTGTTGTACATGTGCAGCCGTCTTAGGGCACTTGTGCTCCTTTCACATTCGTAGCTGGTGAATGGAATCTTCCGCAAGGACGTAAAGATTCTTCCAGCAGTTTATTTTAATGTCACGATCACATAGCGGACAGAAAATGAAAACGGTTCATTTAATTCATTTTCATTCATATTTCAATCTACACATTCAGCGAATCAGTACACAAGTACTACAGCTAGCTTTTGAAATTACTTGCTTTCTTTTGAATCGCCAGTCTTCAACAAAAGGATATTCGCGATCCTTGGGTGGGTGCGTACGCACTCGTCGCACCCTCCCTCCCTACGTGCCTGTTATGTGGGGTGAGAGGAGCGGCAGTGCTCATTCGTACACGACGTGACAGCAGCGTGATTGAATCAGGTGACCTGGTGGTCAGTTGCCAATCGCTTTTGCGCGGGGAAGGGGTAGGGAGTTAAGGGATTGAATTAAGGCAATAAACAATGCCACGGCGCTCAATATATCTTATTAGAAGCTTTCTACGTTCTTTGAAGACCTTTGAAGTCTTTGAAGCACAAAGAAAATACTAAATTGATCAAAATTACTGCTGACTTATTTTCGGTCTTCAATTACACTGGTGTAGTGTCAAAATACCACTGTTTTTTGTCGCTAATCCTTGGCCTTGACGTCACTGTCGGAATTTTGCCGAGAAAGGATGTCTTTTGTTGCGATTTCATTTTATGTGCTGTCACTACTTTTCAGGCCATGTCGCTTGTCGGAATTTACCCTGGCAGGGCCAGGTGGCGAATGCGTTTCTGAGTGACGCCAGAATAATGGCCTTATGATAAAACGCTACTGTAATAACATTGATATTAAGTTAATTTTCTCTTCTTTTAAAATCGGAAACTTGTTTAGCGCGAAGGACCCTATCCCAAGCAATATCCGTTCGAGTGTTGTTTACAAATTTTCATGTGCAGGTTGTAACGCTGGTTACGTCGGTGAAATCACCCGTCACTTTTCAACACGCGTACGTGAGCATTTAGCTACAGATAGGGCCTCTCACGTGTACAAACACTTGCAACAATCTGAAATATATGAATTTCATATATTAATGTTCAATCTGAAAGTTGCCGCGATTTGTGTTCGACCAATTGCTTCAGCATTTTAGACTGCGCCACTACAAAAAGCTTTCAACTAAAGATCAAAGAATCCTTACATATCCACTGGGAAAAGCCCACTTTAAATCAACAGGTTAAACATGTTAATTTAAAATTGTTTGTTTAGATTTCACATAATCACGCTTTTTTCTTGTCGCTTTTGCTTATACATTTTCATTTACAATTCTAATCACTATTGCATATAAATAGCTTTATTGTAACTTTTTCCTTCAACTGAGGGTGGCATCAGGGATGCCGAAACATGTCTTTGAAACTTAAAAGTGTTGCGCTGTTCTTTAAAATATTAACTTGTTTCCTGCTACCAAGACCTTTTGGCAATACTGATAATACTATCAAACATGAACAAGCTAAATTCCTTCACGTCACGCCCTGTTGGTGAAAGGAAAAAATATCACACCTTATTCACCTTATCTTTAACTGAAGATTTTAGTATTTAAAGTAAAAATAAAATAAACCAACAAGACAAAAGGAAAAAAAAAGGAATTATTCTAAAAACTAAGCTTTATATACTAGTAAAATCACACCAAGCTTTATAACAATTGAACATGTTGTCAATATAGTGTGCGCTAAGAGTGGTGATATTTTCATCGCGAATCGTCATAATATATATGATTACCGTACCCAAATTGTGAATTAGCCAATCAGAAGCCTTGTTTACTGTCATGATTTTCTACGATATCAAGTCACTGACCTGATATCCTACGATATCATGGACAGTTTGTGAAACTTGCATTTTTTTGCAGACTTTAGAGGCGAAAATTACAACAGA
The DNA here is from genome assembly GCA_964017195.1 of Siderastrea radians. NCBI lineage: Eukaryota > Metazoa > Cnidaria > Anthozoa > Scleractinia > Rhizangiidae > Siderastrea > Siderastrea radians. The sequence continues at coordinate 37,634,568 of OZ024899.1, forward strand.
AATACAACGAAACGTAAAACTATTACATTTGTTAAACGAGAAAGTAATTTGTTTAACGGTAAGAGAGAAAAAAAAAACAATTTTGCGCCAAAATTGGAAGCGGCTACACTGGCGGGCGCTCGAGTGAACTTTACGGACAGCGCTGAAACTTTTTTGGTTTCAAAATGGAGCCGGATTTTCCAAATTTCTTTCTTAAATTGGACTTCTAAGATTCAGAAAATGAAACTCCAAACAAAAGAATTAAATAAAATGGCAGATGACGAGTTGGAGAAGAGTATTGAAGACCAGAAAAGTGTAAATACGTGTCGCTCTACAACGCCTGACTGATCACGGTAACTAAAAAAAAAGCCGGGTTTTAGAACGAATTTGGGTACGGTAAATACCTAATCGCACCTTTTTTAGTACGCTTCGGCAGCATATCAAGCTCGTTTGGTCTCACCATGGGTATTTTGGCTCGACTACGTCTCGCCAAAATACGAACCACGGCTCGACCAAACTCGCCTGATATGCCGCCGAAGCGTACCAAAAAGGTACGATTAGGTATAAATAGTGACATACTAGAAAGATTAAAGTTTAATGTAAAAAGGCACTCCAGGAAGACAGCCCTGAGACGAGAAAATAATGAATGATTACATTTCATTAAGGCGTGATGAAACTCGTGGCCAATAGACGACTCACAGAAAGGACCAATTCTCTCATCGCTTAGTATCTTCCTGTAACGCCCAGTTTCAATAGGAAGCGAGTGGCTAGAAATGCGCATTTTGGTTTCCGCCACTTTTTGATCATTTTTTTATTATCTTGAGATAAGGTTCAAGCCTAAATTCATTTTGTATTTTACTATTAAAACTTAATTTATTACCATTTGAGGGATTAAATGTATTCTTTTTACGACTTCTAACCAGTAAACTTCGAATTGATTCAGAAGATTCTAAAAACGACTTAACCAAAAGAGAAATTTTAAAGCTCTCTAGATTGGATAAGTCAACCCTACACTCATCTAGTTTAGTAAAAAGTTATAGTGGTGAACCACGAGTGCTTGCCTAAGTTATCAAGGTGTATATTGGTCTCTAAAGCACTATTAAGATGTTGTTATTTAGGAGACTAAGTAATCTTAGGAAATATTTGAAAATTCTGTTGTAAATTAAATAACGTGAAGAGGGTAGCGACCAAGTTCTCCCTTCACTGCCAGGTTACTAGCTTTGGAATGAACTCTTAAAATCATTTTAGCAATAAACTGTAGTTGAAGATAATGAATATACCATATATTAGAACTGCGGGATGATGAATCGAATGTAAAGAAGAAACTGTAATAATAATACACGGTTTTTAAACGGTCCATATATTTGTGCAGCAGTAGCCAATAATACTATGACATCGATCGAGGCCCAGCTTATTTGTCATGGGATAAGTAATTGAGAAGGCTGCATCCTTTCTACGTTCTTTTTACAATCTAAAAATAATATAAAAATTAAAAAATCAAGAGCAACTGATTGAGCTTTTTGAATACAAAGCTTACGTGCTGTGCTAAGGTGCAACACTTGACTTCATTAACATATTTTCCACGGTATTTTTGTTCGTATATTTCTGTAGATGAAACGCATGACTGTATTTTAAAGGAGCTACGTCACGGATGACGCATCTTGAAAAAGTTGGGCCAAACTTTTCAAGTTTGTCATTCGTAATCCGTCTTAATCTCCCTCAGTCGTAACCATCCTTGTTTAGTTTTGGTTTACTATTACTTCGTTGGTGTTTTTCTACCTTAGGAAACTATTATTTGGAGGTGTCCTTCAATGTGAAAGTAATTTTGTCAGCTCAGAAAAACTAATGAAAATACCGTGACATAGCTATATGGAAATTCTAGCCACAGGCTGTAACGCTAGTTACGTCGGTGAGATCACCCGTCACTTTTCAACACGCGTACGTGAGCATTTAGCTACAGATAGGGCCTCTCACGTGTACAAACACTTGCAACAATCTGAAATATATGAATTTCATATATTAATGTTCAACCTGAAAGTTGCCGCGATTTGTGTTCGACCAATTGCTTCAGCATTTTAGACTGCGCCACTGCGAAAAGCTTTCTACTAAAGATCAAAGAATCCTTACATATCCACTGGGAAAAGCCCACTTTAAATCAACAGGTTAAACATGTTAATTTAAAATTGTTTGTTTAGATTTCACATAATCACGCTTTTTTCTTGTCGCTTTTGCTTATACATTTTCATTTACAATTCTAATCACTATTGCATATAAATAGCTTTATTGTATTTTTTCCTTCAACTGAGGGTGGCATCAGGGATGCCGAAACATGTCTTTGAAACTTAAAAGTGTTGCGCTGTTCTTTAAAATATTAACTTGTTTCCTGCTACCAAGACCTTTTGGCAATACTGATAATACTATCAAACATGAACAAGCTTCACGTCATGCCCTGTTGGTGAAAGGAAAAAATAGCACACCTTATTCACCGTATCTTTAACTGAAGATTTTAGTATTTAAAGTAAAAATAAAATAAACCAACAAGACAAAAGGAAAAGAAGGACTTATTCTAAAAACTAAGCTTTATATACTAGTAAAATCACACCAAGCTTTATAACAATTGAACATGTTGTAAATATAGTGTGCGCTTAGAGTGGTGATATTTTCATCGCGAATCGTCATAATATATATGAATAGTGACATACTAGAAAGATTAAAGTTTAATGTAAAAAGGCACTCCAGGAAGACAGCCCTGAGACGAGAAAATAATGAATGATTACATTTCATTAAGGCGTGATAAAACTCGTTGCGAATAGACGACTCACAGAAAGGACCAATTCTCTCATCGCTTAGTATCTTCCTGTAACGCCGAGTTTCAATAGGAAGCGAGTGGCTAGAAATGCGCATTTTGGTTTCCGCCACTTTTTGATCATCATTTTTTTATTATCTTGAGATAAGGTTCAAGCCTAAATTCATTTTGTATTTTACTATTAAAACTTAATTTATTACCATTTGAGGGATTAAATGTATTCTTTTTACGACTTCTAACCAGTAAACTTCGAATTGATTCAGAAGATTCTAAAAACGACTTAACCAAAAGAGAAATTTTAAAGCTCTCTAGATTGGATAAGTCAACCCTACACTCATCTAGTTTAGTAAAAAGTTATAGTGGTGAACCACGAGTGCTTGCCTAAGTTAGCAAGGTGTATATTGGTCTCTAAAGCACTATTAAGATGTTGTTATTTAGGAGACTAAGTAATCTTAGGAAATATTTGAAAATTCTGTTGTAAATTAAATAACGTGAAGAGGGTAGCGACCAAGTTCTCCCTTCACTGCCAGGTTACTAGCTTTGGAATGAACTCTTAAAATCATTTTAGCAATAAACTGTAGTTGAAGATAATGAATATACCATATATTAGAACTGCGGGATGATGAATCGAATGTAAAGAAGAAACTGTAATAATAATAATACAAGGTTTTTAAACGGTCCATATATTTGTGCAGCAGTAGCCAATAATACTATGACATCGATCGAGGCCCAGCTTATTTGTCATGGGATAAGTAATTGAGAAGGCTGCATCCTTTCTACGTTCTTTTTACAATCTAAAAATAATATAAAAATTAAAAAATCAAGAGCAACTGATTGAGCTTTTTGAAAGCTTACGTGCTGTGCTAAGGTGCAACACTTGACTTCATTAACATATTTCCCACGCTATTTCTGTTCGTATATTTCTGTAGATGAAACGCATGGCTGTATTTTAAAGGAGCTACGTCACGGATGACGCATCTTGAAAAAGTTGGGCCAAACTTTTCAAGTTTGTCATTCGTAATCCGTCTTAATCTCCCTCACTCGTAACCATCCTTGTTTAGTTTTGGTTTACTATTACTTCGTTGGTGTTTTTCGACCTTAGGAAACTATTATTTGGAGGTGTCCTTCAATGTGAAAGTAATTTTGTCAGCTCAGAAAAACTAATGAAAATACCGTGACATAGCTATATGGAAATTCTAGCCACTTTTATTGTAGTTCTCAAGGCATTCGCTTGGAAGACACGCTGTCACGAAATGGCATTCATGAACCATGTCCCTTAGTTAGAATTTCATTGTCTCACAGACTGACAGTCTGTGAGTTTTTCAAAGTTTCAATGACAAACTGTTACCCGCAAAGGTTGACTACACACCAAACGTACGTTGCAAACTTTACTATAAATTTACCCCAAAACAGGTCATTGTAACAAAACACAGCCGCGCCAGCCAAAACATTATCTGCCCACAAACATTTCTGATTAAACTGCTCAAACAAAAAGGCAAAGTTTAAGGCAGCGGGACCGATAAAGTAATAATACACCTGATTTCTGCCGCATTAAATCCGTTAATTTGGTGTCATTCTTTTCTTTTTGAAAAGGCTTTCACCGTGATATTAGCATCGACGTCACTGGCTGTCTCCGTACGCCTCCAGTCTTCGTACAATAAGGAATATAACAAGCTTTCCGTCGTCAAAATTCATGACGATGACTGCAACCAAAGTGGGACGCAATGTAAAGCGTCAACCAACGGTACACGGGACAAAAGCACTGGTAAGAAGCTTAATTTCGAGACAATAGTTGGGCTAAACATTGCAAGCTGCACGAACACACCGTAGAGTTCCGAAAGTAGCGACCCCCGTTACTTTCGAGTGGCCGTTACTTTCGGGTAGCCGTTACTTTCGGGTAGCTAAAATACGTCAGTAATTGAAGAAAAATGGTGAACGCAACCGGGCAACAAGCATAATGACACTTGGCCTGAGAAAACAGCCGACGTTTCGTGAGGTCGCCGCTTGAGCCCTCGCAAAACGACGTCTGAGTAACGAGCACAGATATTCCAAACTGGTGACGTACACTACCCAGATCTTGGTAGTGCTTCTGATTGGTTAAAAGAAAATTCCCTCGTGGCACAACCAATCAGAAGCACTACCAAGATCCGGGTAGTGCGCGTCATCAGCATGGAATTTCTGCGCTCGTTACTCAGACGTCGTTTTGCGAGGGCTCACGTGGCGACCTCGCGAAACGTCGGCTGTTTTCTCTGGCTAAACGGACACTTTAATTCTATTAGACAATTTTTTTAAAAGCTTAACTAGCGAGCAGCACTGGGCGAACTTAAATTGTAGAACTTGTTTATTCTCCTACGCGTTTCGTCTGACTAAAGCGGACTTTATTAGGGAGTTTTACAACTAAGAACAAGAAATTCTGAAGAATTTACAGGCGGAGCATAGTCTCTCACCCCCCTCCCCCCTCCCCTTTCTTAAGGAAAAAAGGTTTAACTTTAGTAGTTCGTTGTTTCCGATGACCTGTTATGGACAATTTGCACTTCCGGTATGTAAGGAATTAAATGTATGTATGCAACTTGCGAACTTTGTTTGTTTGTAACCAGTGATCTCTGTACGACTCTTTCAAATCGTTCTTATCCCTTTCCCGCCCGCCTTTTTTACTCAAAAAAACGCATTTTTTACCGTTAAAGCGGTTTTTTTTTAGTGAAGTGTTGCCAAATGCCACTAAACTTTGCTGCAAAAGCGTTTTCTTACACTTAAGCTAGATTTTGAGTCAGCTTCTGTTGTAAATTGTACAATATTGTGCTTTCACGCATGCGCATAAGCCAAAATTTTTACTCTTTTTTTTGCGGATTCATTTCCAATTCTCGCTTCTTTTGCTTTCCTTTTTCTCTCCCTTTCTTTTCTCTTTATCTTCTACCCTTTATCCCCTTTCTATCCACTGGAAAAGTTTTGGCCTCAGCTCTTCTAAAAACCTGGAAATCGAGCATTGATCAACTAGGTGACTTGGCCTATTTTACCACCATCTTTGCACCCAAAATTGGACACGTTTTTTCTGATATAGCTCTGCCAGAATTTGGTCGATATTCAAAATGGACACACGTATGGATGGATCTGTCCTTGCTGTGTTAGCTGCTTATCAAAACAATCTGGTGACGTCAAAAATGATGACGTCACAATTGGTGCAATGTCTCCGGGTCGAAAACGTCCCAAAAATAAGACTCTTGGCGGGAAAGAGTTTTAAACCGTGATATCGTGAAGCTACAACAGGCGGAAACGTTTTTTGCTCAAAACGCTTTACTTCTCCTCTTTTGAGCTCAAACTTCATTTTGTCTAGTATTCTTGATTTCACGTAGGGTTTCAGACCAATTTTTTATCGGGGAGCAGGGATGGCGCAGTGGTGAGAGCGCTCGCTTCCCACCAATGTGGCCAGGGTTCGACTCCCGGTCCCGGTGTCATATGTGGGTTGAGTTTGTTGTTGGTTCTCGTCCTTGTTCCGAGAGGTTTTTCTCCGGGTGCTCCGGTTTTCCCCTCTCCTCAAAAACCAACACATCCAAATTCCAATTCGATCTTGGAGGTGTCCCCAATTAGCATTCTTTGTTAGATACCGTTGACACCTAAATAAAGTGATTTATTATTTATTATTTATTTATTGTGTTTCTAGAGACATCTGGAAGACATATTCCCGTCAATGCTGAGATAGCTAACCGACTCGTAACGTTTATATTTTTCCGTGTTAACCCGTGCTCTAATACAGCCTAAAATGGATGAAACTTTATTAAATTAGTTTGAAGCCGTGAAAAGACATAAACGAAAGACTGAGAGGTCTTAGACAAGTTTAGACAGCCAAAATTCTAAAAATTGGGCAGAACCGAAAAGCAGAAATGTATTTCTGACCTGGTGCGACGGAATCAATTTAGATTGGTGATACTCAGGCCTTGTTTGTTATTTGATTGAGATTTCATCACCACCGAATTTTTTTTGTTCACTGTTTTCCTTTTTTTTTAGTGTTACAGTTTTTTTGGGACGCTATTTCTTAAACTATAGAAGTTAGTTCCAGCTTTGATTCTGTAAGGGCCGGGTTTACAGTGGCAGGTATAGATTGTTTTCGGGCAAATTGTCCGGTATGTGAGAGATTAGATTTTAATCTAACGAGCCTGATTGTTTAGAGGCCGCGCGGAGACTACGTGAACTGACGTAGACGAATTCAGGAATGTGTGTTGCATTTTATGAGACGGCTGCGACGTGCCTAGGCACGTCGCGCCGCCTAATTACAAGCTTGTATTTACACACAAAGTAACCACTAGATTTAGATTTAGGCCACAGATTTAGTACTACTAAATCTGTGGCCCCCAAAAATAAATATGTCACGCATATGTAATAGCTTAAATATGTCACACGTACAGTCAAAGCTCTCCTTGTGACCACTCTCGTATAAAGCGACCAGCATTGTGAAACCCCGTTTGACTTGTCACTTTAACTCTGTAATGAAAAGCTCTCGTAAGCGACCACTTCCGTAAGCGACCGCGAACGCTTTTGAGAATTGCCAGCGGGCTTTTTCCTTTCTTTTTAAGTTCTTGTAAGCGACCACTCGGTCAACAATTTAATAAAAGCAATCGTTTCTTGTTTTAATCTAGAGCAATACATAACACAAGTGCTAATGGTTCTTTGACTTGTGCCTACGCGGACCTCTTCTGTAAAAGGCAACAAAACTATTCAACATTATTACTACAAAATTAAGTAACCATTAATAGAACAAGCTTTACGCTAAAAGCTCTTGTAAGCGACCACTCTCTATTGTTTCATCATGTGGTCGCTTACGAGAGCCCATTCTCGTAAGCGACGAGCTCTAGTTGCGACTAGTTTTCTGAATTCCCGAGGTGGTCGCTTACGAGAGCTTCGACTGTATGCTACACCTTAGTCACGCCTTGCAGCTTACGTTATACTGACGTAAACTAGTTATAGTGGCTATGTTGTGTATAAATACACGCTTGTAATTCTTACTTGTAAAACTCCCTGATGAAGTCAGATTTAGTCGGACGAAACACGTAGGAGAATAAACAAGTTTTACAATTTAAGTTCGCACAGTGCTGCTCACTAGTTTAGCTTTTTAAGAAAGTCCGAAAATGGACGTTACTTTCGGGTAGCCGTTACCATATATCCGACTTAAGGCGATGTTGTAACACCACTGAGGTCTTTATATTTGTGTTTGTTTCAAGCATTGACCATGATCTGGAAAGATCGGAAGCAGAAATTGGTTTGCTTCCAAACAACATCAACGTACAACCAATTTATTCCGGGCAAGTATGCTTTGGAAGTCAATTCAGCCAGTCATATAGTTTATCTGGTAAGTACTGAAAAAGCCATTACAATGGCCTTTATTCCCTACGATTAATTAATAATTTGTTTCATAGACGTAGGGTTTCAAAGGAGGAAGGGGAAAGTTTTGGGCACAACATCGGCCTTTGGAGCATACTGAGGCCCTAAAGGGACACTGCAAGATCTTGACTATAAGCCTTTCCAGCCACCACCAGCCCCGAACCAAAATACCTCAGTATTTCCCCTCGGCCCGCCATGTCAGTTCGGCTCGCTCACATTCCTTCTGTCTCGCTCTTCAGTTAAGGCGCTTTTACAAGGGGTAGCTGTTACTTTTTTTAAGTTTAATAGTATGGATTCAATAATAATAATTATTACTATTATTTTCAGAAACTACAAGAAGGCACTAGTTGTACGACAAGTGATTCAAGCATCTTCAGAATGTTTGGGCCGAGTCCCCATCAGGTTCCGCCCGTCATAAAGTTGATGAGTCAAAAGCCCGGATTAACAGCTAATGCCACATATCTGGCTGTAAACGGAGCCTTTGCTGATACCTTATTTTTAGCGAATGAAACAACACGTACCAATAGGTGGATTTGGATAAAGGACATTTGAGTCGTTAGTGTGGACCTACTTTACTAAGATTTTCAAATTCTGGCTCACACACATGGCGCAAAAGCATCATATTCGACCTTAATTTCTGCAAATTTCACCATGCAAATCGTGCCTCGTTTCCTGAAACCTAAGTTTACGGTCAAGAGACGAAGTGTCGAGAAAAAGCGAAAAGGAGAGAGATAGACACTTACTCCTCTTTCTTTAAGGAAAACCGTGAACAGCAACAACGTTTCTGGAATGTTAATTGTGTTTTGTTCACACCCGAGATCTTGGAACTGCAGAAATCAACGGTTTCTACCGGTCACGGAGCAACTCCGGTTTTTTATTTCCCTTGCAGTCGAAGCTCACCTTGCGACCACTCTCGCAGATGACCAGCTCTGGTTGTGACCGGCATCGTAAAACCCTGTTTGAATTGTCACTATAAACTCTGTAATTAAGGTGTTTCGATACAGTTTTTTTGGGACCATACCTCGCTTTTAAAATCGGCTCTTAGACAGTCTTTATCTTGTCGGATCAACGTGAAATTTGCAGTAGTTTTTGGTTTTGGATTGAACTTTAGCGCGGTTTACATTTTGTGAAAATCGATATTTCCATGACAACGATAAACAAAAAACTTCGAAAACACTAAAATTGAAATTTTGCGCGATCCAGACTTCGCTTTGAAAAGCAAACACCAACATCTTAAACTGTGGTGTATGGCAAACAAAATATACAAGAACAAAAAAAATCTGTATGTTTGTTTCGAAGTAAATCGCAAAAACATTTCCAACCTTAGTTTTTGCATAGTAATAGTAAATGCACCGAAAAATAATCAATGCTTTGAGGGAATGGCTCGAAAATACTTTCAAAATGTGTCGTTTACTTACTATTTTACGCCTAGAAAGTTTTGTTGGAACTAGTGTTCGCGATCTCGAGAACGAATTGTTTTTCTAAGATCATTCGTGTAATAATTTTGTGGTAATTTTTGAATTTGAGCGCTTTTGCGAAAATCTTAAGAACGGCTCGATGTATTTCTTTAAAACATTAAACACGCGTGCTTGACGATGTGACGAATTTTAGTATCGAGTCTTATCAACATTGATTCACTGGAACATGCACTTTTAGATTTAACGCTAAAAAGGACGCATGAACCGACGGAAAAGGTTGCGTTACAAATTCACAGTTGGAAATATCGATTTTCACAAAATGTAAACCACGCTAAAGTTCAATCCAAAACCAACAAGTATTGCAAATTTCACTTTGATCTGACAAGGAAAGGACTGTCTAAGAGCCGATTCAAAAAGTTAGGTATGGTCCCAAAAAAACTCTATCGAAACACCTTAAAAGCTCTCGTAAGCGACCGCTCTCGTAAGTGACCGCGACCGCTTTAAAAAAAGAACTCCCTCGCGTTTCAACCAATCAGAAACACTACCTAGATCTGGGTAGTGACAAGTCATGAGTATGGAATTTCTGCGCTCGTTACTCAGACGTCGTTTTGCGAGGGCTCAAGTGGCGACCTCGCAAAACGTCGGCTGTTTTCTCAGGCTATTGCGAAGGCGAAGCCAAGTTTTAATAAGAGCGAGTGAAGATAACTTCCCTTGAACAAAAATTGCAGCCGATTCCTGGAACTCTACGGTAAAAGCAATTCGATGTTTTATTGGGGATTCATTTTGTTGTATTTATTTCATTGATAGAATGCTGCAGTTATCTAGAGTTTATGTGGAAAATGTGGAAAATTAGCGTTGTTTAGATCTTGTTTTGATCTAGGAATGGCCTTGGTAAACGTTTACACGATAAAGCGAGAACGACGTCAGACTCTTCACGTATTTTTCACGGATGCGTCACTGAGGTCTGTCACAGGTACTTGACCGTCACGAGTTTTACCAACGACCTAGACTTATGTGTTCGAGGTCATCTGTTGTCTTTATTAAAGAAAATTCAATTTGCCCGTTAAACCACTGTTCATGTGCATACGCTTTACCCACAGCACTTCACTTTCCGATGGAAACCACTAGACAAGTGTTATGACTACAATACTATTACTTTTATGCTAAAAGCTCTCGTCAGCTGAGCGACCACCCTCTGCGACCACCCTCTATTGTTTCATCACGTGGTCGCTAACGACAGCCCATAATTTTCTCGCAAGCGACCAGCTCTAACTGCGACCACTTTTCTGAATTGCCGAGGTGGTCGCTCATGAGAGCTTCGACTGTATCATGATCTTACGGAGGCTTAGAGAAAGTAGTATTTCTTTCTATTTCAGAGCCACATGCACTACACGGAGAAAAAAAAGGATAGAGTGGTTTACAAAAAAATAATGATTAATTCCTCTAGAAGTCGACAGGAATATTACGATACCAGTATTCAAAATTCGGGCTTTTGCTTTAAATTGTTATTCCTTGTAGAACAACTGATTCGACTCATAAAGCTGCATGAAACGTTTCAACTTTTCGAATATAAAGTGGAAGCCTCTTGATTGAAAGATTCATCTTCGACGCAACGACGAAGTTCAGAAAAACTTAACATCTTGAACTGATGAAGTCAAGAAACCTCCCATTTTTCTTTTAAAATGTAGTAACAATCGGGTCCCGAAAGTTCCGTTGCTATATAAACGAGTCTGAGAAAACTTATGCATGACTGAGCAACTGCCCTTTTGTCGATTCGTTCATTTGTACTTGTATTAGCAACATGGTCTACCAATGCAATTTTTGAAAACGTGTCAAAATTTTCATAAGGTACACCAGGCAGCAAAGAGTAACGAAAGATTCGACCTGCAGCAAGCAGATGTTAAATCTCTCATTTTCCCCTCACAAAGTGGATGCTGCTCTCAAGTGGACAGGAACAACGATTTAAATTTCTTCGAGAAGAAAAATGACAAAACAAAAGTTGTTTCATGACTGATAGGAAACCATTTATTTCCTGCAGTTTCAGCCTCTCGCTGATTAATCAAAATATAATGAAACACTGCAGATATATTTCCACCTTCCACAGTTGTCTTAGTTGAAAAGTATTGCTGCTGGCGATACTCCTACGGTGATTGCAGTATGTAGCTTTTGATTTGAGGATAAAATATTAATGACGCGTAACAACGTTAGCATCGCATGACGCTTTGTTCGGTTACGTTCACATCAACAAGATCACTTGCATGGTGGAATTAGTCGCAATTACGGTCAAATATATAATAATATGACTCTCTACGCCCTGAGGCAAAGAGAAAGGATTAAAGATTAGATTAGATAAGATAAGATAAGATAAGATAACTAAGATGAGATGAGATGAGATGGGATGAGATGAGATGAGGTGCTTCTAACTTTTGAGTCTATGGATGAAATCCTAAAGTATGACAAAGCTATTGAGCAGTACTTTCCTGTGGTGCTGTCTGTTACGCTGTACAAGGGGATTCTAACTTTTGAGTCTGTGGATGAAAGTGTGACCATTCAAATGAAAGCTGTGTGGCAGTATCTCCCTGTGGTACGGCAGTACAAGGTGGTTCCAACTCTTGTGGATGAAATCCGTAAATTGTACCATCGAAAAGAAAGCCACTGAGCAGTGCTATACCCTGGTGCTGTTTGTGGTTGCTGTACAAGGTGGTTCCAACTTTTGAGTCTGTGGATAAAATCCTAACAGCGTGACAATTCTGAATGAAAGCTACTGAGCAGTGCTTTCCTGTGGTACTGTTCAACATATTGAACAGAGCATAACTTTTGACGCCGTGTATGAAATCTTTAAGTGTGACAATTCCATTGTTAATCCATAAGGTGTTTTAGTACTTTCCTATTCGCACTGCTTGTTGTTCATTACTTTGCAAATGGATAATATATATCTTATTCACGATTTTCTCCTGTCTTGCCATCGAGGGCTATTTTAAGTGAGAGTTTTAAGTCCAGCGAGGTTTCGTCAGGCACATCAGTGTTGTTCCCTCGTCAGTAGGTTAATTGGTAAATAGTTTGTAGTCGACCAGAATTAAGATTGGATCAAACCGTTCACAAAGTTACATAAACCATCAAAACTTATGGATTAAAGCGTCTGTAGTTCAGACACAATACGTATACCTTAACTCAACAATGGTGAATGGAAGCAGTAATGCATTAAATTTCATTATAATGATGTGCAAATCGTTATTTCCCGTTTTAACAACCACTTGAAAGCATGTATACCATATTGAAGTGTTTTTTAAAATTAAATCGGTGTATCATCTCTGCCTCCTCTATTGCTTACAACAAACTATTGATAGAATCGCCCCGTGTAACAGAATCCGGAATCCGGAATCCACGAAATTTTGAATTTTGGAATCTGGAATCCAGTGGATTGGGATCCAGAATCTACACTTGTATAGAATCTGGAATCCACTAAAGTTTGGAATCCGAAATCCACTTGTGAGTTGATAATACTGAAACCGTTTGCTGAAAAAAAGTAAGATTATTAAAAACGAAATGGAGTGAAAGAACACAAGAGATGAGACTGAGGAGCGCAAGTACGGAGCACTCCCCACCGGGTATATGATGTAAGCATAATGATTGGTTGACTAAATCCATCACACGATCAGCGGAGGCGTCTTTTGAGCATGCAGCTATAATGGCTGAGGGTACGTACAACGGAGCTCAGTGTAACGAGGAAGTTGCATCGGTCATGACAGACGGATATGTAACTGCAAATGATCATCCGTTTCACATGTAAAGGTCATAAGGCCGTGTCGATCGTATGGTGGCACATGGGTCTGCTTGTACTTGGTTGTCTCTGTTTTTTTTTGTTTGTTTGTTTGTTTTTGTTTTTTATTGTTAACAGTCATTTTTTTTATATTTTGACTCACACAGTAAGCAAAAATGACACAAAGGAGTCTACAAAAATTCTTTCCCGAATTCAGGATATTTAGGGGCCAACCATTTACCTTCTGAGAGGGGGGGGGTTGGGTGATTTTGAAAAAAAAATATCCTGCAAGTGCATATGGGTAGGAAAAAATTTCCTGCACAAGACTATTGTCCAAAAAAAATTTCACGCACGTACAGTCGGCTGGAAAAAAAATTCTGGCAAGATGTTTCCTGGGTTGACACATTGAACTTTATCAGCAGACTGTTAAAAGATTTTAGCATCTGGACTTGGGTAAGAGGGATTCATAGCACAATAATCTGTCCCCCTCAGATTGCCTTTTCGTTACATTTATAGCACCTGAGGTTACCAATCTTGATACATGTTTTCTGAACTTCAAGATCACGGCTGGTGTTGTGATTTGAAGAACAATGTTTTCAGTGCACTCTAAATCAAGAATGCCAGAATAGCTGTTGGAAGATATCTATTTGACACAAAACTGGAATGAGTTCTCCTGTAACATTAGCCTGAACGCTTGTCAAGTAAACGTGTAAGGATAGGAGGTGTGTCTTTTAATATAGAAAGTGTCGTATGCCTTGCATACCGTATGTATTCCCTCTGTTGTGGAATATTAGTATACAAGCTCGTTACGTCCAGAGATTCAAGTATTGCGCTCTCTGGAACTTTAGTCCTGTCAATGAAATTAATGGAATCAGTTGACTGTATCAGCCTTTGAGATACGACTTCTGTTATTGTGCTAAAGGCTGGAGTAGTGTGGCAACAAATGCTGATAACTTCTCTGTTGGACCCGAAACTCCCGAGGTCTCCCAATTAAGTCGGTTTGTGGATTTTCGTAAGGGTATAAAATATTGGAATTCGAGGCGGGTTTGGTGTTTGGCAAAGCCATTTTTCAGTCATTTCGTTAATGTGGTGTTCATTGTGAACTACTGTAATCAATTGTTGTACTTTGCGGGATGTATCTTCATCCATGGGTACTGCAAGAGGCCTCAGTAATTTTCCATGTTCGTGCATGTTGTCTAATTGAATTTGTCCCTCGTTTTTTCCCAAGAAAGTCTGGGATGAAGCCCGAATAAAGTTTGAATGTGAGGAAAAGGATGAGAAATCATCATCCAGTTTTCCGATGGATGTGATCTGGGGATATCTGTCATCATTGAAGCTAGGGAATGGTACCCATAAATTTGGTAGGATAAATGACGTGGCCAAAACAGTTCTTATTCTACCACATTCAAATGCCGGTGAAGAGAGAGTTGTGTCTCTTATAAGGAAAACAAAACAACATTTCGGCAGCATCTCTCCAGGTGGACAGTACGCTGGCCTTTTTGCTTACTATCAAAATGGCCAACAAAGAGTCATCTTTTGAACCACCTGCGGATTTGTTGGCCACTTCAAAGAAAGCTACTTGAAACTACACCAAAGAGCATCATCAACGCTGTTTTTCAGCGTTATGGCGTGTTAATTTGACTTCTGGATAAGTCAGAATGTTAAGAAAGAGCTGATATTAGTCCAATTAAAAGAAAAATCTGGGATCTAAATAGTTACTTTCGAAGGGTCACATTTCCGCTCAGAATAAAGGAAAACACGTCTTAGCTACTTCAATTTTTCAAAATTTTCTGGGATAGCCTGCCCCCAGACCCCCCCTACAAAGATGACGCCGTCAAAGATCTCACTCTTTGCCAACAAAGCAACGTAAGAGCTCTGTGCAGATTATTTCGGGGCTTTGTAATGTGTACTTCAGCTGTGAGTTGGATTAAACCCTTTCTAGATAGCTCTCTAAAGCAAGTTATTGTTGTACTGGTGGTTATCAGTTTGATTTAACAAGGAAAGGATGTGGTTCATTGTTTTCCCGTAAAATATGTACTGAGGGTGCATTCGCACTATGCACTGTACTGTTCTGTAGCTCTATGCATGCACTATGTACTGTACTGTAGGCACATTCGCCTTGCAAAATGACCAAAGTCCAGGAACAGGTCTGACGCTTTTCATCAGTGGGAAGGGGTCACCTCAATGTTTTACATTCGGTGTTAAAATTAATGTACTGTATTATAAAAATCAGATCCAGATCCTTAACCTTTTATAATTTGATTTATAATGAAGCCCTACTAACCCCATCCACACACAAAAAAATTTCATGCAGAACGTTGGAGGGAGAAAAAATATCTTGCAAGCACATACCCCAAGAAAAAAAATTCATGGGGAATTAAGGGGTTAAAAAAATTCATGCCTATACCAAATCACCCAACCCCCCCCCCCCCGGAAGTTAAATGGTTGGCCCCTTAGGTCGGCCAGGCCGTTGCTGTATACTAAAACGTTATATTGATAAAACGTTGTCGGCTGCAAAGTATAAACCATGAACGATGCGACACGATGGAATTCTGGGAAGACAGCACTGTGGCAAGCTTGCTACTCAGTTCCACATATTGATATTCAAGATATTTTCATTCCTAAGAAGGTTTTGAAATACTAGAGATTTGGGTATACTGTGTTAAAATCATCTCCACGGTGCCTGAGTATAGAAGGAATTTTACCGCTTGCCGGCAGAAAACCATTGGGTCGTATCGTTCATGGTATATGCTTTTCACACGACAACGTTTTTTCATTTAGGTATATATGTACAATTTGTACTGAGAAATCAAAAACTAATAACGCACGTGCTTACATAACCTGATATAAACACGAGAGAAAGTTTAGGAGAATTCGAGAGTTTGCGGTAATTAATGCGAGCATTTTCTACCAAGCGCAAAGCAGAAACCGCCTTTACTTTTCTGTTTAGCTAGATCGAGATTTAATTCGGAGGAGTCCTGGTAGATTCTTTCCTTCCTTACCTTTGTTTTAAACACCCGAACACAAGAGAAAATCGCCTTCAGCGTGTTAAGAGGAAAAGAAGACATAACGCTAAAAATATTCTTATGTTTTAATTTATTTGCGTGGCGAAAGAAAATTTGGCAAAATGGCAATAAAATTAAACATCCATCGAATATCCCAATAATATGTAAATTGTCCTCTACAATTTTTATATGTCGATATCATTTGATGTAAACGCACGAAATCAACAACATGCTTTTCATCTTCGTGAAAAAAGGATTGGGGAGGAAAACGGTAGAGAATTTTTGTCTCATTTTCAATGTCTTCAAAGAAATGACAACCATTCATAAAGAACCAATGAATTTTTTAAGTTTGAGTTAGTCGTGAGTTCTGTCGCTACGTAATTATGCTGTATAGACATTCTTCATCAGTAAATATAATCAAACGCTAGCATCGCGGTAGAAATTGGCCTGTCAAAAGTGTAAGTCTTCGAATTTATTCATTTCTTGCACTCAATAAGGTAGATTAGATTTACAACTTAAAGGGTCAGTGATATATCGTTCTTTTAAATTAAGTCGAGGTTTGTTTTGCAAACCGAAACATCGGACAAATACATCACTTAGCGTGTGTTTTTTATTTTATTTCTGTCTCAATTTAAATTTCTCAATTTTCATGCCGTAAGGATCAGTTTACTGTTGTTTACTTTAGTCTTCAAGATTTTTAATAATCCAGGTCTACACTAGATTCGGTACTCCTCACTGCATGGTTCGTAGCTGTGGTTTTGCCTTTGTTAGTTCTTTTTATAGAATACTAACTAAGCCTAGTTTAATCACAATACGTCATCATAGCCATGGTTTACGTATCGCATTTTAGTTAAAACAAGGATAAAACTGGGATCACAATTCCAGTAAGGGGCAAAATTGATACCCTATTTATAAGGACTGAGAACCTCAAAAAGCATACCCTATTAATTCCGCGGACATACCTATATAGCTTATATATGGGAGTACGCCCTCCCCCCCCCACCCCTACCTTGTTATTCA
The DNA here is from genome assembly GCA_964017195.1 of Siderastrea radians. NCBI lineage: Eukaryota > Metazoa > Cnidaria > Anthozoa > Scleractinia > Rhizangiidae > Siderastrea > Siderastrea radians. The sequence goes on from OZ024899.1 coordinate 37,651,929, forward strand.
GCCAGTAATAGAGGCCAGATGTGTGGATAAGTCAGGGAATTAGTATTTCTATCAGGCAAACAGTTCTTTATTGACTGTGCAATGCGGTTAAAGCATCACAGTTAATCACCTGATTCGCTGATGATTGATTGCACTGATAGTCCGGTCCGTTAAGGGAAAAATCGTGACAAATCGCGTAAAAGCATCAAATTTGGCACGCATATTCTTGAGACTATATAAAACAAATTGAGAAGGGGTGCCGCGAGATCCGAGCATCCGGGGGGCCGTGGAATGCAAATCTATTGTCGATAACTTGGTCACAGGACAACCAGGCTCACTAACAAATCACTAATAGCAAAATAGAATTATCGTAGGGAACTTTTTAACTGATTTCATCAGCGAACGGAACAAATGATAATAAACAGTCATTAGAGTTACTTGCCACATCAAATCCACATACTGTATGTATATTTGTCTACCAAGAGATCTGCTCATGAGCCTGGTTATCCTGTGGTTAAATGGATTACTGGCCGTGACTGGTGGACAACAAAGTAACATAAGCCGGACTAATGGAAAATAAAGCTTATCCCAAACTGGTTAAGCAGCTTATCTAAGTCTTAGTTCAAGCTTTCTTTTGACAAAGACATATCTGGGAGAGAAATTTCTTTTCTAATTAAAAAAAATGTTACAATTAAACCAACACATTCAACAATTCAATTTGTGATCACTCAGCCACGCATAGATCCTCGAGATCGATCGTTATAAGAGATAAAGGCCGACAAAGCATGACAACAAAAACATCAAAAGGCATCAGTTAGTTAGAATGACCTGGCAAACTTCAGAATTTGTTCACCAAACTGGAGAAGGGGGTTTTTATGGGTTAATCTGTCATTCTCTCTGGTGTAAATAGGAGCCTGAGCGCATGACAGGCATTAATTAAAAACGCCTGTTCTGCACGCGGTTGTAGGTGTGAACTGCTAAGGCTGCTAGCTACATTCAGAGGAAAAAACAAATGCATGTGTTGGCAAAAATAAAATAACGAAGCAATAGCGTTTTTTACGTTAATCGTGAAAAACACGTAATGTTGTCAGAGAAGATTCTGGCCTATTACAATAACCATCCCCTCTGATCTACGCGTTTATATTCAAAAGACCAACACTGAAACTCTGAGACGGTAATTATTTACGTCGCTCGCTATTCTAGGGCGAAAGGTTGAACTCGTCGCCGTATCTAGGCCTCTTCGCTCTCCGTTTATGCGTTGTATTCGAAATCTAATAGTTGCAAGTAATTTAGCGTGATTAATGTTTTACGCGTTTTTCAGGCGAACTCTCGCCTGAAACATACAATAAAATACTGTTCTGCAGACCTCGGCGTCTTTTCATAGGGGCACCCAAAGAGAAACTTTTAGCAAAATACTTGAAATATCATTTTCTGGTTTCTAAGATTGTTACCGAGCTTTTTAAGGGCATATTTGCGTGAGCTTATACGGGTTGGACTGTTCGGCGTTTCCCGACGTGTCCAATCGATGAAAATCGATCATCGGAAACTAATCGATATAATCAATATAATCAATAAAAATCAATCGATTAATATCGATTGGTTCCATTGTATCGATGAAAATCGATACTCACAATTCACGTCCTCTTAATTGTATCGATTTTTATCGATTTTATCGATTATTATCGGTTATAATAAATGAACCATTTATGAATTCTTGCAACATTACCATCTTACGTGGAATATGAAGGCCATTATTACCACATCTCGGAGTTTTTGTCTTTGCAAGAGGGAAAAGTTTACAGGCCAGCATCATCGCGTATTGCAAGGTGGATGTCAAGTTCACAAAGTGACTTTTACGAGCGTATAGATGAAATCATTTCGCCTCAAAAAACAGAGAAAGGTATATATTTAAAAGACTTTGCTTCATTTTGGGTTCAAAGCAAGGGACTCCTTTTCGGACAAGTTATTCGGATTGTTTGGAGCCCATCCTTTAAGGCGTCATACCCAGCCTTCGAGTGGAAAGAAGATGCAAGCAAAAAAGGAAAGTCATCCATTTGCATTAAGTGCTAGTCATAGACAGAGGTTGGTTTGCTGTGGAAACTGCACCCTCAAAATGAATTCCAGTTGTGTGATCCAAAATCAATGCTCCAAAAATACCAAATTGATTCAGAAGCTAATGTATTGATAGACCCTTCTAAATTGAAGCAAATGTTGCCTAAGATGGAAAAATTGGAGGCAGAAAGGATAGAAAGAGAAAGAAAGAAAAAGGAGCAAGACAGAGAAGAAGCCAAAAAGGGTGAACCAGACAGTATGACAAAAGAACTTTTAAAAGAAATCCTAACTGAGCATAGTTAGGATATTCTCCCCCTGGATTCCAGAAGTTATCAGAATTACCGAACCTAGATAAAAAAACATTCTCAGAACATAACTTTAGAACAGTGCCTTCTTTTGTCTATTACTACGACGCAGAACAAGAGAAAAAGCTTGTTATTTTAATGCACATTTTGTTTATTCTTGATTTGTTTTCTTGTTTCTTGGATATGTCATTACTGAACTATGTTTATAACCTGTTATTGTACATATATTCTATGTATCACTTTTTCCTTGTCGAGGCGTTAGTTCATGCCATACTTGCAGCATATTCTGCCTTCCTTGAATTTCTTTTGATACTGGTTTGCTTTGCATCAGCCAAAGTAAATGTTGCTTCCGAAACATTTGGTTACGTTCAAATAGGGCTGTTGTAACTTTATAGTGGACCGAAAACTGTGTCTGTTACTTATATATCAACACACTCTGATGGAATTTTAATCACCGTTTCATGATTAAACAAAATAAAAAGAGCTAGCAACGTCCGAGAGTGTTGTAATTTTGATAGAGTTGGATACCAGTTTATGTAGAAGCACCTGAGAACCTGTGATAGTTTAGCCCGGAGTTAAGTCAGTCTAGACGTGGAAAAACGGGGAAAATGGCCGGGTCTCTTCTTATTTGAAGAAGTCGGTAATTTCGAAAAACGTTGTTTAACGAATCCGTTTCTGTTCACATCAGAGATTATAGAGGGCTATTTTGAGGGTATTGTCCACAAATCACGGGTTTCAACTGACCAAACTTTTCAAAGAGAGTTTTGAACAGACTTTCAATCACGTTTTTCGTAATTTTGACACATTTAGAGGAAAAGCAGCAATTGCATGACAGATCACTTTTTGTGAAGAGAAAAAAATACAATAGGTAAGACTCAATTGCCAATGCGTAGCGCAAACGTATCTGAAATCATTATTAAACGATTGCAACTGACAATCGATATAATCGATAAAAATCGATGAAAATCGATGACAATTGATGAAAGTCGATGAAAATCGATGAAAATCGATACTCACAACTCTTTGGGTCATCGATTTTCATCGATTTCCGATATCAATCGATTAATTGCTACCGATTATTATCGATTACAATCGATTTTATCGATTATCGAATTTCATCGATTGGACACGTCGGGGGCGTTTTTAGCTGAAAATCAGTTAAGGCGCAGACAATTTTAGAAAACGGAATCCCATCCGTCGAATTTCCGAGCTGCTAATGTCTTTCCGAAAATGCTAGCTGGCCTCATTTTACACTCTAAATGACATATTTGTCCCTCCCAAAATAAAAGGAATTAATTAGTCACCTTTTTAAGAAAGTCCGTGAGGTGATGTTTCGCCACAGAAATCTATAGTTTTCACTGCAATTAAATCCGAATATCTCAGGCGCCTTCGGTCTGCCGAACAGATATTCCTCCGAAAACGAACCGTTGGGTGCCCCTGTTTTCTCAGAGGGAGGGATTAGATTATGTTATCGGTATAAGCAATGTTAAGTACCCGATGCGGTCTACTGAATTAAGAACTGCAAGACAAAAAAGAAAGAAAAACGTACGATGCTGGAAAAAGTGGTGACTAATCGTTGGAGCTGGTTGACTACCGTGAAAGAGAGCTTAGCAAGCGTGCGTGCTTCTAATGATACTCGCTGGTGACATACGACTCATGGCAGATTGAACTGGACGTTACCAATTTCAGAATTATATGAAGATCATCGCAGTGAAGGTGTTTCAACTTAAGCAGTTAAAAAGAAGAAACCTGAAAGAATTCAGGCTTGAACGGGAACCGAACCCATAACCTCAGCGATACCGGTGCAGCGCTCTAACCAACTGAACTATCAACCCAACTGGGAGTTGGTCAATTGAGAGTATATTTATCCCGTAGATGTACTATTTCAAAAACGAGTGCGAGTGTTTCATCACGATTTCCAAACACGAGAAAACAGATGAAAGCACGAGGCCGCTTCGGCCGAGTGCTTTTATTGTTTTCGAGTGTTTGGAAATCGTGATGAAACACGATGCACGAGTTTTTGAAATGACTTCTCTAAAGAAACAATACAAAATTATGCAGTGTTGTATTTTTTCCCGTTTTTCTTTAAAATGCCTTGTATGTGTGATTTGTTGTATTCAGTCGGCATTCATTGTATTTGTGAACTTTTGTCTTTAATTATCCAATAATTTCGCGTTGCACCAAATTTGTATTCCAAAAGCGTTGTGAACTTGAAGTGATTTACATATTGTTTTTGCCATGGCCGAAGGAAGGTTTCGCTACCCGAAAACAATCGAGGAAGAAGAACTTTGCGTAGAGAGAGCAGTACCGAAGTCTACCAGATATAAAAATAAGTGGGCAGTAGGCATTTTTGAGGATTGGCAACGAGTGCGAAGTGTCAAGTCTCCAATACTCGAAGTTGGTGGAGTTTTTAAAGAGTATGAATGGGACAAAGTTCAGCCGCTTACTCAGCCCATAACAGAGATGGACGCATTGACGCTCAACTACTGGTTATCCAAATTTGTTCAGCAGTGAGTCCGTGTCACGGAAGGTAGAAAAAAGTTTCTCAGAATGTGGATATGGATACTATGCCAGTCTATTTTGGTGACTTTAAGAAATGTACTGTAAACTTTAATTTCAAATGACTTCAGCTTGTCAGTTTGTAATAATTCGTCATGAATTATTAATGAGTTTGAGAAGGAGAAATGAACATATGCATTAATATATGAAATAATCATAGCGCTCTAGAGCGCTGCACCGGTATCGCAGAGGTCGTGGGTTCAGGTTTCTTCTTTTCGACTGTTTAAGTTGAAACACCTTCACTGCGATGATCTTCATATAATTCTATCATTATCCGCAGTTCAAATATCTGTTTATTTCATATATTAATGTTCGTTACCAATTTTGTTTCTTCAGTCCAGTTGTTGTGAATTATAAAAGTGAACTTAAACTGAATTAAACTGTACACTTAAAACATCTGACATTTTCCAGATGCGATACCGGTGCAGCGCTGCACCGGTATCGCAGAGGTCATGGGTTCGATTCCCGGTCAAGCCTGAATTTTTTCAGGTTTCTTCTTTTCAACCGCTTAGGTTGAAACACCTTCACTGCGATGATCTTCACATAATTCTATTTTCCAGATTTCTCGTCAACCCGAATTGCTTTTATTGTCTAGAGGAACTTAATGGGGGAGAGCTGTAAAGAAAAGTAATTCAAAACAATTAATAACGGAAGTCAGTTCTTTCAGTTATCCTTCTCCTAGATGGGTCGGCGTACATGTTCCTGAACGTATGACGAAAATAACCCAAAATAAGTAATGTTTGAATAGCTGTAGCAGGCAACGGTTTCCTTTGCGATTGGAGCTGCTGATTTGGGACTGTCTGTCGACTAATTCGAACTAATAATTATTCGTTCCCTTAACAGTTAACGGAAGTGTAACGATTCAGTTTGTTAAGTCTATTTGGCCACAGGGCACGCAGGCAAGCGAAAAGGGAGTGGAAATTACAAGGATATGTGGCTCGGTAAACTTAAACGGCTGTTTGTTGTCATTTTCTGTCGTTCGCTGACAAGGCCAGTTAAAGAAGCCCATCAAATCCTTTTCAGTTTGCCAGTGAGTGGTCTGTTCATGAGCGTGGGATTCCTGTGACCACGAATGAAAATTAATTTGAGTGCTGTGGCCTCCTGGATACTCGGATCACGTGGCACCCCTTCTAAATTTGTTTTATATGCCCTCAAGGACATGTATGCCAAATTTGGTGCTTTTACGCGATTTGTCACGATTTTCGTAAATTTCGACGCTAACGGACTGGACTATGAGCTGTAAATCACGTTTTCTTCTAACAAAGAAAACGCCTGACGGAAAATAAGACAGTTAGTCTTATCTTAATTAACCACTAATTTTAGCGACTTTGTTTCCTTCTCTGTTATTTTTTACATGCTATGTTTATGAAGATGTGTGTAAAGACATCTGAGTTTTCATGTATTTATTTTTTCGAAAAAATACTCGATCGCTCAGAATCCTTGTCTTAACTCTCCGTGTTAGATATCGTGATGAAACACTCTGAACAACAGAGTTAGCCTATCCTAATTAATTCACGATGTTGTTTTTATTTATCCTTACTTTTGTCATTTTCTATTCTATTTTATTAATTTTTTGATTGTAAAGCGCATTTGATCATTTCCTCATGGAAAATGCGCTATACTATTATTATTATTATTATGATTATTATTATGATTATTATTATTATTATTATTATCATGAGAAACAATTTTTATTACAAAATGACTAACTATTAACATAATCTAATGAAAAATCTTATGTATATTTAACATTGAAAATGGTATGAAATTAATTCATATAAATTCTCCGTCTTACAAGCTACTCTATTTTAAAAAAGTATGTTTTAAAGCAGTTGTTCAAAAATAGACACTCTGAAATGAAAAGCTCAAGAGGTATAACAAATACTGTTAAAGTTATGTATGTATATATATATATATATATATATATATATAAAAAACAGTTAATGGTTGCCTCAGGCCAACAAAGAATGCCACTGCGTCAGGAGGATCAAAGATTCACAGTCCAAGCCTCACTGCATGGAATTAAAACTCGTTGAAGGAAAGTTTTGTTCTGTAATCTTATTTAGGTAGATTTGTTAAGTTTAATTTTTCATGTAACTGATGAAGGTCTAAGACCGAAACGTTTTTATTTTTTATTAAATTTTTTAACTTTTTAATCGTCAGAAGTTGTCCGTCCTCGCTTTCCTTCAACGAGTATATATATATATATATATATATATATATATATATATATATATATATATATATATATATATATATATATCAAAAAAAGACAAAGAAGCATTTATTTGATCTCTGCCAATCCTCTTTTTACTGTAAAGTCCGTGGCCTGTAAATTCGTGAAGATTCTCCTTGTTGCCCGTTATCCTCTAAGGCATAGAAGGGCTGATCTCAAGATTGCGGAAAAAACCTTTGTCCGGATCCGCGATGTCGTTGTGGTGTACTCTTCCCCCTTTCTTGTAAGCAAGGAGTTCTGCGAGTCTGCTATGGTATCTTCTGCACTCTTCTACACTCTTAGTGAGTACTAAAGGCGTGAAGGTGGCTTGCAACTGTTCGACTTCCATCACTCTGTTAGCATACATACGTTTCTTCTCTTTTTCGTGCTGGCGATATATTTTCTTACGGCTGAGGTCTTTATAAGAATCTGCATTTGGATGGCACACCCGGACGTCAAAGAATGCAGATTTTTCCCCTCCCAGAAAGCGCGGGCGTGTGTGTCCAGTCGCGCATCCGGGGCTTTGTTGGTGCCTCTAGTCAGCACTTCTCCGGTTATTTCCGGTAGAACAGGTTCTACCTCAACATCGTTGCAAACCAGTTTCAACATCTCTGCTTCGAGGTCACGAAGCTCGTTGTGGCGCTGCATGGATGATAAAGCCACCAGGTCTGCAAACCATAGCGTGGTCCACAGTGAACTGATTCGTCACCGGAGACTTAAACGGACGGAGTATCAGGGATTTCCCAATCATTTCTGAGCCTGATACCGTCTCTGAATTCCCTTTTATTCAGATTGAAATCCATGTCCTTGATGGGAATAACAGACAGCCAACTAGATGCGCCTTTCTCTGTAGCAAGATCAACAGCTCTCTTGGTCCTCTGAGGTAGAGAGTTCTTTACATCCTCTAACTACCGACGCAGTCTTTCATCCTTCTCTTTAAGAGCACTTTGCTGTAATGTTCTTATTGCATCATCGTCTGGAGGTTCGTGTGCTTGAGACACTTTCTACTCAACAAGCGGAGCAGTTATCTTGACTGACGCTGCATACTCCGAGGCTGCAGTCTGGCTAGGGTTTGTAAGCCCCAGTCCCCCCATCCGCACAGGTAATGCAAGCAGGTCTCGCTCGGTCTCGCTCACTCTGTGTACAGCTGTGCCCAATCATTGGTGGAATTAAGACACCTTCCATTGCACGCTCTAATGGTTCTAGTAGGTCTTCAATATCAGGCAGTGTTCTAAGTAATTATTATTATTATTATTATTATTATTATTATTATTATTATTACGTTGGTTTATTACGTTGGTGTCAAATTGATTCGTTCATTACTGATATAAATAGCACTTAACATGCTTATCAACAACAATAGATAACAAATGTATGTATAATACAACCTCAGGGGGGGGGAGGTGACTCTTTTGTTTCCAGTTGTTTATTCGTGACCGACTCATCGCTGCCAGTATGACGTCACACGGCAACGAGAGAGCGCTGTTCAGTTTTACGCGGGATTGAGTTTAGGTGCGCCACGACAGAGGTCAAGAAAGGATTAGATTTATTGCTTTTATAGCTACTGTTCGCTAATTCCTCGTAAGTGTGTACTCTTTTAAATTTTTACTGCCTGTGTGTCAAATTTGTTTCTTGTTTTGTGTTCCCGTAATCCTGTAATTTGGTTTATTTTTTGAACGGGACAAACCGCGGGACCGCCATTTTGCTTCCGGGACAAGCGAAGTCCGTTTAAAACATCCACCTTTTTACTACACAGTTTGCTTCAGAAAGCTTCATAATAGGAGGTTTTACTACTTGATTATCAACGTTTAATTTCACCGTCGTTCTGTGTCGCTTGGCCAAGCCGATATCCACGTCTTTCCGTTTGAGTGCGAAGGTGTTGCTTTCGTCTAAAATTTGTTAACTTATTGCTCGTGCCTTGGCGAACTTCTTCAGTTGGCTGGTGTAAATTCTCTTTCCAGGTTCTTTTGTTTTCTTTTTCACTAGCTTACTGTGGTGTACTTCGTCGGTTCCTGTTAAAATCTGTTGGATTTTGTGGCTTTTGCTGGCCGTGTTGATTCTTTCATTTCAGTGCTTGTATATATAATTTAGAGGGGTCCTCAGTGTTGCTTGAGTTTGCTTTTTATTGCAGTTGTGCCTGGCTTTGCTTTTCTTACTTCGCTATTTTATTTTAGTTATCAAAGTAAACAATACAATAAAACTGGAAAATCCCCCCCAAAAAAATTGAGTAATTTAAGAAAGAAAAATTAATTAGTTTTAGTACTGTACAGAATTTTTAGGTGAAAGGTACTTTTTAAAAAAGTACAGTAAAATATCACTTAAGGTTATTTAATAAAGAATTATTATTTAAGGTTATTTTAATAAAGAAATATTATTAAATATAGTCAGAAGCATATCAAGGTCATATGCTTCTAATATAGTTTACTGTAAGAAACAAACAACCAATTATAATTTAATAATTAGTCTTTGTATTGTAAAAATTAATTAGGTGAAAGGAACTTTTTTTAAAAAAAGTACAGTAAAATATTATTTAAGGTTATTTAATAAAGAATTTTTATTTAAGGTTATTTTAATAAAGAAATATTTATTAAATTTAGTTTACTGTAAGAAACAAACAAACAATTATAATTTAATAATTAGCTTTAGTATTGTAAAAATTAATTAGGTGAAAGGTACTTTTTTTAAAAAAAGGACAGTAAAATACTATTTAAGGTTATTTAATGAAAGAAATACAATAAAGGGAACAATAAAAATCAATGATGAATAATTATTTTGCAATTTTTATATTTATTGTGACTGTACTTTTAGTGTATGATTTTCATTTTGACATAACCTGGCTTTTTCCAGTACAGTGTCATCAAATTGTGTGCATGATGGCAACTGCCATGCGTTGCCATGTTGTAATAGGTGTCATTGCGCAAGCCTTTCCAAAGCTTTCAAGGCTTCCCTGCAGTATTTACATTCCATCTACTGACAAATCCAAATCACAAGCCACTGGAGAATCAAATGTGCTCCAAAATCAAATAACAACAAAGTTGAGTGTGCTTGGAAAGTATTCCCCCCTTGTGTTATCCTTGTTTTTACTACAGTATAAAGTAAGACAAGTGCACAACCCTGACCTGAACAATTTATTTTCTGCCATGTTTTCTTTCTTTGTAATTACCATCACCCTCATAACCCCCTTTTGCTGGGAAATGGTATACAAAACATGTTATTACCAAATTTTGAAGTATCATAAAGGAATAAACTATTCACTGGAACTTCTACTATTTCCTGGTGTCATCATATTAAGGATGTGTTTGTCTCTGCTTGAGCCAGTTTATAATTTGTGCTTACAAGCTAAGCCAGTTCATAAATTCTCTTTGGTGCAATATGTATGGAGCCTTGCATCAAAATTCTTTCTTCCCACTATTATGCTCACATTTGTCCTTTTCTTCCATTGCATTATTTTCAACCTTGATAGTCAAAATCTGCTAGTGGACCACAAACTTAATTCTGTTCTTGTTTATGTTGTAGCAATTGCTCTTCTAATGGTGGTATCTGTTCTTCCCTATTCTATATTTGTGGTGTCATTTGTGGTGATTACAGTAGCAATGGGGGAGAGTTTTGATGCAAGCTCAAGAGATCCCATAGAAATGCCCCTAGTTTTCCCTTTTCTGTACATCATTCTTGGTATTATGTTGGGGTATTCATGTTTACAATCTATTGAATTTCAGCACCTAGGCTCTCTCTTGAGTTTAGTTTTGAGGTCAAAAAGGTTTGTGATTTCTATTTCACTTGTGGATATAACAGGAAAGCCACATTCCTTTATGTTTGCACCATATGCTACTACCACTGATTTGAGAGCGCAAATTAATTTAAAACTGAACATAAGAAGTGATTCATACTGGCTGTCAAGTAGTGGCAAACCTTTAAATGAATTTGTTCCACTGAAAGAAATAACTGGAACTGTTTTCATGAACGGCCGGTTAATTGGAGGTGTACAGTGCTGTATTAAGGGGTGTGACAAGGAGGCAGGTTTACGAAAATTGGACAGTATGATTGGACAATATGAATTAAAATGCAGTCCTCATGATCTTACTGATCTTGAGAACATTAAAAATCTAAGGGTGTGTGACAAACATTACAACACTTTGCCAAGCAGAGGACATAAACCCTCAAGAGGAAAAAAATCATCCAAATCAAAATCCAGGAGCAATGCCCAACTTGGCACTCTCAAAGTAACTCCTTGCAGTGTCTCTTGTTCACAATGCAAGAAAGAGGTCTGTCTTTCAAGTGACAAGATCTGCAATAAACACAATATAACAATATTTAATACTGAGTTTACAGTGGCATGTAACTTTTTAGATGAAGCAGTTGAAAGCAGAACTGAATTTCATAGTGATCTTTATAAATCTATAGATTCTCCTCCTGATGGCTCAACCATAAGTTACACATGCATGTCCTGTCAGCCTTTTTTTCTCAATGCTGTAAAATTAGAAGATCAATACAAAAAAGCCCAGTCAATGTTTGAGGAACAACAAGGACATTCAAACCTTGTAACTGAGCCCTGCAAACAAGACTTGCAGGATAAACTTGAGAACTGTACTCCCAGTACCAGTTCAAATGATAACAAAGTCAGTGAATCTGAGAAATGTAATTCTCTTCCATCAAAGTTACAAGCAGGGATTTTTACAGAGGGATTGTCTCAGCTTTTGAAAAATTTGAATGGGAAATCCCCCTCAGAGCCCCAGCATGCATATGTATGTACATATACAATGTTTCAATCTGTTCTTTCAGATATTTATCCATGGAGATTGTCATTTGTGCATTCCAAAACAACCTGTGACAATCTTAAGGTTGTCCTTCCTAACTGGAAGGAAATGGCCTTTTTCCTTCCAACCAATATCTCAGTAGCAACAAATGACATCTGTCAGTTTACTGTACAAATCATGGGGAACCAAGTGGATAATGGCAAACTCCCCCCCAACATGTTTCAGTCAAACATATTTAAATCTGCCATTAATCTAATAATCAAAACAGTTGATGACTTACGTGTTTGCCCTGGTATTACTGATCCCACATTGATTGATACTGCTGAAAGAAAGCAGACAGACACTTTTTTATATTATGTCGACAGTCGGGGATCAGATATGGATGGAAATGTTACTAAGTGCATTAGAAGTACAACTTGTTCATACAAATTAACTGCCAAATCAAGAGTAAGATGCCAACAATGCCAAAATTTGCTCCGCTCTAACTTGCGTTTCCTAACAAAAAAAAGTGAATCTTCTTCTCAGTCCAAAACAGCTCACAATTCTCATGCCAAATTTAGCAGTCTTTCTCATGCTGAACTAAGACTTAGGGCCAATAACCTACACAAAATGGTTGCCCAGAGCCAAAGAAAGGCAAAACGGTATTATCTTTTGTACCAAAAAGAAAAGCAAAAAAACCTAAGCGCTCTCAAAAATTACAACCCCACCTCTTCAGATCTAGCTAACTTGATGGATATTGCCATAACAAACCAGTGGCTGACTGAAAATTCAGTGTTGTATGCCCTTCTTACTGATACTTTGAAATCATTAAAGTGTCAGGAGGAGGAATTTGCTAGGCATGGGAAAGTAACAAAAAACAAACAGAAGCCACACCCCAAAGGGATGAGATATAATCCCCTTGTAATAAAATGGAGCTGCATGATAGCCAGCAAGTGTCGTAAAACAGGATGTGATGTTGTACGTAGCATTCTCCCCATTCCAAGCTGGGAAACAGCCAAGTCATACAGGCAGGCAGCTAGTACAACAACCCCAATTTCTGAACAAAATCTTGCACTAATGGTACAGGAAATGACAAGAAGGGGTTGCAAGGGAATAGGAGGTATCCATTGGGATGAGATGAGCATAAAAGAAGGAATTGTGCTTTGTAAAAGAACGGGAGAATTGGTTGGATTTGAAGACTTAAATATTGACCGTGAACTCAATATGAACCCAAATGATTTAAACAATAAAAAAGAGGACAATGACGTTGACAATTTCCCAGAATCCAGTGATTCAGATGCCTCATCCACTGTATCTGACCAGGAATCTAGTCCTAGTTCATGTACCACAGATGATGACATTGAACTAATCCCATCTAGTACAAAAGCAAAACTCATCTGCCAATTCTTCTATTCTTCAATAGAGGGGAATTTTTCATGGCCAGTTTCTTCTTTTCCATTAAATAAAATAAATCATAAAATTCTCTCTTCACTTGTTTGGCGAGTATGTGAGGCTATTGGCAGTCTTCATCTTGAAAATGAAAAAAAAATTGAAATTATCTATGGTGTTTCTGATGGCTCAACATATTCTCATGCATTTTTTAGCAGAGCAGGAGCACAAAATTGGGTAACATATAATCCTTTTAACGACAATAAACCAATTTGGTGGCTATCTGATTATCCCCATATGCTAAAAAAACTAAGAAACTTCATTGTTAATCCTGACAGGCACCTTGAGATGCAGGGCAAAAAAATTATGCTGGATCATTTGATACCAGTTGTCAAACACCACCTAACAAAGTTAAACTGGAAACATATCAAGTTAACCCCTCGAACAAAAATGAGTGTAAAAAGAGCTGTTACTGTTTGCTCTCTTGATGTGGCACTAGACATCCTGAATGGTCCTTTCCCCCCTGAGGATACAATTGCAACACGCACATACTTAAAACAATGCCACAATTTGTTTAGAATATTTAATAATACAGAACTTGACCCTTTATGCTATAAACAGCTACTTTCTATAATGTTTTGGTTTGACAGCTGGTACCAGGAGACAAAACAGACAACTGCGCAGGCAAGTGGCAGTCTCAAAGACCACTGGAAAAAATTTATTCCTCGTCTTACATACAAGGATCTAAAAAGAACCATTAGAGCTTTCTTGGGGGTGGTTCAGTATGTGCAGATGCATTATCCAGAATTGCACATCATTCCAAAGTCCATGTGCCAGGATGATGTGGAAAATTACTTTTCACTTCAAAGGGCAAGGGTTTCAGGAGGAAAACCAACCACTTTACAGTTTTTTGAGTCTTCAGCTACCCTCGAAACAGAACTACTGGTATCATCTGAAATGAAAGACCTGAAGGGAACCTGTGGTTCTTATGATTGGGCTGCTCTTCCTAATCTTGTTTCATTACCCCTATCAAAACCAAAATTAACATGTGAAAATACAAATAGCTTTACTGAAAAAGATGGCTGGGAATTGTGTTCTACTGAGTTAAACTCTGGAAGTGCCACTGAAGACATTGTGCCATGGGAATTTGACGAAAACTTTCATGATGCAGCAGAAAAAATGCAGATATCAAGGCATGTTAAACAGACTGTAGAATATATTGATCTATTTTCACCTACTACAGTTCTTCAAACTTTCCAGCCCCTACTAACTGTGATGCATGCAAGTGAGAACCATAGACATGTAGCCCTGTTTGCTAGAAAACTTGACTTTTTTTGAGAACACATTTCTTTACTGGAAACTGGTCTTATGCCTCACTTCAAGAAGCAATAAAAAAAATTAAGAGTGAAAAGGCATTATGCTTTTACTGGAAAAAACTCTTGAGAGAAATCCACATTCCAGAATCCCAAATTAAATTATCTACTGATGTTCTTTCTGCTTTTGTCAGAAAGTTTTCCAAGAGAAGGTGTGTTACCTATTTAGCCAAAGATGGGCTTTCACCCCTTCATGAAGAAGATGAATCAGCCATAAGACAAATGTTGAAAAAATTTAAAAAAACAGATGAACAAAAGAAAGCTGAAACAAATGCAGGTGCAACAGATATTTGTTTTCGTTGCCATAAGCAAGGTCACTGGGCTTCTGATTGTCTAGAAGGACATGAAGAAGAGTGGCTGACCAAACAAAAGTGTTTTCAATGTGGCCAACAGGGCCACTTAAAATCTGTATGTCCTAAAAAATTTGAAGACCAAAAAAATCCCAAGACTACAATTATGCAAAACAAACCTCCCACTGAGAAGAAGACATGGTACCATGCTGGCATATCACTGCCAAGGCTATTAAGTACTTTATCACAAAAAAGTCTGGATCATTTCCAATGTTACAAACCAATTTCCAGTACAGCCAGTAATGATCCAAAATACTTTAAACAAAGAAGCACCAAGTGGTTTGAGGTCCGTAAGGGTATAATAAATGCCAGCAAGGCTGCAACAGCCCTCGGATGGTACGGAAAAAAGGCAATGACTGATTACTGGAATCAACTATTAAATGATTTGCATGGCTCACAAAATGAAGCAGTTGATCATGAATCAAATCTGGCTATGTTGTGGGGCTCTATGAATGAGCACAGTGCTCTAGTTACATACCTAAAGAAATTCTTTTCTCAAAGCAAACATGGAGCCACTGTTAAAGAAACTGGAATTTGGTTCTTAAAGAACAGCAATAATCAAAACTGGCTAGGTTCTTCCCCAGATGGCATTATAGAGGAAAATGGCAAACTAACAACTGTCCTAGAGATGAAATGTCCTTTTATGGGTGGCAAACCAGTTCCATGCAAAAAGGTTTGTGTAAACCACATCCCTCAAATTATGTTACAAATGTGTTGTACGTCAAAGCAGCAATGTCACTACATTGTATGGACACCTGTTGGTACTAAAGTGTTCCTTATTGAGCGAGATGATAAATATCTGGAATTACTTTTGAATTACTTATACAAATTTTGGAATCTTGCTGCTGGTGAAACAGAACCAGCATGGCATGAAGATGTTTTTGGTTTAAAGCAAATGAGTATGCAAATTGCTGCAAAAAGTCCTTGCATATGTTTCACGTCTAATTCTCTTATTACCCCTGACATTCTCTCCAATGACAACATTAAGAAGTTTGAATATAACACCAAACCCTTAAAGCAAACAACAGTTACACGAAAGTGTCAGGGTTGCAAAGATGAGGAATGGAAGTGCAAACTCAACCCATGCGAGGTACGAAGAAAAAGAGCATTAAATTCAGTTAATTCACAGCAAATGTCATACCAATCGTACAAGTATGGTTCAAATGGAATACATAACAGCTGTCATCAAGACACTTTCCTTGAATTGATTTATCATAGTTTCAAACGCCATTTTGATTGCTCTTTAAATACGAAACTAACAGAAGGCTTGAAACAGCTACTTGAAGCTTTTGTGTTGAGGGAGAAAGGTAAATTTCACGAAAGTAAAATGACACTGTGGAAGTGGTTGAGAGATAAGACAGAAAGTGGGTTTACATATTATGCATATGGAAAAGAAGCCTCTCTCATCTCCATTATCTACAGGCTTCTAGAATCAATGCCTGGTGAACTTCGAGACACATTTTCAATCAAAACAAATTATTCATACACTTGTGGAAATGACAAAAGCCACAATTCATGTCGCAGTTTCACTCATAGTGTGTTTCCAATTTCCACTGATGATGTTTTAGAAACACACCTCTTCTTAAACTCAAATGACTTTGATGTTATTCAAGTGATAAAACACAAATTGACATTAAATGATTTTACACCAGCATCAAAATGCTCTGTCCTGACAAAAATTGATGGAAATGATATATGTACCAGTGATTCTGAATGCACGGTCAATTATAATCCCAACACATGTGGTGCAACACTGCTGGGTTCAACGAGTGTAACAAACACACCTGATATTTTCTTTGTAGGGTACACACACAACTCTTCTAAGGGGTATACTCCAAACCTAGGCAAGGGAAACACCACAATTGAAGTCAACAACTGTACATACAGATTGTCTGGTATTGTTTACTTAAAATCACATCACTACTGGTGCGAGGTGTATTCTACTCAAAAACACTTAAAAAAGGGATGGTTTGCCTATAATGGTTTATGGAATAATGGCAAAGCAACCTTTGTTGGTCTAAAGCCATTATTTTTAGAAAAGGAGAGTTTGTATCTTTTAATGTTTGAACAAAGCAAAACAAAGCATCCTACAATCTTAAGCAATCCTTGTGTTACTTTTTACAAGTCCATTCATTCAAATAATCAAGAAATCATTAAGGAAATTGTTCAGCAACATAAATGCCTGCTGTCCTTAAGTGACAATAAAGCAAAACTGGCAAACATTAAAGCAATTCTACAGTATCACAATATCCCTATGAAATTAAATATGAAAATTGCTGACCTAAGTGACCTTCTGTTACAGCACTTTAACACCACAACAACTGTACCTATAACATTTGTATCTGATTTTAGTATTGATAATTATACCGAGGCTTCTAAGAGAGACAATTTCAGTCAAAATGAACTAGCTGATTTTGTGCCTGCAACTTTCATTAATGACTCAAATATGATTACATTGGTACAAGCAGGGGAAGATATTTCCGAAACAAACAATTTAAAACGACGCGATTTAACCCCTGTAAAACAAGGATATACACCAGAAAGGCATCCCACAAAAAAACAGAAATCTCAACCAAGGGTAACAGAAACAACAAGTTGTGTTGACGAAAATTCACACGAATCTATTAGTGAACCCCGATTTAGTTATTTAAATCCTTTAAGGACATCCTTTAAAGAAATGGTTTATGCCCTGCAGGAAGAAAGCAATTTCTCTTCTAACGAAAGTGATAATGTTGATGTGGAGCATGGGAGAGGAACATCCCCTGCATAAGTCAGAATAATTTGTATTTTATACAGCTGGAAGAACCAACTGAAAATGAAAAGCAACTGATACAAAGGAAACTGTTCATGGCTGAATCATTTGACTTTTACTATGATTTTAAATGGTAATGATTTTCATGAACTGTGTAGTTCCTCACTGGCTACCCCGGCCCAATGCATGGCTCCTACACAAACATTAAAAGTGGATTTTACAATTTTACAGTCTAAAGAAAATACATACTTCCACAAAATTCCAAGAGTAGTATTTAATCTTAAATTGTGACAGTTGCACTAGCAAAGTTATATGGCAATAAAGAAATTTCAATATAATACTGTATTAAGTTCAGATTTCTCACCTGTGTACCATAAAGTCTTGACTAAAGCAGCTCCTTCCCCTCAGCCGCTCGGATGTTCAACTTTGAGGGGAAAGACGTGAAGATCCACAAATGCTTAAAGTCTGATACTGCACATACATAAAGAACAATATATCCTGTGCCAAACCTCCTATTTCTGTTACAAGACAACGTAAATTCGCTATGCAGTGACCCTCGAAAGCGCGACCTGTTGACAGATTTCCTCGAACATTCTACACTTGGAGAGCGAGTTTCAGTTAATTTAAAAAATAATCTATCGTCTGATCTACCAGAAAAATACCAAAAAAGAGTCGGTTATCTTCCCAATTGTCTCTGCATTTTTGACTTTAGTAAATGAAGGAATGTAAGCGAGGAAAATGCCACATTTGTAGATCGTCCTACGATTGCCACTTCGCCCGCCATCTTGAAAACCACTAGCGCGAAGCGTGACGTCATACTGGCAGTGATGAATGAACCAACATCTTCCTTGGAGACACCTCCCCCCCCCCCCCCCTGTACAACCTGTTTATCTGAGCACATTAGTTGACGGAGGCCATTCAGTTTGTGAATGAGAAATTTTGGCAAACAATACAATGAACTGTAGCACCGGTTACTGTGATTTATGATGCAGTATGGAAGAGAGAGAGAAAAAAGTAAATCTGAGTGATCGATGCAACAAAGAGCAGCACTTAATTTTGATTACAAAAATCCTGCGGTTATATGCATGACGTACAGACCTCCCGGGCGGGAGTGACCTCTGAGCAAGTAATGCGAACAGGTGTCAGGCGTTTAACGCTCACTTGGGTTAGTAAACCAGGGGGCGCGAAAAAAAAAAAAAATAAATCTCAAAATAAACCATCTAGGTAATCTTAAGATATAAAAGGCCTTGAAATTGAAAATAAACTTCGAAATAATTTTTATGTAAACGATGCGTGGGTTGGAAAGTGAAAGCTGTGTCGAAAACGGGGTCAGGATAATTGCCTTAATGACTGTAGTATTGGTTGCGGATAAGCTGTTTATTAAGGCCATGCCAGATACCCTCCTACGCACACTTGAGGATTAGTCACGAGCTCGTAATAGTGTCATGCTATATACTGTGAAACAGTTATTAAGTCATTGTCGCGTTTTTCTAAGCATTGTGGCGCTTACATGCCAATTCACAATCAGTTACAGCTTCCGTTGATGTACATAGGTGTTGTTTTAAAGCTGAATTTTTGACCGACAGGGGAAACATTTGACGACAATTCCTTCGAAGCAGCAGTAACTAAGCGTGTATAAAGAAAAACTTTAAGTAATGCAGAGTCCAAAACAAATACAAAAGACAGCGATATTGTAACGGGTTTGTTGTCCTTAAGTCAACGCGAAGCGGAAGAGAACCGAGGCTACAGATCCACAAGCTTAATTTGCAAGTCGTTATAGACTGACACAAGGAAGGCAAGGTGAGGTGCTAACTAACACACTTTTGGATGTATTGGAGTTTAACGCAGGCATTCGAAGCCCTCACTAAACACCGTATATTGACATCAGAAAATCACGTCCACGAATTCCTTCTGGACTCTTTATTTAAGTTTTGCGACTTTTTTTAAAGGGATACGGCTAAAAATGACAAGGTATGTAAAAGTTGTCCACGGCAGGCAATTAGTGCCGGATGTGTGTGTTTCACAGCTGAGTACGTCATTATATGTTTATCTCCTTATGTACATAGATAATTAACCCAATTAATGCCAAAACGCATTGGCCGTGTTTGCCAGTCCATCTGTCGAATTTTTCTGTACGATTGTGAAGGTTTCTAGTTTTTAAACTGAGTAAGCTGTTGATTATGCAACATTTTGATTTAATTTTATAGAAGCCTTTAATTTTAACTTAAGGTGTACTAAACCGTTTGGGGTTTTCCCGTTTTTTAGGACTCCCAGAACTGAATTTTTAACTGTACTGTAAGTAAACTGAAACTAAGAAATTTAAAATCAGAGAAGAAGTACAGGTGAAGGCAGAAAAACTGATGATGGTTATCGTTGTGGTGTTAACACTGGCAAACAACATTGCATTAATATTGATGGCAATAATAACATGGATGGACAACATTGGGGCGAACAATGGTGGACGTGATAATAATGATGTAGGTGATCTTGGTGAGTTATTGTCTTCTTTGATATATTTTTATTTTAGGGCTATGACTAAACACGGCAGGCCTTCGAGGAAATAATTTCAGGATTCACTCTTTTTAAAGTGTGAGACAATTTTTGGTTTATCTTTTGGCAACTGGCGTTGTTATCGTAGCTTAAACTCTCAAGACATTTTTTATTTCATTTATAAAGTTCGTAACTGATGAAACTGATGAAAGACAAGACCTGATTTAAGTAGGATGTTATTTATATCCTTGAACAGAACTCAGGGAAGGAATTCCAGACGCCCTATGAAAGGAGTGGAAAATGTCATTGAACGGTCCGATCCAGAACACGCGACTGTTGGTACACTGAGACGACAACTATAAATAAGTGCAGCATCAATAGTAGGATGGCGGTACTGTGTTGAACTGCTATCAAGAAAAACAAAACAGAACGGAATGCACTGTAAGTCAGCAAGCACAAGAAGGAAAATCTGCTTCGTTGAGGAAAAGAACTAAAATAACCTTGTCTTCCGGACATCACGTGCTCTGTCAGTCTTCAGTGCGTTGCCCTAAGCTATTCAGATTGTAGATCGCTGTTATTTTCCGCTGAAACTGCTGCAAATAATCATTCAGTGAAAATACTTAGCCTTATGCAAAAACAATGCAAAAGTAAGGAGTACGCAATGAATTCAGGATATTTAATATAATTTGAGCTTAATATTGGACACTTCTTCGGTAGTTTGTGTCGCGTTTTTTAAACATTTTTCATTGTCGTTTTGTTAATGAACGACCCTTTCCACTCCAATTCCTTTTTTTTTTAATTAGTCACGATATTAATGGTGCGTTTTATTGACTCCATAATAAAAACGGAACAGTCGTGCAATATTACTGAACTGCAATATGCGATAACCTCTTGAAAATGGATGACATTCAAAATCAGGCACTAGGCACCCGGTCACACTACTTTTTGCGATCGTTCCGTATAGTCTTAGTCCGGAATAAGGGCAATCAAATACTGACTGGCCCACAAGATCTAGAACATACACTTATGTGAGATCGCTTCAGGCTGTACGATTAAAGGTCGATATCAGTTAACGACGGTCAGGTGTGGATAATAAGTAAGTATAAATCTAAGCGATTCACGGAAACTTATGGGCATAACTTGGTAGCATATTAAATTCACGCCCTTAAGTTTTAAAGAACTGAGGAGAACAAACAAACTGGTCTAGGTAAAAAGAAATAACTCATACAAGCTCATTCCTTAAGTGTTCCGATGCGGAAAAAAAGACACAAGTAAAATTCCGTATCCCGACATCCACTTCAGGCTCTGCCATGGGGCTTATACAAAAACTCAGCTTATTCCTCAGGTTTAGGGTTTAGGTTAACCCTAAAAACCTCTTAAGTATTCCACTTCCGATAAGGAAACTATACTGTAAATGGTGCAAAAAACATAAAGGTATAAATCCCTATCCCAGCATTCACTTCTCTCCACTATGAGGCTTACACAATAAAATTCGGCCCTCCCTCAGGCTTAAGTTCTTTCCGCGTTCTTATTCGCTCAAGTGGTATCTTGGTAGGATATCGATCGGAGTACACAAGCTTGTCACTTTACCAGATCACATCTGAACCTATTTACCAGAGAATAAACTGAACATCAGCTGGTAACTGATGTTGGAACAGTCAGTTCAAGTGGTAGGACTCCTTCTTGGGCTTTTTACATTAACGACATGGACGGTAAGTACAGCAAATTCTTCTATTTCCGTTTACTCCCAGAGTCGATCCTACAGTCAGTTAATGCGGCTCTAACTTTGGAGTCTGTGGATGAAAGCCTTAAGTGTGACCATTCAAATGAAAGCTACTGAGCAGTACTTTCCTGTGGTGCTGTTTATTATGCTGTACAAGGTGCTTCTAACTTTTGAGTCTGTGGATGAAATCCTAAAGTGTGACCATTCAAATGAAAGCTACTGTGCAGTACTTTCCTGTGGTACTGTTTAGTATGCTGTACAAGGTGGTTCTAGTTAGTGAGTCTGTGAATGAAATCCTAATGCGTGACCATTCAAATGAAACGGCTACTGAGCAGCCTCGAGTGCTATGTGAAGTGAAATTGAGTGTAAAGTACAGTGAGGTTTCGTCAGGAACAAGTTGTTTCCTCGTCAGTTTGTTAATTGGAAAATACCGGTAGTCTGTGACCGACCAGAAAGATTAGATCAAACTGTCCACAAAGCCATTTAATCTATCATAACTTATGAATTACAGCATCTGTAGTTCAAACGCAATGGAAGCAGTCATGCATTAATTTTCATTATAATAATGTGTAAATCGTTGTTTCCTGTTTAACAACCACTTGAAAGCATGTTCACCAAATTGAAGTGTTTTTGATATTAAATCGGTGTATCAGCTCCGCCTCCTCTACTGCTGAAAAGGAAATATTGATAGCATTATTCTTTCCCGCTCAACTGACTTGTTAATTGTCACTTTGTTTCTCATTTTTCTATAGTAACCGATGTGCAAAAAACAGGAAACAAACCCAATCTATTGTTTCTATTATTTATTCAAACTCTGAAGTTTCAAAAAGGCTTTCAATTTTGTCACCAGTTTCCGGAGTCTAAATTTCGTTAGTTTTGTCGTCGCTCTGCGATTTTTGCAAACTGTTTACAAACTTACTACATATTTGAGATTATGAACAGCCCATTAAAAATAAGTTCTTTGTTTTCAAATCCCTTAAGTTTGCAAAAATAATTATCACCAATCGATTAGAAAAAAAGCGGATTTCAAAAACCAATGAGAAGTTTCGAGGAACGGAAGTTTCTCCGAAAATTTATTCAGTGTTCCCTTTTGAATGAGCGACTTTTTTCTTATTCTTCGGTTACGTCTGAACTAAACTTATTTCTCATTGTTTCTCATTGGACAATGAATTCTTAGTCGGTAAAGAGCGTTCACTGAGTTCCAAAGTCCTTTGATGATAAAGCATGCGGCACATGTCAACGTTTCGTAGCTAGACAAGTATTTCTGAACGAGCTCAGTTTGGTTGTTCATGTTCACTGTTATCATAGTGCATTTCACTCAGAAACAAGGAGCTGCTATGTTTGGGAAGATTGTGTTATTGTTTATTCTCAGAGCCGAAACAGTAAGTTTCTGTTTAGTTTCTGCATAGTTTCTTACCCAACAAACTCTTACACGCGTGCGTTTAAGTGGGTGACACGTCCTCGATCAACTCACCTATTGTACGTAACTTAGTGAAACTGCTTGAGACGGGAAGGACAGGCTCTGGTTTCCATCTTAATGTAACGTTCAAATGAAAAGTTGATGACTGCAGGAGGAGAAAATATCTCAGAATTCGTACTTAGCATAACCGTACTTTCGTTTAATACTTTTCATTGGAAAGGTTAACTCTGTATACCGGACTCGCAATTGAAGGATCCTTTATTAATTCAAACAGTAATATTCCACTGACGAACCACACTGAGTGAGTTTCCTCAGTTAAAACTTTAGGCACCATGATAAGTTTTCGCTTTAAACGCATTTTAGCTCCGTCCGGCCTCAGGTCAAATCTTCTTATTTTATAACAATTGATGCATTCTTCGCTGCTGTGGTCATAAAGTGATAACGTAAACAGTTATTTTAACGCACTATTAGGCAATTAAAGCATTTTTTCAATACATGTTTGACATATAAAGCCAGTTTGTGATTGACCTTTTTTAAATACATATAAACAAATCATGTAGAGCACCATTGTTGAGGTTTTGAAATAAAATTAGCGCTGCCGCAGGATGCTAAATTAAAAGGCAAGAACGGCTATCTTGAACGCGGTTTGCCGTGAACCAAGAAAAATTCAAAGATGACGACAAGATCAGGCAGGATTTTGGCCTTTGTTTTTCTGCGTGTTTATGGACCGAGACTACGTCGAGAATAGGCTCTCCCAAGGAGGTTTCTGAGAGATTTCAGCATGGAGTGTACTCTTGTCCATGTAAGGCTACTTGGCCTTGGTGAAACAAAATGGACATACCGATTCAGTTGTTGTTAACATACTATTCATATATTTCTTATGGTGCATGTCAGCAGATTTTTTTTTTAACATCAAGGTATTTCATCTTTGGTGATCGTTTCCTTCATTCTCATGAGCTGTATGTTTGATCACGGTAGTGACATTGTAAGGAGAAGTTATACACTGATCACTGTTGGGGCTTAAAGGTTCGATGTTCTGTTTCAAATTAAGTGAATGCGAGTGACATGAACTCGGTGTGGAGAAATTTATTCATACTAGCATAACCAAAACCTGTATAATTTTTAGTAAAGAGCTTTATCACCCACCTACCAATTGGCAATATTTATTTTGGGAGCCTTTTGAAGGAGCTATTTTCATCCCAGTACTTGTCCAGCCATTAATGGAAGCGTCACCCGCTTTAACCGATTTCTCCAAAAGCAAATATCACTGAATTAAGTTTTACAGTACAGTAGCTTGTGTTGTCAAGCTTTAAAAATGTATAAGTCTCACAAACCTCGTGAGGAAAGGGTCAATATCATGACCTTAAGTGCAACCAAGCAGCAATGAAGAGTTAGCTATTATAAGAGGGCTTAAGAGCCATGACAAGGCGTTTAAACATGGAGCCTATTGTTAGAAATTTTGGGAGGGCTTTCCAGTTGGCCTAACATGCCATGCATTCCTGTTGAATCTCACAAACAAAAGCGCTGTTAATGTTATGCGACACAACACAAGGACTGAAATGTTGAAGCACTTGTTTTTTGGATCAGTATAACCCTGTTTTCGATTTTACATCTACTCGAATCTCATCATTCAAAGCTTCATGGCCTGCAAATAAAAATAAATCTTACTCAGCAAAATTCCCGGAAATCAAAACTCTTGAAACGTCAATCAGTTGGCAAATGAAGCTCTTGAGAATAATCTAGAATTTTTCCGCCTTTTTTGAAGTGGGACGAGTAAATTTGACGATGTATGTCACTGTTGATAGCATTACTCCTGCAACAGATCATGTTTGGATTAACGGTCTAGGCCTTTTTAATTCCTCTTCTTAAGTTGGCTAGCTTTTTCGTGCCTTCTTTTAGTAACTGTGAAGAACAAAGTAAAATTGCGAACTTCCGGATTAAAAACTTCCATTTAAAAAACAATACTTACCACTTTACCCATTATGAGCATGGGTGACTAGGATGCATCGGTGCCTAAACCTTGAGCGCTAAAAGGGAAATTAATAAAAAATTTTCATTTTCTCTGAAAAACAAAACAAAACAAACAGCACCATAGAAAGAACTATTTACCACCTTTCGTGTATAAACTGATCACGCTTCTAAGTGTGATCATTAAACTTAAAAGTTTATGCTTAAAAGTATTTTTTCCACAGACTCAAACGTTAGAACCACCTTAAGCTTGTATAGCATAATAAACAGTTCCACAGAACTGAAGTGTTGCTCAGTGGCTTTCATTTAATTGGTACACTTTAGGATTTCATTGAACAGATTAGCTCTTTATCGTCAATCAATTGACAATTACAGTTCTGGAATCGAAAAATCGAGAACCATGACTCACTCTTCATGGCCAGCCGAGCATGAGCTTTTAAGCATTTTAACAAGTTCCAAAGTCCATGCAGTAGCACATGCTACCTTCAACGTAGTATCACTGAGCTACTGTACTGTACTATCGGCTGGGTGCTTTCAGTACAATAACTACTATTCACCGGCATTTTGCTCAGAAACAAGGAGCCGCTATGTTTAGGAGAGTTATGTTATTGTTTATCGTCGCCAGTGGAGGCCAAACAGTAAGTTTATGTGTAGTTTTCGTGTCCAACAAACCGTCTATCCGCACGCCCCCGACTCGCCCATTTTAGTATGGACCGTGATTAGCTTCAGGTGAAACCGAAGGATCAGTACATGAGCCGCTGTCCATTTTGTTCATCACTCTCAGGTCTCGAAAGAAAACGAATTGATAACTTGAGGAGGGAGCTCGAAAATTCGAAGTACCGTAGCGTAGCATAACATGACTGTACTTGCGTTTAAGAACGTGATGGCTGAGCAGTTAATAGGACGGTATTTTCGTAGAAACCCGGGACTCGCACTTGAAGCAACCTTTTTAATTAAGTCAGTTAACTAAATTAATGCCACTGGCAAAACCTAATTAACTCTCCTCTTGAGCTATTAACAAAATTATTCTTAAGTTTTCGTTTTATTAAACGCTGAGTCATGTCTTAGGCTATTGGATGATTAGTGACAACGTAAGCAGTTTTTTTAATCTATTCATGAAATGGAGCGGTTGGATTACCCCGAAGCTGCCTCCTCCTCAGGCGCTTTGTTTCGCACTTTGGTCGCGAACAAACGCGAGTGCGAAACGCGAGTGACTGGTGACGAGGCGCAAGGGACCACGGGAAGGAGAAAGAAAGCAGGCGAAGCGACGTCTCTCCCGCTTTGTCCTTCCCGCCGTCTTCCATCACGAGAGAGACGTCTGGGAATGAGACCTTGCCGTGGCCGTAACAGTGCATTATTGTCAACACTAAAAATTTGGCGGTCATGCGTAAGCAAACTGATTAACTGATCCATTGAAAGTAAATTGAGGGCCAGACAGTTTTACACACAGCCTGCCCACTTAGGGCTTAATCAAATCTCTAAAAATATGTCTATCAATGTATTAAATGGTCGATGTTAGAGATTCCCCCTGGTTTGTCTCTCGGGTTCCAAATCCAATCGGAACCACTGGAAAACAATAGTTAAAAGATATCCAAAATTTTATTTGTTACATTTGCATACAAACTGGCCGCATTTTGACGAAGTGTGATAATCAGGTACGCAGCGTGGAACAGGCTAAAGGCGCTGTTACACTAGGATATTTTTCTTCCAACTTGTCTTGAATTTTGTTGCGCCGTTGCGAGACAAGTTGCGCGCAACGTTGCCTAGTGTAACACCTCCACGCAACGCTGGAAAATTTCGTTGCAGCGTTGCGAGGATCGTTGCGAAAAGTAGAACTGACTTCCCGCAACGATTGTGACACCAAAAAAGTTGCGAGACATGTTCATTTCAGGGTATGTTACACTGGGCAATTTTTCGTGCAACATGCAAGTTCTATAACAACAAAATTGCGAGACAGGTTGCAAAAAAATTGCCCAGTGTAACAGTGCCTTAACTATGCACAAAATAAAAACTGCCTGTGGCGTTTCAAGCTCATCATAGGTTCAGATCAGTCCATTTAGTCATCCATCAAAAGAAGTCAATTGAATAACATTAATTGACGAAATTCTAGCATCTCTTCCCCAAGCACAAAAGATGTATACATTCTCGGGATTCAAACAAACACGGAGTCAATTATGCATAGAATTCAACAGTGATGAGTGTGCAATTCGGGTGTTTCCTGTTGAAACAACCTCACGAAACTGATGTATATCAAACAGAAGGGTAGATTTATTTGCAGCATACGCATAAAGCAAAAAAATGCAACGTTGTTTTCTGTTTGCATCGCGTGGTACACCAGTTCAAGAGTTAGAGAGCGGGAAAATGGAGCGACTTTGTCCCAGTCTCTTTCCAGCCGCAGGTAGCCTGTTCCAGGCGTTCAGATAGTGGAGCGCGAGTGAAAAAGAAAGCTAGCGAAAGAGCGGGAAAAAAACGAGGGGAGAGCGGGGAAGAGGACGAGGGAACGCCTGTGAAATTAATTTTAAAAAGCCCATGCCGCCTACTTTAGACCGCCGACAGCGGCAGTTTAACATGAAGCCAGGGTCAGGTCAAAGTGAACAAGAAAGTTATGTAATTATGCTCACCGAAATCTGAGGTTTCACCCGAGTTTGAAGCGCTGGGAAAAGTAGATGATGCTTTAAGAAATCTGACATGCCGAATGAACATTGCAAAATTTTCTGCGATACGGAAACGCAAATGTCATCTCCACTACTGGACCAATAAAGGTAACGAGAATCACAGACAACTTTATACACACATCGGTTTATCAAATTGATGAATAGAAAGCTTTTCACTCCGTGACGGAATGAACTTCGTCGTGTTCATCGATTGCAATGACTACGATATGTATGCTGTCGTTCTTTTCTCTATTCCTTAGACAGCAGGCTTTCAGGACCTTCATAAATAATCTAGCCGATCCATTTTTCCTGCCCCTTCTTCGTCTACTCCGATAGCCAGCGCTCTAATTCCGATGCTTTGAAGCTGTTCTACTTGGTCTTTCATGATTGCGACAAGCGGAGTGACCACAATTATCTTAGAAACAGTGCTTCTTTCCAATGCGTTGATTAACCTTGGAAAAAGTTGAAAGATCAAGCAATTTCCAAATCCTGTTGGAAGAAATGCGATGAGACCTCTTCCCAGAAACACGTTTTGAAGACAATCTTTTTATTCCATTTGTAAAGTATCCACATTTGGGAAATCGTCAAGCGCTTGCCGTGCAGTTATTCAACCGTGCGTGACTCGATGGAGGATGACCTTCGCACGGGCACGCCATATCGCATTTCTTGTCTGCGTCAGCAACCCTCTGGTGTTGACAGGTGTCAAATTTGGCCAATCAGAGGGTATACCAAATCCTGGTATACCGCCATGAGCTTTAAAATTAATTTCACAGGCGTTCCCTCGTCCTCTTCCCCAGTCTCCCCCTCGTTTTTTCCCGCTCTTTCGCTCGCTCTATTTTTCCCTCGCGCTCCTACCTGAACGCCTGGAACAGGCTAGCCGCAGGGGAATGCCTGAAAGATTTCTTGTGTGTGTAAAAACGACTGAAGTCTGAAGAAGTATTCGCATACACTGATCTTCACCTTTGGCTAGCAAATGTTTAGTTCTGAAAAGTGTATCAACAGCAGACAAATGGGAGGGAAAACAACTTCAGTCCTTATTGAAAGTTTTCCAATGTCACAATCAGCGAAACGTGGCGAAAAAATGTTGATTTGATTATCAAGACTCTGGACAGCAGGACAAATCTGTTTGTAAATGTTGCAGTGCAGCTGAATTCATGTGGATATCTGTGCAGGTAAAAACAACAAGATATTCACACTTGTGACACCTTTATCAAGCGAAACATGTCCTTTCGATATGCATACTTGCGACAAAAATATCAGGAAGATGTAAAGATGATATGATGATGGAAGTCAAAGCATGACTCAATCTGATATATGGCATAACTCCATTATTGTCTGATTTGGCAGGGAAGTATTTGCCACTATTTTTATGCTAAGTTTTTTAAGACAATTTCGAAAAAATGCTAGTGAATACTCAACTAACGTGAAAATGCATGTGCGCGTTGATTGAACAGATGAAATTGTGAGTACGCGGGGCTGGACAGCTTTTTCTGGACAGGCTCGCGTCAACTGTTGTGCCCTCCAGAACACTTTTCAGCTCGCCAATGTGTTTTCTATAGAATTTTTGACTGCAGCAGTTCGTGGGTTGGAATCTCTACGTTTTGTTGCTTTTACAGCAGAATTTATGTTGTAAAACCTAATGCAAAGTCTAATGTCAAACAAAGACATGTGCAACTTTGAAAATGGACCATAAATAACGTTGGGTAATGCATGGTTCAATTCTACTTGTTACCGTCTCCCCCCCCCCCGGGCATACCCCCGGGGATTTGCAATTTTGTTCTCACTTGGCGGTCTATTCCGGGCACGCAGAAAGAGACAATTCCCCACCTCCGGGACTCCTCATCGACCAAAAATACGTTGTTTTATGTACAAAACATAGATTACGATATTGATTTCCGTGCAATAGCAAAACCAGACGTTTTGACAAGAACTTAAACG
Source organism: Siderastrea radians (assembly GCA_964017195.1). Lineage (NCBI taxonomy): Eukaryota > Metazoa > Cnidaria > Anthozoa > Scleractinia > Rhizangiidae > Siderastrea > Siderastrea radians. The sequence continues at coordinate 37,681,829 of OZ024899.1, forward strand.
CCTTTCCTCAATTTCTTGAATGAAGGACACTACACTGGCATACGGCTAGCGAGTAAAGAAATGGTCTTCGCCACGTGATTTATTCTAAATATAGCACATAAGCACAAGAGGCCCATGAACAAATTAATGGCAGCATTTTAAAGGAGTTTTTCTTAGCTTGTTTCATAAGAATAATTACTTGACTGAGACCTCTGTTTAATATAAAGCCGTGCATCCGTTTTCATAAAGAGCCTATTGTCGTCTTAGTATATACATAAATACGCTGAAGAAATATTTGTTTGTGACGAACGCCATCCATTCAAGTACGCATCAAACGCACATTCGTTTAACAATTTATAATAGAAGTACCTTCGAATACAGATTTTAATTTTGAGAGATTATTCTTCTCTAACCAGTCTGCTACAAATCCTAGAGATTCTCCCTGGAAAAAAGGCAGTCTCCTCCACGCGGTCCAGCGTCAACCTAGAAGTGACGTACTTCACAAGAACAACAAGAAGTTATCTTCGATTTGCCCCGACCCCCTCCCCCCGGGACAAGACGGCTTCAACCAATTCCCCACCCCCGGGACTGAAGGGCTGGACTTGTCCCCGGGGTTGCCGGGGGGAGGATGGTAACAGTTAAAATTGAACCATGCACAAGTGTGGAGTCACATGGCAATACCAGAATCAAACGGTGACTACAGTGTAGGTAATTGTACTACTTCAGAACTAAACTTGGAGATGACAAAAAAAAAACAACTAAATGTTATTTTTGTTTTGTCTTTGGGCTTCGTTGGTAGTAACCTTTTAGTGCCCAGGGTCAGTTTGATTGCCACTGGTGACAAGGTGACTGCCAATTTTTAGCCCTGTGCAAAGAGCGCTTCCAAGGGAGTTCAGTTTTACTGTTTACTAACTTCCTAATGTACAATATTATATTAGGAAGTTGGTTGGTTTTACAATTTGGACTGTGACAATTTAACAAAGAAACATGACAAGACGCAAGTGGGTCTGAACTGGAAGTACCCGATTTCCGAATTAATTAAGTTGCGGTTTACTCGGTAATTAAATTTCTATCAACAAAGCGAGGTAAATGGGGATCAAATAGGATACATGTCAGGCTCAAATTAAGGCTTGACGAGTGACGAATTTCATGAATCACATGCTTAGGTCATTTGAGAATACGGTCTCTTCGAGGTTAAAATGGAACTGCCGGTCGATGGCTCCGAGGAAAGTGCTGTTCGTCCACTTCTCGGATAAAATCCAGGAATTGTTAGATTGTAACAAACAGAAAGAAGTTCCCCGCCCGCTTTCCGGATGATATTATAACAACAACAACAATTTATTTCGATATTCCCACATGGGAAGCAAAGTGAAGCGCGCAAAGTGCGCCGTACCAAGGAAAGTACGAAATCGTGCCTTCTTCGTTTGGTTTGTTTGCGATATTTCTTCGCCATGCACCGAATTTGCGGTTATTTCAAGAAGAGACGTTTGGAAGGTTTTCAGCCTTGGCGGTTGAAGCTGTCGGCTTGCACTCACATGGCCGTGAATTCGATCCCTGCAATTGCCGATTGGTGACGCCACTGCCATCTTCTATTGTATTTTCTTGCTGATCTCACCAAGCAGCTCCACAAAAAAGGTAAGCCCTAGCTTTGAGTCAGTGTTGTGTTCTCTACAATCAATTCTGACTTGCCGTCTTATGTAATCACAACACAAAATGAAAGGAATTTGGAAAAAAAATTCTAGATGTTGTGTTTTTGAAAGTGATTAGCGATCGTTTTATTAGGTAGCGTCTTTTGTAGCAAAACTGTTCTTTGATACGATCCTTGCGTTGCAAGGATTAAAAAATAATGAGTTGTTCATCGACCCGCGCTTTTGCGCCATTGTCACACAGTAGGCTTTGTGAGAACCGAAACACTTTGAACAGCGGTTTTCCAATGAGAATTCAAAATGGCGTACATTGCCCAAAACAGGAAAATTACTACTGGGAGATTTTATTTTGGCGTTAAATTTCCGCTATTTAAAGGCCGAGACAGACCTCAATGAAAGGTAATTGAATGGCGAAGACGTAGAAATATAATTGTTGATGAAATATGTCCAGCTTATTCTGACCGTGCTGAAATTGGGAGCCTGAAAGTTCAACCTCAATTCTCAATTACAACCTTTCCTGAGGAGTTAATACTTAGTGTACTCCTGGGCGTTTCCAATTTCTTTCCCATTTAGAAAGAAACGATATATTTGCTGTGTGGAAACGATTTCTGTAATCTTATTTTATTTTATTTTTTTATTTATAATTTTTTTTGGAAGAAAGATCCAAGATTGCTGTTGTCTAGGAGATTTTGTGACCGAAACAATAGACTGGGTGATTTAATTTTTAAATTTTTGGGTATCCAGGAGTCTAATCAGTGTAGAACTATTTGACACTGTTTCAGGTATTTATTAACATATGATGATTTTTCTTCCTTGAAAATGATATCAAGATGATATCGAAAAGTTGTATAATTTCCAATTCACTTATTTTTATCTAGGGGTCTCCCAGATACATGTAGAGTTGACATGCATGCCTACATCTGCAGTTTTGGTTGTTGTAGTCATGAATTCTTTTAGATAAAATTGGTCTTTTTGGTCGTAATGGGATTCTTGAACATGTCTTTTTTTCAAGCAATTTTTATTCTTTCTTCTCATTATCATGTTTTTTATCCTGCTGAAGATAACATTTTCCTCCTGTTTAGGTTTATAGCTACTTGATCATTTGACTTACATAACATCTAGCTATAGTAACACAAGAAACAGCAAAGAACTAAGCCCCTGAAAAGTTAACATTGGTGTTCATATTAGACCTCACCTGAGAGTTTGATTACAGCTGTAAGAGAGGTTTATTAAGAACTGTTAAAATAAAAATGTTACCTTTTTCCTCTAGGTCAACTGGAATTTAAGATTATTTGGAGTTTTTACTCAATGAGGAACTTAATAGTATCCAACTTTGTGCATTGTATATGTAACTGCAAAATACTCAAACAACTTCTGGATTCTACTGGGGTGGCTGCCTACAAAGCTGATTCACCACAAGATGCAAACGATGCACTGAGAAGTTAAGGCCCAGTTAACCTTGGCGTCAGTCTAACTGTGCAAAAGAAGGAAGGACATCAAACAGCGGATGCAAAACACAGTATCTGTGTGAACTCAATGTCAGGTGTGTAAAACTGATAATGTTTATGTTTTTTTTTTTACAAATAATTAACATGACACTGCCTTTTCAGGATTTGTTTTATTGTCTGTACCATTTTTGGGACATAAGCTTAAGCCTGCAAGAGTAGATTTAAGGCCTAAGGCACATTGTTGGCGAAGTTGCCAGCCAAATGAGTTTACCATCATAGACAAAGTTTGCTAAAATCCCATCACTGAATTGTGGTTTTCAGTGTCACCATTTTAGACCAATTAAGAAATATCAAGTCAAAATGTTCTGCATGTAATTCATACCTTCCATTATGGTGATACTTTATCACTGATAGTAAGTTAATATATATCATTGCTTAATGCATGCACTCTCATTTTTCAGGTCCCATGGAAAGAAACCATAGGAAATTAAAAAGATACCATGGAACATGCTCTACCAATTAAATATATGAAGAATGCCTACTGAGATTTGAATCCTGCCAAGAATATGACTCACGCACTACATTTTACCTTAGGGGTGTTGATGTAATGCCAGAGTGTACTGTATTTTGCCTTATTTTAACAGTCCCTTCCAACTTGAAAACTACAGTTAGTAATTAAAGTGAACATTAGTGTCCCTGAGATAGGTCACCTGTCGACAACTGTTACCTTAACAATCCATTAAACTATTTTAAGTCTCAGTTACTAATAAGGGGAACAGTAGCATCCAGATGTATCGTCGGAGTGTGCGACTGTTACCTTTAACAATTCCATTCTATTTTAAGTTTCAGTTACTAATGAGGGGAACAGTAGCGTCCAGATGTATCGTCGGAGTGTGCAACTGTTACCTTTACAATTCTTTTCTATTTTAAGTCTCAGTTACTAATGAGGGGAACAGTAGCATCCAGATGTATCGTCGGAGTGTGCGACTGTTGCCTTTAACAATCCCTTTCTATTTGAAGTCTTATTTACTAATGAGGGGAACAGTGGCATCCAGATGTATCGTCGGAGTGTGCAATTGTTGCCTTTAACAATTCCTTTCTATTTTAAGCCTCAGTTATTAATGAGGGGAACAGTAGCATCCAGAGGTATCGTCGGAGTGTGCAGCTGTTACCTTTAACAATCCCTTTCTATTTTAAGTCTCAGTTACTAATGAGGGGAACAGTAGCGTCCAGATGTATCGTCGGAGTGTGCAACTGTTACCTTTACAATTCTTTTCTATTTTAAGTCTCAGTTACTAATGAGGGGAACAGTAGCATCCAGATGTATCGTCGGAGTGTGCGACTGTTGCCTTTAACAATCCCTTTCTATTTGAAGTCTTATTTACTAATGAGGGGAACAGTGGCATCCAGATGTATCGTCGGAGTGTGCAATTGTTGCCTTTAACAATTCCTTTCTATTTTAAGCCTCAGTTATTAATGAGGGGAACAGTAGCATCCAGAGGTATCGTCGGAGTGTGCAGCTGTTACCTTTAACAATCCCTTTCTATTTTAAGTCTCAGTTACTAATGAGGGGAACAGTAGCATCCAGATGTATCGTCGGAGTGTGCAACTGTTACCTTTAACAATTCCTTTCTATTTTAAGTCTGAGTTACTAACAAGGGGAACAGTAGCACCCAGATGTATCGTCGGAGTGTGCAACTGTTACCTTTAACAATTCTTTTCTATTTTAAGTCTCAGTTACCAATAAAGGGAACAGTAGCATCCAGATGTATCGTCGGAGTGTGCAACTGTTACCTTTAAAAATTCCTTTCTATTTTAAGTCTCAGTTACTAAGGAGGGGAACAGTAGCATCCAAATGTATTGTCAGAGTGTGCGACTGTTGCCTTTAACGATGCCTTTCTATTTTAAGTCTCAGTTACTAATGAGGGGAACAGTAGCATCCAGATGTATCGTCAGAGTGTGTGACTGTTGCCTTTAACAATCCCTTTCTATTTGAAGTCTTATTTACTAATGAGGGGAACAGTGGCATCCAGATGTATCGTCGGAGTGTGCGATTGTTGCCTTTAACAATTCCTTTCTATTTTAAGTCTCAGTTACTAATGAGGGGAACAGTAGCATCCAGATGTATCGTCGGAGTGTGCGGCTGTTGCCTTTAACAATCCCTTTCTATTTGAAGTCTTATTTACTAATGACGGGAACAGTGGCATCCAGATGTATCGTCGGAGTGTGCGATTGTTGCCTTTAACAATTCCTTTCTATTTTAAGTCTCAGTTACTAATGAGGGGAACAGTAGCATCCAGATGTATCGTCGGAGTGTGCGGCTGTTACCTTTAACAACCCCTTTCTATTTTAAGTCTCAGTTACTAATGAGGGGAACAGTAGCATCCAGATGTATCGTCGGAGTGTGCGGCTGTGACCTTTAACAATCCCTATCTATTTTAAGTCTCAGTTACTAATGAGGGGAACAGTAGCATTCAGATGTATCGTCGGTGTGTGTGACTGTTACCTTAAACAATCCCTTTCAATTAAAAGTTAGCTACTAATGAGGGGAGCAGTAGCATCCAAATCTGTCATCACAGTGTGTGGCTGTTGCCTTCTGCCTGGCAGTATCAAACAATGAAAACCAAATATAGTCAATATAATCAATAATAATCAATTCCAATTAATTGACTGGTTATGGAAATCAATACAATTCAAAGCTTAAAAGTTGAGTGACTATTGATTGTTATTGACTATCTTTGATTAATATTGATTTTGATTGGAATTAACTCTCGGTTCATATTTGCACACAGCATGTTAATAATTTATTGGCAAATGATAATAAAGTTTATTTGTTCTAAACATAGTTTTTAGGTTTAGCATTCCTTATATCACTATTTACAAAGAACATGCTAGTTAAAAAATGATGTCATTTCATGTCCTGTTCCTACAAATCCTATTCCTGGATCTGTACTTATGCTAGTGTAGGTCTAGAGAATTGGGGCAAACAATGATATGTACAGTTGAGTGAGGAAAGATTAAAAATAAATTGTTACTAGCTGTAGCAGGTATTTTAAGGTTTGCATTTTTGTTGTGTTATGTTATATTTTGTTTTATTATTATTTTTTTGCCGGGGGGGGGGGTGGGGGGGCACGTCACTTTCCCATGTGTCACAATTATTAGAAGTCCCTGGATGTTTTTCCATAACGGTGATAACAATAACAGTTTGTTAAACTGCAGTTTAGTCCATTCGGTACAATTTTAAATTGCCATATACTATAATATTTGAGTTCAACATTGTGGTAGAACAAGGTTGAAATGCTGCAGATTTAATACCAGTTTTAATACTGTGACTTCGGCATCATGCACGAGGCCAGAGTGATGGTGAAAGAAAGAGAACCGTCAAACTCCCGAATTGGACAAATGCCAAAGGCAAGCCCGTAAAGTGACACTTCTTCGTTGGGACGTTATTCTTAGGCGACTTTTAGATGTTCCTGTTAAGCGCCCGGAAACCACTGCTTTTCTTGGGCAATCGAATTAAGTGCTGTGAAATGAAACTTGCAACCAGTAGCATGGCCAACAATTAGAACGCTGAGGATGAAATCACGATGTCAGCAAGGGGAAACCGGTCGTTTCGCCTACGATATATTTTGTTTTTGTTTTTGTCTGCTAACGTCTTAAATGCCGACAGTAAATGAATTATATACTATTTTTCGTTCTTAAAGCGTGTTACCCTAGGAAAAGAAAAAGCAATATATTTAATTTGTCGTTCTCTAAGCGCGTCAAAGGTTAACCAACTGGCCTTGGGCGAAAAGACTCTTAGGCGAAACGACCGCTAGCCTGCGCGCAGACGTCTGGGAGACTAAACGACCGCAAGCGTAGGAAGCAATAGTTTGCTCAGTCGGCAAAGCGAATGGCCTGTTCAGAGGACAGATTCATTAGACTGCGAGCAGTCTCTCTTTTGCTCTAAAATCCGTGCAGAACGAAGCGCAAATAGCGAACGCGAGCGAGCACGATTTGAGACTGCTTGCAGTCTAACAGATTATGTGAACGAAAGTTTTATCTTTTTTGTTACTGTTACTGTTTCTTTCTTTCGTAGAGAAAGCGTATCGAGTTTCTGTGAATAATTCTCGCGATTTTGTTAAAAACGGGAGAAAGACCATGTTGTATTTATAGATTCTCTTCAAGTATTTCTCTCAGAACGTCCGATCGCATACCAACAAATGACCTCTCCGGAGAAAGGAGAGGCGGTAAAACCGCTCGCGAGCGCTACGATCCTGTAGAGAAATAAGAGGCTATTCATGGCCTATTATCTTATTGTTTGTTAACAGCCACAAAAATAAATTTCCCGTTGCGATCAACTTGCAAAAAGGTCTGTGATATTTATTCAACAACTGTGTGTTTCCGGTAACAGAAAAGCTTTGTTGACAGCGAAAGCGGCGGATTTTAACACCTATTGCTTTCGCGGCGCCTTGATCAAAATTCAAATATGAAAGGAATGCGGGGTCCACAACCCCGCATTCCTTAATGTACTTCCAGTTAGACCCCGTAGCGTCTCGTCATGCGTCTGACTTGAGAATAACTGATAGTTGGTCTTATCAGTAATTAGCGCCGATTTTAACGACTTTGTTTCTTCCTCTGCTCTTTTTTAAATGTTATGTTTATGAAGATATGTCAAACATTAATGAGTTTTTATGTGTTGATTTTTTTTTTCAAAAAACTCGGTCGCTTAGAGTCGCTGTCTTAACTCTCCGTGTCAGATATCGTGATAAAACATATCCTCTCCTGCTTTTAATTAAAATTACTTTGGTGTCAAATTGATACGTTCATTATTGAGATATAAATAGCTCTTAACATGCTTAACAACAATGATAAATACACCCCTTATTTATCCATTAGATTAAACCACATTAGTTGACGGTGGCCATTCAGTTCGTGACTGAGAAAATTTGGCAAACAAGGGTAGCACCGGTTACTGTGATTTATGATACAGTGTGGAAGAGAGAGAAAAAAAGGTAAATCCGAGTGATCGATGCTACAACTAGCAGCGCTTAATTTTGATCACCAAAAAAATTTTGCGGTTATATGTATGACGTACAGACCTCCCTGGTGACAGTGACCTCTGAAGTGATACGTACAGGTGTCAAGCATTTAACGCCTACTTGGGTTAGTAAACCAGGGGGTGCGAAAAAAAAGAAAGGAAACTCCAAATTAAACCATCTAGTAGGTCATCTGATTATAGGTGATTTTATAATACAAAAGTCCCTTAAATCGGAATTCGACTTCGAAACATTTTTTCCAAACAATGCGTGGGTTGGAATGTGAAAGTGTCGAAAACGGCGTCATCAAGGATAATTGCCTGGATGACTGTCGTATTGGTTGCCGATAAGCTGCTAATATTTACGCCATGCCAGATGCCAGAACTGAATTTTTAACTGTACTGTAAGTAAACTGGAACTAAGAAATATACAATCGGAGAACAAGTACAGGTGAAGGCAGGAAATCTGATGATGATAATCGTTGTGGTGTTGACACTGGCGAATAACATTGCATTAATATTGATGGCAATAATAACATGGATGGACAACATTGGGGTGAATATGGCAAGCCGATTGTAGCAAAATTCAACTGAAAATTATTTCTTAACCATTCAATCTTTGTTTTAAAGACGATTCAATGCATATTTCAGACAACTCAATGAATGCTTCATTCAACTCAATGCATATTCAATTCAATGCTTCATTCAATTCAATGCATATATTCAATTCAATGCTTCATTCAATTCAATGCATATTCAATTCAATGCCCCATTCAATTCAATGCATATTCGATTCAATGCCCCATTCAATTCAATGCTTCATTCAATTCAATGGTCCATTCAATTCAATGGTTGACCAGGTCTCTCTCTCCAGAACAAATCTCAGAGAATCTGGGAACGAGAATGTAAGTGGTGGTGGACGCCATATTGAGTTAGGAAATTACTGTAGAAAGTAGTTGCTTTGCATGCTAAATCGGAGGGATAATGGCATCAGATAAGGAGTCGTTCAATTTAGAAGACCTACCGATGTTTCTAAATTCTGTGTTGGGAAAAGCAGAGTTGATTTGCCGTGAAGAAAACGTAGATTCGAGCGCAGTGGATACCCGTCACTGTGAAAATATAAAACGACGACTACGGACTGCGGACTGCAGACTGCATACCAGGGGTACAATGCAGACTAGGGGTAAAATGCAGAATGAAGACTGCAGACCAGGGGGGAAATGAGAGAAAAGACAGCCGGAAATACGTTTGCGTTCGCAGACGTATTTCATAGAAATTAGTTCATAGCAGAAGTTCATAGAAATTATTAAAAACTTTTTAATGTCGTCAAAATGTTTGTAATTTCTTTTTCGCTTCCTGATCGGAAAATTTGTTTACTAATTGATAAGTAGAACAGTCTTTCCACCGAGGATTGTCTGGAATACGTTGGTCATAGAACAGTTTTGCTTCAACTTCAAGCTGTAGATTATTCAGAATTTGATCCGACTACGCAAAACAACCTGTGTAATAGCGAATAACCTCCGACGGGAATAAATGTTTATATAGCTAAATATCTTATTAATTGGGACCTGTAGTGTACCAAAAGATCGCTTTTTTACAAATGAACTTTATTTGCGAACTAGCTGAGGTAAAAGTCAAACCCCGCCGGCTACATGAAGTTCCCGGGCAGTCACTCATCCAACTACTAACCCCGCCGAACAGGCCTCGTTAACTTCGCTCTGATTATGAACCCGGGGGGGTTCCTGGGATCATGGACTGGTATCTCAGAATTCAATCAGTTAAAATATTTACCTTTTGCTTTCCATTTTGTTTTTAAAATGTATATTGGGCTCGAAAAAAATTTTGTGTGGGAGATAATGGAGTGAAACGTTTACCATAATGAAAACGTTCTTCCGAAGTTAAGCCCTGTTCGGCGGGGTTAGTACTTGGGTGGGTGACCACTCGGGAACTACATGTAGCCGGCGGCGTTTGACTTTTACCTCAGCTAGTTCGCAAATAAAGTTCATTTGTAAAAGAGTGATCTCTTAGTACACCGCTACAGGTTCCGATATTTAGCTCTACATTTATTCCCGTCCGAGCTTATTCGCTTATTATAACACAGGTTGTTTTGCGTAGTCCGATCAAATTCTGAATAATCTACGGCTTGAAGTTGAAGCAAAACTGTTCTATGAACAACGTATTCGAATTCCGGACAATCCTTGGTGGAAAAACTGTTCTACTTCTCAATTAGTAAACAAACTTTCCGATTAGGAAGCGAAAAAAATTGCAAACATTTTGACGATTTCAAATAGATTTTAATAATTTCTATGAACTTCTACGAACGCAGACGTATTTCCGGCTGTCTTTTCTCTCATTTCCCCCTGGTCTGCACTGCAGTCTGCGGTCTTCATTCTGCATTTTACCCCTAGTCTTCATATTACTCTTAGTCTGTAGGCTGCATTTACCCTCAGTCTGTATTTTACCCCTGGTATGCGGTCTGCAGTCCGCAGTCTTTGTTTTTTACTGGCCGGTTTCCACTGTGCTCAAAATCTACGTTTTCTTCACGGCAAATTAACTGTGTTTTTTCCAACACAGAATTCAAAAACATCGGTAGGTCCTCTAAATTGAACGACTCATTATCTGATTTCATCATCCCTCCGATTTAACAGAAATAGCATACAAAGCAACTACTTTCTACAGTACTTCCCTATTTCAATTTCAATTATTATATAACATTCTCGTTCCCAGATTCTCTGAGATTTGTTCTGCAGAGAGAGACCTGGTCAACCATTGAATTGAATGGAGCATTGAATTGAATGAAGCACTGAATTGAATATGCATTGAATTGAATGGGGCATTGATTTGAATATGCATTGAATTGAATGAAGCATTGAAATGAATGGACCATTGAATTGAACTAAGCATTGCATTTAATTGTCTGAAATATGCATTGAATTGTCTCTAAAACAAAGATTGAATGGTTAAGAAATCATTTTTTAAATTTTGCTACAGTCGGCTTGCCATAGGTGAGCAATGGTGGACGTGATAATAATGATATAGGTGATTTCGGTAAGTTATTGTCTTCTTTGATATATTTTTATTTTAAGGCTGTGAAATAATTTCGAGGAAATAATTTCAGGAGTCACTCTTTTGAATTAAAGTGTGAAACAATTTTTTTGTTTGTCTTTTGGCAACTGGCGTTGTTATCCTAGCTTAGACTCTCAAGCACATTTTTCATTTATGAACTTCGTAACTGACGAAACTGATGGAAGACAAGACCTGATTTACGTAGGATGATTATTCATATCCTTGAACAGAACTCAGGGATGGAATTCCAGACGCCCTATGAAAGGACTGGAAAATGTCATTGAAGGGTCTGATCCAGGACACACGACTGTTGGTACGGTGAGACGACAACCATACATATGTGCAGCATCAATAGTAGAATGGCGGCACTGTGTTGGACTGCGGTCAGGGAAAAACAAAACGGAACGGAATGCATTGTAAGTCGGCAAGCACAAGAAGGAAAATCTGCTTCGTTGAGGAAAAGAACTAATAAAAATAACCTTGTCTGCCGGACATCACGTGCTCTGTCAGTCTTCAGTGCGTTGCCCTATGCTATTCAGATTGTATACACTCTTTTTTTTTTATAAGAACCTTTTTTATAAGAACGTTGAGGCTGAAATTGACCCAGATTTTAAGAACATACTAAGAACGTACCCAAGCTGAGACTAAGAGACAAAGCAATAATTTTGTTCAGCTCTGCATCTGTTTTTGCATCGAGCTAAAAACACAGAGTAACAACATGAATTTCTATCGATTCACATTTTCTTTGTTTTGTTTTGTTTGTTTAATGTAGAGCTCAGGCTATATTTTCTTTCTTTCTCAACTGTGAAAGAGTAATAAAGTGAATTTTGCTAAGAAGAAAAAACAACAACAGCATGTATGTCAAAGAAATTTGACATGATACAGCGCACAATGGGCGTTTTGAGGTTTCCTGGTCACGTTTATATCAGTTTTCTGAACTTCTATACCACGTAACTTAAGAACATGCTAAGAACATTTTAGGTTCAAAACGTGAAAAAAATAAGAGCATTCAGTTTCGGTTCAGCCTCAGCCGCAAAGTTAGACGTTCTTATAAAAAAAAAAGAGTGTATCGTGTTATTTTCTGCTGAAACTGCTGCTGCTGCTGCAGTGAAAATTCTTAGCCTTATGCAAAAACAATGCGAAAGAATATACGTACACAATGAATTCAGGATGTTTAATATAATTAGAGCTTAATATTGGACAGTTCTAAGTATTTTGTGTCGCATTTTTTTTTAACATTTTTCGTTGTAGTTTTGTTAATGAACGACCCTTTCCACTCCAATTCCTTTTTTTAATTAGTCATGATCACGACAATAAGGGTGTGTTTTATTGATTCCATATTAAAAACGGAACAGTCGTGCAATATTACTGAACTGTAATATGCGATAACCTCTTCTCGGAAAACTGGACGACATTCAAAATCAGGCCCTAAGCACCCGGTTAAAATACTTTTTGCGGTCTTAGTCCTGAACAAGGGCAATCAAATACTGACTGGCCCACAGGATCTAGAACGTACACTTATGCAGGCTGTACGATAGAAGGTCGATATTAGTTAACGACGGCTAGGTGTGGGTAATAAATAAGTATAACCTAATCCATTCACGGAAACGTATGGACATAACTTGGTGACATGTCAAATTCACGTCCTTAAGTTTTAGAGAAATGAGGTGAACAAACAAACTGATCTTGGTAAAAGGAAATAACTCATAAAATCTCATTCCTTAAGTGTTTCGATGCGGAAAAAAAAACAAGTTCAATTAAAGAACTGAGGTGAGCAAACAAAGTGATCAAGGTTAAAGGAAATATCTCATAAAATCTCATTCCTTAATTGTTCCGATGCGGAAAAAAAAAAGTAAAATTCCGTATTCCGGCATTCACTTCAGGCTCTGCCATGGGGTTTATATAAAAACTCAGCTTATTCCTTAAGTATTCCACTTCCGATAAGGAAACAATACTGTACATGGTGCGAAAAACATAAAGGTATAAATCCCTATCCCAGCATTCACTTCTCTCTACTATGGGGTTTACACAATAAAATTCGGCCCTCCCTCAGGCACGCGTTGTTTCTGCGTTCTTAAAATTCGCTCAAGTGGAATCTTGGTAGGATTGGAGTACACAAGCTTGTTACGTTTACCAGATCACATCTGAACCTATCTACCAGAGAATAAACTAAACATCAGCTGGTAACCGATGTTTGAACAGTCAGTTGAAGCAATAGGATTTCTTCTTTGGCTTTTTACATTAATGACATGGACGGTAAGTAAAGCAAATTCTTCTATCAGTCTATTTCCGTTTACGCACAGAGTCGATCCTACAGTTAATGTGGTTATAACTTTGGAGTCTGTGGATGAAAGGCTTAACTGTAACCATTCAAATGAAAGCTACTGAGCAGTACTTTCCTGTGGTGTTGTTTATTATGCTGTACAAGATGGTTCTAACTTTTGAGTCTGTGGATGAAATCCTAAAGTGTGACCAATCAAATGAAAGTTACTGAGCAGTACTTTTCTCCAGAGTCTATATTTCGTTAGTTTTGTCATTGCTGTGGCGATTTTTGCAAAACCGTTACAAACTTACTACATACATGTTTGAGTTCATGAACAGCCCGTTGAAATTAAGTTCTTTGTTTTCAGATCCCTTTAGTTTGCACCTAAGATAACCATCAATCGATTAAAAAAAACAGGTTTCAAAAACTAATCAGAAGTTTCGAGAAACTTCCGTTTCTCTTGAAATAAACACCGGAATGCATATTTATTCAGAGCTCCCTTTTGAGCGACTTTCCCTTATTCCTCGGTTACATCTGAACTGTCTTGTTTCTCATTATTTCACATTGGTCAATTCCTAGTCGGTGAAGCACGTTAACTAATTTCCAAAGTCCTTTTGTGATATACGCATGCGGCACTTGTCAACGTTTCGTACGTAGCTAGTATCTCTGAACGAGCTCGGTTGGGTTGTTCATGTTCACTGTTATCATAGTGCATTTCACTCAGAAACAAGGAGTAGCTATCTTCGAAGATTGTGTTATTGTTTGTGCTCGGCGTTGGAGCCGAAACGGTCTACCGATTACAGTTCTAGACTGAGTAGAGTAGTCACGAACCATGACTCACTCTGAACTAATAAAGCATGAACTAATAAAGCACATTAAAAAGTTCCAAAGTCCATGCAGTAGCACATGCTACCTTCCATGTAGTATCACTGAGCTACTGTAGCTCGGCTGGGTGGTTTCAGTACGATAACTACTACTCACCGGCATTTTGCCCAGAAACAAGGAAACGCCATGTTTAAGGGAGTGATGTTATTGTTTATCCTCACCAGTGGAGGCCAAACAGTAAGTTTATATGTAGTTTTCGTGTCTTAAACAAACCGCCATATCCGCACGCCCCCGACTCGCCCATTTCAGCATAATTGCCTTCAGTGTTTAGCTTCAGGTGAAACCGAAAGATCAGCACATGAGCCGGTGTCCATTTTGTTCTTCACTGTCAGGTCTCAAAAGAAAAATTGATAACTTGAGGAGGGAAATGTCTTGGAAAATTCGTAGTACATAGCATAGCATAACTGTATTTGCGTTTACGAACGTGATCACTGAGCAGTTAAGGTTTTCATACAAACCTGTGGGGGGGGGGGACAGGGGGGTTTAAACCTCCCGCTTCCCGTACCCTTTAATCCCGGTTCCCGCCCTGTATTTTTTGGCTCCCGCCCCTTTGCCTATTTTCGATTGCGAAATATTGCGCAATGTTGCGTGATTTTTCCCTTTTTCTCCCGCTTCCCGCCACCTTGGGAATCCCGCTTCCCGCCCCCTCTTCTCCCGCCTCCCGTACACCTCCCGCCCCCTTTTCTCCCGGTCTCCCGCCCCCCTGTCCCCCCCCACAAACCTGTGACTCACGCTTGAAGCAACTTTTGTAATTAATTCAATTAACCACGCCACTGGCAAAACCTCTCCTCTTGAGCTACAATATTAACAAAAATATTCTTGAGTTTTTGTTTTTATTAAACGCTGAGTCATGTCTTAGGCTGTTGGCAATAAGTGACAACGTAAGCAGTTTTTTAATCTATTCATGACATGAAGCGGTCGGCTGGATAAATGAAGTTATCAGTGACCCCAGTTATCAGTGTCAACACTAAATATTTGGCCGTCATCCATAACCAAACTGATTAGCTATCCATTGAACAGAAAGTTTTACACACAGATGCCCACTCGAGGCTTGATCAAATCTCTAAAAATATGTCTGCAAATGTATTAAATGGTCGATGTTAGAGGGTCCCCCTGGTTTGTCTCTCGGGTTCCAAACCTAATCGGAACCTCTGGAAAACAATACATGTAGTTAAAAAATGTTACATTTGCATACAAACTAGCCGAAGTGTGATAATGATGTAGCTAGGCAGCGTGGGACAGGCTAACCGATGCACAAGAGCTGCCTGTGGTGTTTCAAGCTCATCGTATAAGTTCAGATCAGTCCATTGAGTCATCCATCAGAACGATTAGAAAACCACCAAAAGAAGTTATTTGAATAAAATTAATAAAATTCTAGCATCTCTTCCCCAAACACAAAAGATGTATACATTCTCGGGATTCAAATAAACACGGAGTCATTTTATGCATAGAATTCCACGGTGATGAGTGTGCAATTCGCTGTTTCCTGTTGAAACAACCGGCACGAAACTGATGTATATCAAACAGAAGGGTAGATTTATTTGCAGCATACACATAAGCAAAAAAATGCAACATTATTTCTGTTTGCATCGATTTTGGGTATTTAAATGGTTGGTAACGGCACCAGCGGCATTTTCTCCCCTGATCCTAGAGAGGATTGAGGAGCCAAATGAAACAGTGCTTGCTTACACCTGCGCTTTATTTTGTAGTTTATACAAGACTGGATCCAGTTTCAGAATTTGCCTTCTTCGTGCAAGTGGAGAGCAGGAAACTGCTTGCTGTTTGAGTGATGATTTATTAAATGTCATCATCAGCCTAGGACCCTGTTGAAAAGCCATTGTGACTATTAGTGAATACATGCAACCCAGGAATTTAAGTTTATCTGTTCTCTTAGTTAGAGTTTCATTGCACTTCGAAGAGTTCTTGATTGGTAATGGTAATTGGACTCAGTGGAGCACAATTCAGGGAGTAATTGGCCGAGTTACTTTAATCAGCCGAGCGCGTAGCGCGAGGACGATTTGAAATTACAAGCACGATTAGCCCTGAATTATACAGTAGGAAGTCCAGTTAATCCTATCCTATCCTATCCTATCCTATCTAAAATCTATGTGCCCTTCAGGGATATATTTTCAATGATCAGTTTTGCAAGCAGTGGAGAAAAAGCTATAAAAAGAACCCATTTCAGTGCACCTGATTGACGCGTGCGCAACATAGTTGTCCGATTACAGCTATCCAATTACAAAAAGTTCTTGTTATAGAAACGATTAATACAGTAACCTAACTTTAACATTTAATGCTTTCAAGGTCCTCAGAAGAGAGTATTTTTAATAAAGGGGTTAGTTACTGATTTTAAGAAACTGTGGTAATTTGTTGGTGGAAAAGTAAAAAACAGAAATTGGGGTTTATCAACCAAGTCGCAAATCAGCCACCGGAAAGTAATGACAAAACTGATGTTTGAGTGTTAAATAGCTCAGTTGCTCTAATGAATAGCTAACACTCAAAATGTCAACTTTTGAATTAGTTTGTGGTGGTAATTTACCATGTCAAACCAGTTGATGAAACCAGATTTTACAAATCATTTTGTTGCATTGTTATCTTGCATTTTAACAAATAGGATTAAATTTACTTATATAAGTCAAACTATGTATCAACTAGTCTGCAAACTTTTTATTTTCTACTTTTCATGTCTGCAAACAATTTATTTGGGCTTTTTTTGATTTTGCAAACAATTTTTTTCACGATTTTTCATCCCCCCCCCCCCCCCCCTCCAAAAAAGTGATGGTCCATCCCTTAGAGAGCGGGAAAATGGAGCGACTTTGTCCCAGTCTCTTTCCAGCCGCAGGGGAATGCCTGAAAGATTTCTTGTGTGTAGAGAATCGACTGAAGTCTGAAGAAGTATTCGAATACACTGATCTTCACCTTTGGCTAGCAAGTATTTAGTTCTGAAAAGTGTATCAACAGCGGACAAATGGGAGGGAAAACAACTTCAGTCCTTATTGAAAGTTTTCCAATGTCACAATCAGCAAAACGTGGCGAAAAAATGTTGATTTGATTATCAATAGGACAGGACGAATCTATTTGTGAATGTTGCAATGCGGCTGAATTTATGTGGATATCTGTGCAGGTAAAAACAACAAGATATTCGCAATTGTGACACCTTTATCAAGCGAAACATGTCCTTTCGATGTGCACAAGCGGAAAAAATATCAGGAAGATGTGAAGATGATAATGATGATGGAAGTCAAAGCATGACTCAACCTGATATATATGGCATTGTCTGAGTTGGCAGGGAAATATGTTCTTCTATTTTTATGCTAAATTTTATTAGAAAATTTCGAAAAAAATGCTTGTGAATGCTGCATGTTGAATGCATATGGGTGTTGAATTAACAGATGAGGTGTGTACATGGGGCTGGACAGCTTTTTCTGGACAGGCTCACGATCACGTCATCTGTCGGGCCCTCCAGAACACTTACCAGCTCACCAATGTGTTTTCTGTAGAATATTTGACTGCAACAGTTCATAACCAGGTTGGAATCTCTACATTTTGTTCCTTTTATAGCAGAATTTATGTTATGAAACCTTGTGTAAAGTCTAATGTTGAGGCAAAAACATGTGCAACTTTGAAAATGGACCATGAATAACTCTGGGTAAGTGTGGAGTCACATGGCAATACCAGAATAAAAACGTGACTAGGTGATTGTGCTACATCACAAGTAAAAATTCAATTAAGTCAGTGAACTTAGAGATGACAAAAAAAACAACTAGGTAAAAGGCAGTCAAATTCAACTCAATGTTATTTTTATTTTGTCTTTGGGCCTCGTAGTGATGCACATTGCAACCTGTTTGTATCATGTACACATATCGGGTGATCACACCTTATTTTTTAGTGGCCCTGGTCAGTTTTAAATTGCCACTGGTGACCAGGTGACTACCAATTTTGAGCCCTGTGCAAAGAGCACTTCCAAGGGAGTTCAGTTTTACTGTTTACCAACTTCCTTGTGTAAAGTTGGTTACGACTGGTTGGTTTGTGACAATTTACCTGTACCCCACCCTGTGGTATGGGAATACCATCTCCTCAACAATAGAGTGACTGTGTTCCTAATAAGTGTTACTTATAATATATTATTGCTTTCTAATGCAGTATGCTGCACCTGAGTGCCCTGCCCTGCAGTATTGGAATGGTACATTGTGTATCCAATGCTCTGGGTGTCCTCGGGGATTTGGGGTGAAGACAAACTGCACTGAAAAGAAGGATACCGAATGTCAGCGTTGTTGGCCAGGTTACGACTATTCCAATACTACTGGACTCGAGCCATGCATCCTGTGAGTGTAATAAATAAATATATATACTTTTAATTTATCAGATATACACACTAGATAGGCTAAAACCTAAACAGAGAAAATCATGGCCATTCAAACCAACTTGCATTGATAACTTTGATGCTCTGTACTGAAAAAGAAGAGGAATGAAGAGGAGGAGATAAAATAAAAAGGAGAGAAAGGAAAGAAAGAGGAAAAAGAAGAAAAATATGTCATCTACATGTACAGGAATATTGTACCCATTGCCCATACTACAAGCTTGCCAGATTTCAATATAAAACTGTTGACCGGAGGACATACATATACAGCTATTTCAATTAATGTTGTCAGATGAAAGCTTAAGCCTACGCGACACGACCGCAAGGTAATGTGGGATTTTTATGCCTAAGTTCACCAAAATCACCAATACCTTGCTTGCCGTACAATAGCAATGTACACGGATGAGTTTTTATAGTGTGAAAAAATAAATAAATAAAAGGATGCTTCAAACATTTTAGCTGAAGCTATCATTTAAAATGTAATTTTTGATCCCACTCATCCTTACAAAAAACAGCAAAATGACAATACCTGGGAACACGTGGAGCACATACATGGTATGTAAATTAGAAATTGGAAAAACAGCAGTATGAAAAATATGGAACATGATTTTTCACACTCCATAACAACTACTAACAACTGAAAATTGAAAGCCAAATCATGATTGCCGTGACAATAATCGGATGGTGCCCATTTATTATTTGCACCAGGAAATTCTAAGTTCATGACCAACTTCTGACAACCATGAAACTAACACTGATTTGCAACTACCCACACTACCTTTCAGTCTTGTCGCGTAAGCTTGAGATAATCGGACAACCTTAATTGAAATAGCTGTATACATGTAGCTCGGGTACACGCCTTGACCACGCAACTGAAAACAACTCACATAAAATAAAATTAACCTAAAGTTACTGAGTATGGTGCTCAGTTCACATGGGAGCTCCGCTATAAAACTTTAACTTTTTCTATTCTAAAACTCATAAAAATGATATTGAACATGTTCTTTCGTTTCTATTTACCGTATTTCTCAATTAATCGCCCCCGGCGTTTATTTCAAACTTGGCATGGTGGACCTGGCGTTTGTTTGAATCAGCAGTTTATTTAGGCCTGCCATTTTTTAAGAAAGGGTTAAAATTTTGTTTTTCTTAGCAGCTGTGTATTTTGCCCTTAAAACTTAACTTTATTATACAACAAATAAACGTCTGAGGGCTTATTTACATTTCCCTCTTTGATACTCGGCTTTTATTCGGAGCCCGGCATTTAATCGAGAAAATATGGTATTTTTGTCTTTTTTTTTTGCCCAGTTGTGAATTTATAGGGTATCAAAATGGGATCAGCATTCAGTTCAATTCAATATCGTTCAAAAATTGATGCTAATGATAAATTGCTTGGTGTTTTCATTTGCTGCTCAAGAAGTTGCTTGTTGTTAAATGGAATAGGCCAAGCTGATTCCATTGAACAGTGCAACATGTTAGACATGAGGGTTTTTTTTTTTCGACTTTTAACTTGTCACCATATACTATTAAACATTTTGTTGATCAACAAAAAAATTGATGGTAAACCGAGTGTCACTGGCTATTGGACCCAAAGCTTTTTATTGTAATAATTGTACAATGTAATTGTGTTATTTTGTGGCAGATGTGATACAAAGTCCAATTGTCTGGAAGGCAATGCTAAAAAGGTCAAAAAGTGCACAATATTCTCTCCGCCCATTTGTGAAGGATGCGCAGACGGGAATTATTTTGACAATGAAACAGGACAGCATGGTGGATGTATAGAATGCAAACCTCCCTGTGGCTTTTTTGAGGTAGAGACCAGAAAATGCACCACTGAACATGACCGTGAGTGCACTAAGCAGTGGACTGCTAAAGAAATTTCAACACCAAGTAAGTTAAAGAGTTGAAGTTCATAGTGAGCCTCATGTAAAACATTGTTTTGTCTTTCAGTCAATTTAATTTGCTCTCTTACATGCATAGCCAACGTGCAGATTGCAATTATATTACTTTGTTTCTTTGTTGTTTGTTTATTTGCTTTTTTTTTTCAAAATGAGATGTAATAGTTAGAGGTTTAAGTCTGGTTCTCTTATGCTGCAGATCTTCTCTTGGCCAAAAAGCATGTCTATAAATTATAATAATAATAACAATAATAATAATAATAATAATAATAATAATAAATAAATAAATAAATAGTAATAATAATAATAATAATAATAATAATAATAATAATAATTACGTCTGCATATAAATCTCCAAGAAGTCTGGCCAACTTATTCCAGGTGAGTCCCAGGAGTATGACAAGTATTGAATAATGTATTGGAGGCATAGAGAAGCAGGCTTATAAAGTGGACACTTGCAGGGGCATTAAATTAAAACAGTTTATTACTTCCAGCTGCTGTGGACACGCTTCCTCATAGCTAACTTTGTCAATGTTCATTTCACTCGTAGCTATGGTTCCACACACAGAGCAAAGAGATGTTCCCAGTAGCACTGGTCCCACTATGGATGACACAGAACATCCCCTGACAGAGCAAGGGTGGATTCAAGCTGCCAAGCAAAAATCATTCACAGAAAAGAATTTGCCTTGGGTGATCATTTCCGTTGCAGTACCATCATTTCTAGCGCTAGGTTTATCCATAGTGGTATACAAAAAGAAAAGAAAATCCAAAAGAAGGATGAGACGCAGAAAGGACAATGATCCTCCCGAACAGGAGCATGCCCTACCACTTATGCCGCTCCAAGGTACGTTCACTTAATGTTACAACCTCAAATGGGATTATATACTGACTCTCACATGAAAGTACTTGACAAGGACATAAGGATGCCCGTCACAAAATCTTACCCCAAAAAGTTACAGGCCTCCCCTTCCTGGGCAGAACCTAGTATCAATTACAACAAGAGCTAATAAATTATTAAAACATTGTCTTTTCTCACATTATTTATTATAATTGTGTGAACATCTTCAGTTTGTACTATTACATACATAAAAAGTATGTTATTTTTGGAAAAACGACAATTGTTCCTAGACTACAAGCATGTTTTAAAGGGTCTCCCATTATTGTCAGTCGCAACGAAATGAGATTGAGATGATGGTGATGATACATTAGAAATCTCATGAATTATTGGACATATAAGTAATCACCTGTCATGACAAGTTTATACCACAGGTGCACTGAGCATGAGAGGCTTAAGCCTTCTCATGATTCAGCGGGAGATCTTCTGCAGGGGGGAGTAGTAATACTCCTAGTCACTTTATGCTGGGTATCCTGTGATGGACTAGCATCCCATTCAGGGGGAGTAGTAATACTCCCAGTCACTTTATGCTGGGTATCCTGTAATGGACTAGCATCCCATCCAGGGGGGAGTAGTAATACTCCTAGTCACTTTATGCTGGGTATCCTGTGATGGAATAGCATCCCATCCAGGAAAGAGTAGTAATACTCCTAGTCACTTTATGCTGGGTATCCTGTGATGGACTAGCATCCCATCCAGGGGGGAGTAGTAATACTCCTAGTCACTTTATGCTGGGTATCCTGTAATGGACTAGCATCCCATCCAGGGGGGAGTAGTAATACTCCTAGTCACTTTATGCTGGGTATCCTGTGATGGACTAGCATCCCATTCAGGGGGAGTAGTAATACTCCTAGTCACTTTATGCTAGGTATCCTGTAATGGACTAGCATCCCATCCAGGGGGGAGTAGTAATACTCCTAGTCACTTTATGCTAGGTATCCTGTGATGGACTAGCATCCCATCCAGGGGGGAGTAGTAATACTCCTAGTCACTTTATGCTGGGTATCCTGTAATGGACTAGCATCCCATCCAGGGGGGAGTAGTAATACTCCTAGTCACTTTATGCTGGGTATCCTGTAATGGACTAGCATCCCATCCAGGGGGGAGTAGTAATACTCCTAGTCACTTTATGCTAGGTATCCTGTAATGGACTAGCATCCCATCCAGGGGGGAGTAGTAATACTCCTAGTCACTTTATGCTAGGTATCCTGTGATGGACTAGCATCCCATCCAGGGGGGAGTAGTAATACTCCTAGTCACTTTATGCTGGGTATCCTGTAATGGACTAGCATCCCATCCAGGGGGGAGTAGTAATACTCCTAGTCACTTTATGCTAGGTATCCTGTAATGGACTAGCATCCCATCCAAGGAGAGTTGTAATACTCCTGGTCACTTTATGCTAGGTATCCTGTGATGGACTAGCATCCCATCCAGGGAGAGTAGTAATACTCCTAGACACTTTATGCTGGGTATCCTGTGATGGAATAGCATCCCATCCAGGGGAGAGTAGTAATACTCCTAGACACTTTATGCTGGGTATCCTGTGATGGAATAGCATCCCATCCAGGGGAGAGTAGTAAT
This sequence comes from Siderastrea radians, assembly GCA_964017195.1. Taxonomy (NCBI): domain Eukaryota; kingdom Metazoa; phylum Cnidaria; class Anthozoa; order Scleractinia; family Rhizangiidae; genus Siderastrea; species Siderastrea radians. The sequence goes on from OZ024899.1 coordinate 37,704,864, forward strand.
ACTCCTAGACACTTTATGCTGGGTATCCTGTGATGGACTAGCATCCCATCCAGGGGGGAGTAGTAATACTCCTAGACACTTTATGCTGGGTATCCTGTGATGGAATAGCATCCCATCCAGGGGAGAGTAGTAATACTCCTAGACACTTTATGCTGGGTATCCTGTGATGGAATAGCATCCCATCCAGGGGAGAGTAGTAATACTCCTAGACACTTTATGCTGGGTATCCTGTAATGGACTAGCATCCCATCCAGGGGGGAGTAGTAATACTCCTAGTCACTTTATGCTGGGTATCCTGTGATGGACTAGCATCCCATCCAGGGGAGAGTAGTAATACTCCTAGTCACTTTATGCTGGGTATCCTGTGATGGACTAGCATCCCATCCAGGGGGAAGTGGTAATACTCTGAGTCACTTTATGCTGGGTATCCTGTAATGGACTAGCATCCCATCCAGGGAGAGTAGTAATACTCCTAGTCACTTTATGCTGGGTATCCTGTGATGGACTAGCATGCCATCCAGGGGGGAGTAGTAATACTCCTAGTCACTTTATGCTGGGTATCCTGTAATGGACTAGCATCCCATCCAGGGTGAGAGAAGTAATACCCCTAGTATTACTGGATCTAAGCACCAACCTTGATGAGCCCCCTGGCTAATGTTCAACCCAAAGAACTGAGCATGACATATGACTTTCCCAAACACTTACTTCATCAGCAGGATGAGCTTTGTAGGCAATCAAGCATTTGATTCTTTGCCTACAGGTGGCTTAGACTCGTTAATCAGAGATCTTACCATTGAAGAAAGAAGACTCATTGCAAACAGGCTCAATGGAAAATTCCCTGATGGTATACTAATCTTTGCTGCTTTATAACATTTCTTTCATATACATATCTAGAATGCTGAACTTTCTAAAAATTCCTAAATGCCTTATGGGGATGTTGGAGGATGAGGGGGGTGGGGGGGGGGGGTGGGGGGTTTTGTAAAAGGTGAAATGACTTTTTGTTGTTGTTATTGTTGTTTTATTTCTTTATTTCCTTTGCATTAGTTTGCAGCATACTCATGTATTGAAACAACATAAACACTGGCTTTCGTAATTGTTATCCAGCTGTAAAACAAGAGCTAAGTTTTTAGTTAATCACAATTGGGATTTTGTCACACCAAACAATAGCCGAGGTTACACCACCCCAGGTAAACATGATTTCCCCAGTATAATTTTGCCGAGGTAAAATAGCTGGGGTTTTCATTAAACTTGGTAATTAAGGTTACATGAACCCAGGGAATTGAAGGGGGTAAATGTTCTGGCTGGGGCACTTTAACGGGAGAAAACATAAACGTTTGGCACATATGTTTCTTCATGAAGCGAATAAGAAGATTATGAAACCGCTCTGATGGATTGGATGCGAGCTGGTTCTTGATAGGTTGCATTTCGAGACGCATAAAGGATTCTCGAAAGACATAAAATAAAACGTGTAGTAAGCCTCAGCATTCCGGTCAAATTCAACACTCGCAACATTGCTCAATCTTCCACACGCGGACACCGCTTGCAAGTTAGGTCATGTTGCTGATCACACACGTGCAGTGTCAAAAACTCGGCTTCTCATTGGTAGGTTCACCTGGGGAAACCGAACGACCCTTCAAACCACCAAGGGTTTTACTTGGGGTATTTTTTATTGTTCTCAGTCACTTCATCACGAAAATTAATCTGGGTAGATTTTCCCGAGGTAAAATCGGTTACACGGGAAAATGCCACTTTCCCCAGGGAAACCTTGTATTTACCTAGGTAAAGTTGCCGTGCAACCACGGCTAATGGCATAAACAATGATTACTGGCCTTTATTAGAAACCATGTTTAATTGTTTATTTGTTTTTCTTTGCTTCTTGTCATTGCTTGTCTAACTTTCAGTTTCTTAGTTTGTCTCTTTTTGTGTTGTGTTGTTTGTTAATGTTTGATTGTTTATTTATTTTGTAATACTTTTCATTTTCCTTAACGAGCGGCGTATTTTTAACAGGCGTTTTGCCGTTCTTAAACTCCCACTGGACAGGTCTTTTTAAGTAATAAAGCCGTATTTTTATGTTTGTGTTTAAGGATATTACCACTGGCAAATTGTTGCCGAAAAACTGGGAGTTCGAGATGCGAGCAGCGACTGGGAACGAGCAGAAAATCCCACCGAAAAACTGCTGAAAGCTTATGGCGAGAAGGATGGAAGCAACATCAGGAACTTTATCAGTGCGCTTAGAGAGGCTGACATGACCCTTTTTGCCTGTGAACTTGAAGAGAAGTTCTCGAAATCTTGTGACCAGGAAGGAAGCGAAGAACATATGGTCACCTGGGTGTAGAATACTCGTTAGATCGAAGGCCAATTACGAAATTAGTTCAAACCATCCACCGTTTTCTCGTATTTTCAATTGTCTTTAGATTTGTATTTTGAATTGTCTTTTGCTCTTTCAGAGAGTGGTAACTATGTTGTTTGAAATGGTAATTAACTTGTATTCAAGTGACTGTTTGAATTTAGGAGTTGTTTTTGGTCAATTTTTTGTTAAAGAACTGGAATACAAACAGCGCGAAAAGTTTATAATGTTCATATTTGATATTATTGTTGTTTTAATACGGATTATATTTTGTTTAGTTTAAGATAGGGTTTTTAATTTGTGATGGGATCTTTGGTTTGGGCATCAGTATTTTTGCGGCCTGAGCTGAGTTGAATTGTAAATGTCTAGTTTTTATTCGTTTTTATTTAATAGTTTTCCAGCATTTTATTGTATTTCACGCCACTTCCTAGCGCTATTTAACAATGCAAAGACAACCACGTACGTGTTTTGTTTTTGTTTTGTTTTTTGTTTTTGTTTTGTTTTTTGTTTTTTTGTTTTTTGTTTTTTTTTTTTGCATCTGGTAAAAGTAGAAATGGGGTTATATTTCCTAGGTGGAGGCACGGTGTAGTTACGCCGACTGTGGTTTCACCCTACACTGCTTTGTTTATTTGACTCCTACGAAGATGCTCGACTCTAACCAAGGGAGGATTTGTTAAAGAACTTAAATACAAAAATAGCGTGAAAAGTTTGTAATGGTATAATCGAGTTTGTAATGGTATAACTGATACTGGTACAATTAATAATAGTATAATTGATGTTATAATTGATGTTATTGTGGGTTTTACTACCGGTTATCTCTTTAACAAATTGACGTCAGTTTTTTATGCGTCTGTTCTCTTATTGATGATAAATTTCGTCACAACATTGTCAAAGTGTTGTAGATACACGAGCCGCAGGCGAGTGGATCTACAGTACAAGCCACACGCAAGGCACACTTCGGATGTTACAATTAATGACCTGTTTGCTAGCCTTTACTTTGGGCAACAAAATTTACAGCCAAAGCTTTGTAGACTCCTCCCCCCCCCCCCCCCAAGTTAATTCTACCATATGTCCCTGATCTTTATTATTATTTTCTTTCTTTCTTTCTTTTTTTTTTTTTTTTTTTTGAATTTTTCGTGTTCCCTCAAAAGCTATAGGGTCGGGGGAAGGGGGGGAACCCCGTGTACAAGTAGTGGCGGGGGTGGCCATTGGAAATTTTGCGGGGAGCTCCTTAAATATAAGAGAATCCTGTCAGTTTCCTGTCAGTGATTTTTTTCCACACTAACAATGGCTTATAATTAGTACACTAGAAAAGTACCGGGAATGGAAGTTTATTTAAGTTTTTACACACTGAGGCACTCAAGCCTTTCATATTTACCCGTTGTTCCCGCGTGGAAGTAACTATATTTTTGGTCAACTTCCCTGGAAGCACATTATGAACTCATGTCAGTGTTTAATAAATTAAGGGTCTTTCTTCAAAGGGTTAAAATATGGCATGACGAGATTATAAACAGGCCGAACCACACTAAGGGGCCCAAATTTTCGCTCAAAAAATATTTACTTGGGTCTTTAGAAGGTGGGATGCAGTACTGATTGCCCGGCAATACCAACTGAAGTTTTAATGTGCTAGCCTGAGTAAATTCGAATTAAGATAACTCTATTAGTATATTAGACTTTGCTCTTTTCAAGTCACATATCTTCAGTTATTGTATTTAAAGTCTGTGTCGAATGTTGCTACCTAAGTTGGTGGGTTAAGACGAAAGAACTGCCACTCAATGACAGTACATTGTTCGTGCTGTGCTTTTCAAAACCTTGACTACATTTTTATCTTTGAAGTTTTCCACGGAAATTAATGATGAACACAACGTGATAAGCGGGCAATTGTTCAGGTCTCTAGACAGAAAATGTGCAGTACGTTATTGAATACTAAGCCTGGCGTGCAATCGCAGACGCAGAATAGGAGTTCGAATTTACCTCTCCTACCCACTTTGAGGTAAGCCCCATATGTTTTACTGCGTTTCCTAATTAACCATAACTTTATTGTGTATTTTTATATTAGTTAGTACAATCCATTGACATTCGTCTCTATTGGTGGTTTACAACAGTTCATGGCATTAAATGTTATTTTATCGAGGAAACGAAAAGAATTGAACTGCGCTCTGGATACAAAGTCTGTGGGTTCACTTAAACTAGGCAAGTCCTGTTTTTAGGGGAAGAGTGTTTTACTTTTTGTTTTTAAACTGAATATCTACTTTCAAAATGACTCAGCTAAGACGTCGGAATTAGCTGTGGTTATTTATCTCGGGCAGTCTGAGTGGGAGGGATAAATTTTATTGATTGAAGTACAACGGACTATATGCTTGTTTGGCGGTACTTGTTTACGTGGGAGATCGTCAGAATATGTTTTAAAAATCGACCGTTAAAAACCAAAATATACAATCAGCCATTTTAAGTTATAGGTCCTTAAGCAGACTTTAAGTGTAATTTGTATAAAGCGATTACTTCTTATTGAAGTAGTTTTGCTTGCTATAAAAGCAGTTTAGAGCTGAGAGCTATGTCATTTAATACTTGCTGTCATAATTTCGCTTTTGCACAGCAGCGCTTGAAACTTCTCTCATTGATTGAGAGTTTATTCCGCTCCAACCGTAAAAAAAAATAATAATAATAATAATTATAATATAATAATAATAATAATAATTTATTAATTTATATTGCGCTATTTAACATAAATATGATCAAGAGCGCATTACAGAGTATCTAACTAATAAAAATATGAATACCTATCTAAGTTACATAATATGTACAATTTATAAATATATACAATCAAATATAGGAATAACAATAGATACAAATAGATATAAAATACAGAAATATATACAATGAGTTTGCGACTCACAGTTTAATTCCTTTAGAAGCTCAGGTCGCAAACATGATCAAAAGCAGCAACTGAAATCTTTTAAGCATCGCTTTTCTCGGCGATGCTGTCATTTTAAATTTTACTCCAAGAGGGTTATTATACCATGAAATTGCTACAAAATGCTTGAATAACTTCAGTGAGGCAAAAGCGCTTTGTAATGGCACATTGCTGATGAAACTCATAGCGTTGCGCAGCGTCATTCTCAGGTTCTCTTTTCTAATTTGAAAGTTTGGCTAAATCATTCCAGTGCAGCTCAAGCGGTTTGTGGTCCATTGGTTAATCAAGACAACGCAAACTTAAAAAAAAAACTAAAAAGAAAAGTTAAGTTCTCAAGATTCAGTGAACCCCGAGATAAATGAAATAACACTGTAAATGACGCCAGACTTACTTTAATTGTTCAATGCGGTAGGTCTGAATTGTTTTGGGCAATTTGAAAACGGTTTGTATAAATTTATATGGTGATGTGGGGTATCCATTTGAAAAGGTTAAGGTTACAAACTCAAAAGTTAATAACCACCTGATACAGCAAATTAAACAGCACTATATGAAAGTTCTTCTCAGCAGCTTTTATTTTAATGGTTCAATGCACTTCAGTTACGGGCAAGGAACAATTCGGATCGTTACAATAAAGGACCTTTTGCTAGAGTTTACTTTGGGCAAAGAAATCACAAGTCGCTTCGTGGACTTCCATCAAGTTAATTCCACCATATGTCTCTGATCATTATCATTTTTTGAATTTTTCGTGTTCCCTCAAAGGCTATAGGGTCGGGGAAAGGGGGAGGGAGCTCCCGTGTACAAGTAGTGGTGGGGGTGGCCCTTGGTAATTTTGTAGGGAGCCCTTGAATAAAACAAAATCTTGTTTCGTGGATGTTGCTTACATTCATCGGATGCACTTTAGAAGCTAAAACCACGGTCAATAACTCAAATTAGTATTATCTTTTTATTGGTGATTTCAAAAAATACACCGTTTCTGGAGTGGCCTTCTCCTTTAAGGGTCTTTCTTCAAAAGGACTTTAAAATATGGTATGGCGAGATTAACCGGCCGAACCACACTAAGGGACTCAAATTTTCTCTCAGAATATATGTACATGGGTCTTTAGAAAGGGATGCAGTGCTGATTGCTCGGCAATAGCATCTAGAGTTTTAATGATGCTAGCCAGAGTACATTCGAATTAAGTTAGGCATTGTCTTTTCCTGTCACATATCTTCAGTAATTGTGTTTAAAACCGGTGTCTAAGGTGCTCTGATCTCAATGGAAGATTTAGACGCAACAACTGGTGCTTTGACAGTTCACCGTTCGCGCTGTGCTTTTCAAAACCTTAACTACATTTTTATTTTCTTAAGTTTTCCACCGAAATTTATGCCGACCACACACAAGCAGGAAACTGTACATGTCAGCCGTAAGTTCGCTCGACAGAAAATTTTAACACCAGTTGCAGTACAGTCTCACTGCTAAATAAGGTATTGGACTGCAGGGGCAAACAAGTTACATGAATTCCTACTAGCCCTGCCTTGCAATGGTAGACGCAGTTATTATTTCAGCGAGTGTTTAGAGTTTTATCGTTTTTGTTGTTTTCAGTAAGTAGTCTACTTAGGGTAAAAAGGTTTCCCTTGTTTGTTACTAAACAGATGGGAGACAGATTAGACCTCCCCTTGGGTGTCATACACTACAAGGTGTCAATTGGCTATCACCCACTTAGATAATTGACACTTATTAGCTTTTCTCATTTAAATCGCGTTAGCTGTAGCTTTGTAAGCTTTGTCTTTCAATCAGTTTGGTTTGAGTTATCAAGAAAGTCAGCAGTGGCCTTAGTTTCATTCGAGATTTAAATTAATCCCGATTTCACGACGACCTTGGTGTATAAACGTAGCATGTTCATGAGACACAAGAGTACCATTGATAAGTAAAAAACATACATAATTCAAACTTTTTGTTTTACGGTTTGAGCTTAACGCCAAACTTGACCGGCCACACAATAGGATTTACTGACGCCACGTTGAAGGAAAAGGTTAAGACAGTAAATGATTCAAGACAAATGATCATGAAACCGTGGGGTTAAACTACAGTATCTAAGTTAATAAGCTGACAATAACTGACAAGGCTTGAAGGAATGTTGTTCATGCTCGTTTTGTTTTTCATGTAGGCGATCCGTTGGTTGGACTAAATTGAGTGAAAATGCTTAGCAACGATTTAATTACGTCGTTTATTGTTTATAATCGACATTGGTCATAACCCCGTCTGATATTGCACGTCGAATACAACGTTCAAGTCATCTCTATTATTAGACCTTTTCACAGCAAAGCATTTCACTTAAAGGGGAGTTTAGTTTTGAATTTCCTTTCTGTCCGGCCATTTAGAGAACTAACACTGATACCCTCTTTGAGGTAAGCCCTACTGCGTTTCCAAATTAATAACTTTATTGCGTATTTTTGTATTAACACAAGCCATTCGTCTCTAATAGTGGTTTTCAACAGTTCGTGGCATTAGATGTTATAATATCAAGGAAACGAAAAGAATTGAACTACGCTCTGGATCCAAAGTCTGTGGGTTCACTTATAAATTAGACAAGGCTTATTTGTAGAGGAAGATTTGTTTCACTTTTTAGTTAATATCTACTTTCATAATAGAAGCTAAGATGTGAATTAGCTATGGTTATTTGTCTCGGGCAGTCTGAGTGAGAGAGCGATAAATCTAATTGATTTAAGTACAAGGGCTATATTTTTGTTTGGCAGTACTTGTTTACGTGGCTAATCATCAAAATATGTTTAAAAATCGACCAAACAAAAACATCAAACATAGCCATTTTAAGTTATAGGTCCTTAAGCAGAATCAGAAAGTATAATTTGTAACGCGATTACTTCTTATTCAAATAGTTTTGCTCATCATGTTAAGAAGTAATCGCTTTATTAAAATAAAGCAGTTTAGAGAGCCTTGTCATTTAATATTTGCTGTCATAATGTTGGATTTCCGCTCCAATCGTAAAAAAAAATAATACAGTAAGTTTATGACTCACTGTTAAATTCCTTTTTACGCCGGTCGCGAACATGATCAAAAGCATCGCTGTTCTAGGCGATGCTGTTGTTTTTAAGTTTACTCCAAGAGGGAAGTTATGCCATGAAATTCATTAGCGACAAAATGCCTGAATAGCTTTAGTGATTGCAAAAGCGTTTTGCGATGACAGATTTCTATTAAAATCATAATTGTTCAAGTCCTCTTTTCTAATTTGAAAGGTTGGCTAAAACATTTCAGTGCTAAAGTAATTTGTGGTCCATTTGTCAATCAAGACAAAACAACTTTAAAAAAAGAAAGAAAAATTAACTATAAGGTTCTCAAGATTCATTGGACCCCGAAATAAATGAAATCACTGCGACTTACTTTTAATAATTGTTCAACGCGGTAGGTCTGAATTCTTTTGGGCAATTTGAAAATAGCATAGTTAATAAAAGGATCTGGTTATGAAGCTCAGCAAAGTCCTTTGTTTTACGTTTTGTTATCGTTTTTAGCCTTGACCGTGCACAAACAACAATAGGATTTGAATGTTACATGAGCAACTAACCAATAAAAATGTCACAGCTAAGTTATTCAGCTATAGTGTGCGAACGTAAAACAAGATTGTGCACGGTCGTAGTACTTTCAACATAGATTGCAGCACCTTTGTTATGGCCTTTGAAACTTGCAAGGTTTCATAACCAGTCCCTCGAGTAACTATGAAAATAGTTTCTTCAAATCATGGTGACGTAGGGTTTTCAGTGACCTTAGAAACAGTTAAGGTTACAAACTCAAAAGTTTTGAAAGTTGGGCTAAATCATTTCAGTGCAGCTTAAGCCATTTGTTTTCCTTTGGTCAATCAAAACAAGACAAACTAAAACAAAAAAAGAACAGAAAGAAAAATTATGTTTTCCAGATTCATTACCACGAAATAAATGAAATAACACTGTAAACGACGACAGACTTACTTTAATTGTTCAAAATGGTAGGTCTGAATTCTTTTGGGCAATTTGAAAACGGTTTACACGGTTTTCAGTGACCTTTGAAAGGGCTGAGGTTACAAACTCAAAAATTAATAACCACCTGTTATAGCAAAATAAACAGAACTGCATGAAGTTCTTTTCAGCGGCCTTTATTTGAATGGTTCAATGCACTTTAGGCATAGTATAGCAAAAAAATACCACGGTAGAGTATTACTCATTGGATTTCATACCCATGGATTCAATTCGTGACTGTACCACGAACCAAATGACATGACTCAACGGGTTAAACCCTTGGAGGTGAGATAAAAGCCATTGTGGTATGAGTTTTTATCTTACACTACGGCTACATATTACCGAGGGTCAAAAAGTATGTATTCAGTTTTTTTTAAGCGGCTTTGCTTTCCTTTCCTTGTCCATGGGTGACATGATTGTAGAAATACGATTTCCAGACCCTTGATCGTGTTAAGAGGGGCATAAAAAGATTAACGCCGGCCAACAACGGATACCGGAAAATACCGCGGGTGCTGATCTACGCGTGTTCACAAAAGATTCACTTCTAATGCTTCCGTCTTAACAAGGCGGAAATTTTTGCCGAACTTTTCAGCTTTTCGTCTCTTTGTTTATACAGAAATGTTTAGTTTCTCAATGCTAAGCTCAAAATTGCATGGGCGTTGAGAATATGTACATGAAATACTTAAATAATTTCAATCTGTTCGTATGTTTATGGAAATGAACTTGTATTCTCGAAGCTGCTGCTGGATGGGGGGGGGGGGTTCGTTTTTTTTTTTTTTGAGGGGGCGCTGGCTGACCTAAAGTTAAGTTCTAGAAATACTAATTTGGTCGTTAGATTCGGGCGATATTAAATCATATTACTGCGCTAGCTGATTTCTGAAACTGACTGACGGTTTTATACACTCGTATAAGCGGCTCTCTTTTTTATTCTAGCTGTCGTAACTGATGATCAGCTGACGTTAGTCAGGGGAAGAGAAGGAAGCTACTGTTGGGGTGAAGAAGACTAAAACAGCGCAGCGAAAAAAACTATGATTATCATTATGATAGTGACACTGGCAAACAACGCTGCGTTATTATCGTCAATAATAATATTATTATTGATAATATGGATCGTCAATAATGACAGTGATGATGACGATTATGATGACGATGCCGGTGACGATGAATTCGGTAAGTGGGTTGCCATGACTGCTTTTTAGCTACAGCACGTCATATCGATGACACAATTTCCGATAACGGAAAGGCTTGATGCTGCCCAAAGTTATAATATTTCATGTATCACTATTTCCCCTTTCAAACTCAATGAACCACCTTAATACTCGACAGTTGAGTGTTGTTCTCTGCTTTTGATTAGATTCACAGTTTGCCGTGAATTTTCAGTCTCCATTTCATTAAGCCTTTTTTCCCTGTTTGTATAATTTTTTGTTTCTTTCCTGCCCATGTACTGCATCGAGATGCCACGCCAATTCCAGGCCAAGCCAATTCTTTGTACAACGTACAGTGCACTAATATTTGATATTCAATAACGTTTACGTCATGAAAGTTAAGTGTTATTAAATAAATTGACGCAGAAATCTTTTCATCTTTAATTTAACAGTGTTTAGGGAAGAGATTCCAGACGCCTTAGACTTAGGAGATTGAGCGTGACCACTCATTTATTTCAAGCGAAAAGAGAAAGGGACAATTTATAACATCAGCATTGGATGGAGCGACCGAGATCTCTTTAACAGTCATGGGCTAAAACTGAACGAATAGGGCATAACGAGCACACAGGAAATTAAGGCGTGTCGAGGACTTCAACCGCTCCTTTAGTAGACATAGATTAGGGTACATATGCATATAGACTATCCCACCTTCTGTCATCTATGGGCTGACAAAATAGAACCACCTTGTACAACATAATAAACAGCACCAAAGAAAAGTACTGCTCAGTAGCTTTCATTTGAATGGTCACACTTTAGGATTTCATCCACAGACTCAAAAGTTAGAACCACCTTGTACAGCATAATAAACAGCACCACACCAAAGTACTGCTCAGTAGCTTTCATTTGAATGGTCACACTTTAGGATTTCATCTACAGACTGAAAAGTTAGAACCACCTTGTACAGCATAATAAACAGCACCACAGGAAAGTACTGCTCAATAGCTTTCATTTGAATGGTCACACTTTAGGATTTCATCCACAGACTGAAAAGTTAGAACCACCTTGTACAGCATAATAAACAGCACCACACGAAAGTACTGCTCAGTAGCTTTCATTTGAATGGTCACACTTTAGGATTTCATCTACAGACTCACAAGTTAGAACCACCTTGTACAGCATAATAAACAGCACCACAGGAAAGTACTGCTCAGTAGCTTTGATTGAAATGGTCACACTTTAGGATTTCATCCACAGACTGAAAAGTTAGAACCACCTTGTACAGCATAATAAACAGCACCACAGGAAAGTACTGCTCAGTAGCTTTCATGTAAATGATCAAGTAGACCGAACTGAATTTTAAGAAATATTAATAGAATGAGGCAGTGGACATTCCCGCACCACAAGAAAGTTAATTGATTTGGATTGCCTATATTTGCAGAAATTATTTATGCATCCCTGGTTGAGAACAAACCAGCTGAAAGACGAGGATTTTTCTAACACCGCAAAATCAAGAAATTAGTGAGTACCGGATCACGAATGACGTAAAACAAAAAAAGAAACAAAATACAGAAAACAATTCAACTCCAAAATAAAACCAAAGATCCAGAAATTGAGGCATGCTAGCTGAAAAACCGTGATAAGCTCAGTATAGCTTCCAAAGTTCTTTTCATATACATTGAATCCAGAATCTGTATTGAATCTGTTAGTTTGTATTGGTAATCTGTTTTCCTAATCTCTATTTAGCACCTATTATCTTCATTTGTAATCTATTCCTGCTCTATAGAGGTTAATGTAAAGACGGATTTTTACCATGTTTACTATATTTTAATTTTCTACCCGCCTCAATTATAACTTTTGCGATTTGCGGGTAGAACCGCACTATTCCTGTATTTTAAAAATATGATGAAATAAATAAAATGTACGTAAATAGCATCATGCCACAACTAAGATCTTTAAAGATAACATGGCCAGAAGCCCAAAGCAACACTCAAGGTTCACTGACGAGGTGTGATCGCAAAATATGTATATAAGCACTTATAACAAGCCCGGGCATGTTCCCTAACGAATGCAAATTATGCGGAATGGATTTCGCGCGCTTTTTTGGCAGCGACTTTCCCTACAATCCCATTACGTCAGCTTACTTCTTATTGGACGATGTAGTCCGTGTAAAGAACACTGTCCCTCTCCAAGCCAGTGAAGCGTTAAAAGTCTCCAAGTCCTTTTGTTAATGAATGTATGCACATGTTTCGTGCAATGAAACGAAGATAAGTAGTTGATCGACGTTCTTCCCTGTTCAAAGCTTTTTACGCTGCAACTAGAAGTCGATATGTTCAACGAGGTTATTTTATTTCTTATGGTTGCCATTGTAGCCGAGACAGTAAGTATTTGTATCGGTTTTCTCGCTTTGCAGACCACAACCCGACCACAGCGCTAGCAAGTAAACATGGACAAATCACGCCCCTGGCGTGCCCATTTTAGAATATGCTTTATAATTCTAAACGTGGGTAAATGAAGACTGATGGATATACCGCTTTTAGGGGGAGCAGGGATGGCGCAGTGGTGAGACCACTCGCGCCTCACACCAATGTGGCCCAGGTTCGATTCCCGGTCCCGCTGTCATATATATGTCGGCTGAGTTTGTTGTTGGTTCTCGTTCTTGCTCCAAGGGTTTTTCTCCGGGTTCTCAGTCCACAAATACCAACATTTCCAAATTCGATCTGGAATCAGTGCACAAAAAGCCACTCTGTGGAGATGCCACTGCAAAATTCCAATTTATTTTTATTTATTTGTTTTTATTTCATTTTAGTTAACGTGATGTTTTCCGGAGTGACAGACTCTGGCAACTAGGTGGGCAGGAATAATTTCTTAAAAGCTTAAAACCTTACATGCGTTTGACGGTATGAGAACTTCATCCCGACGCGCCAGTTGGCAATATTTATTTATAGGCCTTGGCTTGAAGTAGCTTTATTTTACTCCATCCACCCAATTAACGGAATCCTATCTAAGGGGTTTCCGTGTAAAAACTTCCGATAATCTTTCAGTTCTAAAAAATATTATATTTTGAGCTTAGGCGTTATAAACTGCAAATCTACACTGCCTGGAACGAACGACATGTTACACTGTAAGCTAACCGGAAACCTCCAAAAAAAGTTCAAAATAATATTAATAAGCTCAACACATTTGGCATGGAGCTTTCGTCCTCTTTCGATTCACCATTTCTTCACTGTTGCTTAATTGTACATGATCGGAGGTCATAATATTTGTCCTTTTTCTCCCATGTTTTTTTAAAACACAAACAAAGATATATCTTCCTGTTTTCGATTCTTCTTCTAATGAAGAACTAACAAAGGGCTTCTCAAGAACATATGACTCAAAATCAAATCTCAAATTTTAAACAGTTGAAATCCTGATGAAGGGCTATTTGAATTGAGCAGAACATTTGAGAAGCTGTACTTTCCTGTGGTACAGTTTGTTTAACTGTACACTGGGTTGTTCTGCCTTATTACCCTGTGGATGAAATCTTCACCATTCAACAACAAACACATCGATTGAGCAGTACAGTACTTATACTTTTCTACTGATTTGTAGCATACCAGTGTACTAGCTGTTGAGTATTTTAAAATAATCATTACATAATTAGTTCAACTTGATAAGTCAGCAGTATTTTTCATAAACAGTACTTTCACTGTGGTGCTGTTTATCAGTGCTGCGCTGACAAGGGAGTTTTAACTTAGCCGGAGTCTGCGGATGAAATCCGAAAGTGTGAACCTCAAATAAAAGCTATTGAGCAGTACCTACCGGTGTTGCCGAGTGTTATGCTGTACTAGTTGGTTCTACGTTATAATCCTGTGGATGAAATCTTGGCCATTTAACAATTAAATGAAACCTACTGAGCAGTGCAATACTGACATATACTTTCCTGCTGCACACGCAATGGTATACTGGGGTGCTGTGTAGCACACTAGTGTACGGACGGTGATGAAATCCTAAGGTGTGACCATTCAAATGAAAGAGGTAGGTACATCTTGAGCAGTGAGGCCTCTGTTACTTTGTAAAATTCATCTGATTAATCTGATTTGATTTGATTTATTTAATACATGCATTTTCTTTAATGCTCTACAGAGCATTAACTTTTGAGGCCTTGGGTGAAATCGCTTATTCTGGCTAATCCTGAAAGCTGTTAGCTATTACTTGTGAATAGTGCTGGACTGCCTTTATATAAACATATTTTGCAGAGTTTTATTTAGGCACTATCAGAGTCTTTCTACGTTAGGAAAAGCAGGAGTTATTTTTCTTTCTCAGAATTTAAAAAAAACGTTTCGGCGCGGTTTTAATTTTAACAGATCGGGAATTGCATTATTTTTGCCATGTCATAGGCTCGGATCGCATTTCTACAAAAGTGGTTGTTTCTTGCTTTCAAATGAAAATATGCTTATTGAGCAGAATTCCGGAGATTCCGTCAAAACACTTGAAAACGTCAATCATTTCCTAGCTGCAGTTCTAGAATATTCTAGAACGTTCCTCGTACCGTCGAAACTACAGAACTTTAAACTCGGCTATCGCAACTTCCAATTCCTCGGTGCTTACTAAAGCCGGAGTGGAACTGGTCATCTATATATTCAGAGAGACTTTGACGATGTTGCTGTTCATGGTGTTGCTCCTGCAACTAACATTCTATGGATCGACGGTAAGTCAGAAACTTGATCAAGTACGGTTAAATTTATGTATCTTCTTCATGTAATGAAGTCGACCGCTAGCCCTTTTCCGCCTCTTTCAGTAAGTTGTTAAACAAAGTAAAAGCGATGCTACAAGGGACAAAAATTGCCAGCTTTTTTGCTTGCAAACTGTTCGTCCGCGCGTTTAGTTTTAAGCCGGTTCCACCGATTGCTCGACAATGTAAGATCCGGAGAATCTCATGATAGTTACGCGAGCGGGAATTAGCCAGTTGTAGTCACGAACCAGCATTTAATTTGATTCTTCGTTTTTAGGACGAAGCTTAGCAAACTAACAAACTGAAAAACCTCTTTTAAACCATATAATCTGAGATGCTGTTGCATTTTCTCGAACTTAATCTCAAATATTATTAGGTTTTTACATGTCAAACTGAAGGATTATATTTCCCCCATAACTTGAGCACGTGGATTTTGGGGCGCGGTTTGCACAAACGCTTTCTCGTCTCCATAAATTAAAGAAAGGCTTCGTCTTTTTAATAGTACTGTCTCGCGATCCAGTAGCATAATTAAAAAAAATTGTTTTACAAGCTTTACTAAACAAGAAGACTCTTATACTGATGTAAAATCACTGCACGGGTGCGGGATGTTTTTATTTGCAAATTTTATTCGCTTCGATGATTGAGGTCATTCAGCGAAGTATTGCGTTTTTGCTTCGATCGATCAGATAAGGTCTTTTAAGTATCGTTTAAGAAACAATGCGGACGACATAAAAAATGTCTTAATATCATCTGCAGTTAACTTGCGCTACTCCTAGAAAAGAACATTTTTGTCTCGACTAGACAGCACCAGACCGCTATTGTAGAGTTACTGTAGAACTAGGCTCTTTGTATTTTTATTGGCGTCTTAAGATTAAACCTGGCATTTAAGATGTTTACTCAGTTCAGTCGGAATGATTAAAAAAACTGGAGTATGTTTGAATTCCACCGACACGATTACATGACCTTTTGTTGGCAAAGACGTGAGGAATAAGGCAGCGAGTTTTATATTAGACACGAATATGAAATAAAAATAACAGTAGATGTTTGTTGTATTTTTACCTGCATGAAGAACGACCTCTTTACTTCTAAGAGTGACTACTATGTTATGCTTTATACAGCCAGTGGCATCAACGAACGAAAAAGTACTTCAGTCTGTTAGATATAGAAAGTAGTATACAAGAATACTTATCATAACATACATATCATTATTAACATATGACAGAGTAATGGGCTCCTGTATATGAACAAGCTAAATTCCTTCACGTAATCCCCTGTTAATGATAGGAAAAAATAGATATAAACTGTAATCGCATGGATAATAATACGATGTGATAAAACAGTCCATATATTTGCGCAGCAGTAGCCGATACTATGATATCGATCGAGGGCTCGGCGTATTTGTCACTTGAAAAGTAACTGAGGAGGCTGCTTCCTTTGTGCGTCTTTTTTTGTTTTTGGTTATCTACAAATAAAAATTTAAAAAATCAAGAGTAACTGATTGAGCTTTTAAAAGCTTACAGGAATTATCGTAAAAACTGTGGGCCTCAGATGTTTGACTTGTTCATGTATCTCTATGACTAGCTGTTTTAACGTTTAAAATGAAATCGTTTACTCACGCGATATAAGTTGAAACCGTTTACAGTCACGCGATCTTGAAATCGCATCTGAAGTAATGTACAAAACGACATCATACTGACATATTTCCCATGATATTTTCGTTCGCGTATTTCTGTGGATGACACGCATCAGGGACTGCGTTTCTATTAGGGGAATCCCCCACCCACAGTCTCCATTCTGTGCCGTTTGTATTGCTTCAGTACGTTAATAAATGCACCCTCTTAAACGTTACACAAACGCAGAATCGTTCTTTATTCATTTACGTGCACCGACGTTTAATTTGCTTATGTGGCTATCGACAGTAAACGTGCGTTATTTTAATTTTCCAATGACGTACTCGGCGTTACCTCGGACAGTAATTATTCTTCTTATTATGACTTGCTTAAAGTATGGTTATGCATGCCAGCGAAATTTGTTTTCAGGCTAACAGCTTATATTTAACAATTAGATTATGAGCTCGAGATTTCTATCGCGTGATAGTTGATGAGGCCGAAGGCCGAATCAACTATCACGTTCAAAACTTAACAGCAGACACTACATGTTTTTATTGAAAAATGATATAAATTGGTCACACCGCGCGCGGAAAACACTCCACTCACTATCTACAACAGAATAGATAGTGAGTAGCGTGGCCAATCAGAGAACAGCATTAGTGATAGAACGCTAGTAGATTTATACTAAATAAAGATAGAATCAATGAACTTAAAATAAGATTAAACGTAAAGACAAGAAACTGTGAGCATTAGATTGTAGAGGTTGTAGTTCAATTTTATCCTTGGTTCAATTTTTATTTTCTTTTGTTTCAAATTCATTGTCATATATTAACATAAAAAAGAACAAAGGAAAATAGAAATTGAACCAAGGATAAAACTGGCTACAACAGTGACATTGTATTGTGCACTGCGATTAGATCCATCATCATCTGGGTTACCTTTTGGCGAAATACACCCAGTAAATAGTTGATTTAAGCCCTGAAAGATTTATACAAAAGCAAAAAAGGAATTGAATTGGGAAAAAGAGAAACTCTTAACAGCATAGCTGAGAAATCCGTGGCCATCGTTAAAAAAACTGTTTAAAATATGCAATAAATTTTTCATTCTTATAGCTCTAAATGGTACAGATTACTACACATATTTTACAAATATTGACAATAATGCTTCAACTAAAGACAACTAAAGATCATGAAATGTTTAAACTAGTTTGACTTAGCTGGCAATGCAGAAGCATTCAGTTTGTTGTGAACATTACTCCTATGGGAAACACTGAGTTATATGTTGTATTTTATATAAAATTAAAACCAGTAGAAATTCTAGCAACCTTTGCGACCTGCCCGGTGTTAGTTTATGGAATCCCAAATAAATAGCTTCCCCAGCCAAGTCTCCACTGATTAAAATTAATGACTAAGGAGAATTTTTATGTATGCGAGCGTGGGTTAAATTAAATCGATTCACGATTAGCCATGGCCGGAGAAAGCGGAAACGGCCGCGAAATCTGAACCGGTTGAGGTGCAATGAGAAACTCGATCGGCTGAACCACTGTCAGCTCCACTGTACTGGCTCAAGGGGACATGAATAGCTGAGAAACTATACAGCTGTACCTCTGTACTCCTGAATCTAGTAAAAGGATTTAATGCCAAACTTTTAGCTTGAAATTGCCTACTGTGTTCAGCTTCTTATAAAACCTTTTTAGCTTCCTTGGTCGTGCACGACAGTAGTCAGTTCTAGTATTCCCGAGAATCTGCCGGTTCGACAAACAGCTATTGTCACGCGAGCGGTACTACATGATTCAAAGTAATTTCATGGGTCTTACTTCGGATAGAAGGCAAAGAATTACCCAAACAATTAGTGTATTATCTGAATGGTTACAGCCATAGACTCAACAGTTAGGACCATCTTGTATAGCATAATTAACAGCACCACAGGAAAGTACTGCTCAGTAACTTTCATTTGAATGGTCACTTTTGCCGGAATTCAGCCACAGACTAAAAATTTAGAGCCATCTCGGTACTTTGCATTTCATACGTTAACAGGAAGCACGAGCTTTGAAACCAGACATAATAATGCTGAAAAGAAATTCCGCCTTTGTTTACTAAGAGTTGCGGCCAATATAACATGGATGCCGGAGGCGTTTCTGGCGCCTCGAACATCGATCGAACACGCGTTTGGAGTTGCCGAGTTGCGTTTGGAGTTGTTTCACTTGGAGTTGCCAAGCGAAAAACCTTGAGCTTTCTCTTGTGGCTTACCCCGTTCGTTGATCGTTTGGCGGCCGTCGACTCATCCAGCGTAGCTGCTATAACGGGGTTAACTGAATTTTACAGAGCCAATCTGTCCTATTTTAAAAGATGTGACTCTCAAACTTAGCCATTGTACTAATTTTAATTAGTAAGTTCTTTCGGGCAGTGTCGATGGATATTCCATTACCTTTTTTCCACCTCTATCGAAATTTGGAAAAAACCGTGATAAGCCCTATAGCTTCAGCTGATATACGTACACAGTATCATGCCAGAACTAAGATCTTAAAGGATAAATAGCCAGAGGACCGGAAAAGCGCTGAGATGATCACAAAATAAGCACTTACAACAAGCCCGGGCCTGTACTCTGGTATTAAAATGATTGCTGAATGGATTTCGCGCGTTTTTTGTCATAGCGTCAGGTTTATTATTTCGTAGTGGACGGCGTAGTCCGTGTGAATAACAAGAGTAAGTGAAGCGTTGAACGTTTCAAAGTCCTTTCAATTCCGCCAGCTACGCAGGCTAGATAATATATGCATGCACGTGTTTCATGTAGTAAAAGGAACATAGGCAGTAGTTGTTCGACGTTGTTCACGATCAACACATTCTACTCGGCAACTGGGAGTCCCTATGGTAAACGAGACTATTATACTGCTTATGCTTGCCATGGTAGCCGAGACGGTAAGTATATATACATGAATTTTTTTGTTGTGCTTCCTGTGAAACACGCAACCACATGAGCCAACAAACATGGGCGAATCACGCCCCCGACATGCCCACTCAGTGTAGGTGATTGAACTATTCCGACCAGAACGTCATGGTAGCCCACATATAGAATTGTACTCGCTACTCTTCACTTGTGCTCACTTACCTTCACATTAGTGCCTTATATGTGGGCTAGCATGACGTTCTTGCCACGATTCCGTAGTCAATCAACTGAAGTTGTAATGCTATGTTTTTGTGTAAATTCTGACACCCAACTCGGTAAGAAGAGAAAAATTCATACTAGCGTAGCCATACTCTCGTGTACTGAGAATTGATCCCGACACGCGTAGGTTGGCAACATGTATTTATAGGCTTCTTGAAGGATCCTTACTTTATTCCATCAACCTGCAAATGAAACCGTATTTTAATATTTAAATCAAGTTCCTATAAGTTTTCAGCTCCAGAAGAAATTAAAATTGTCATGTTTTGTAGTTTAAAAGCACTTTAACTTAACGCTACAAGCCAGTTTCTGTATGATTCATAAATGGCAGTTCCATACAGGAACGCATGGCATTATTGGCTATTCAACCGGAAATGCTGAAAACAGTTTTTCTAATAATAGCATCTATATTTTTAAAACACTTTGCCATGAATTTACTAAATCTACATAATACTTTGACGGTTTACAAGACTACAGCTAACATAATGACTAGCATTATGCGACACGACATAAAGCAATAAGAAATGAAAGTTAAAACAGTTTTGTGTATAGCCCCGTTCTCGATTTCAGTTTACTTACCAACAAACCATTGCGTCATTTCAGGAGCACATAGTTGTCTTATGATCATGCAAATTTGCTTAAAGTTGCGCCATCGCAGTATCTCTATGGCTCCGAAAACTCGTGGTTATTGCTTAATTCAATAATTGATCAGAAGAGACAACCTCCATTTCATACCTTGCAGCGAGCTTTAGAGGCTATGAGGAAGACTGCTCGGATCACGTTTCTTTAAATCTTATTGCAAATAAAATGCGCTTACTCAGCTAATTCCAGAAAATCGTAAACAGTGGAACAAATACAGCTCGAGAACAATCGAGAATGTTCTCCGCTCGACAATGGGTGTATCGCAGCTTTAGATTTCTCGGCGTTTAGTTTTAATAGTCTGGAAATGGCCAGCTCGAAGTTGTACTTGACGATGTTGCTGCTGTTGGTAGTAGTATTTCTTCTAGAACTGATATTTTTCAAACGCCAGCGATAAAATATCAGTCTTTTTGTACTCAAGTACGCTAGCCTTTTTGTGAATGCATCTTTAAGTAACCGCGAAGAACGAATTTAAGGCCGCAAACATTGCAACTTTTCTTGCTTTAATAGACGTCCGCGTGATTGTTTTTCTAAGGCCGTTCCACGATGCGTGCGACGCTATAGTCACGCGAGCGGGCCACTGTTTCCGGCGGCTAACAGACCACGTGGATTTTGGGGAGCGGTTTTTAGAAAAGCTTGCTTGCCTCCATGAAAGAGTTTTCGCTTTTAGCTGTCTCCAGTATGGAATCAAGCTAGAGACTCTAAAAAGGATGTAAAATCACAAAACGGGTGCGGGATGTTTTGATTTGCAGCAATTTATTCGCTTCGATGACTGTGTCTACGTGTTAGTTCCTTCGATAGATCAGATAAAATCTTTTAAACATTATTTAAGAAACAATGCGGATGACATTAAACATTTCTATTATCTATCAGTAAGGCGGAATACATCTAAAAACTGCACTGCTCATAGACAAGAACGTTAGACACGAACAGATCATTATTGAAGGACTAAGCTTCTTGTATGTTTATTTATTAGCCTATTAACCTGACGTTCAGAACCCTTTAAGCCCCAATAACAATTTGCATATTCTCCTTAGTGTTCCCTATATATTTCTTATGGTAGTAGTTGGGAGAATTTGTCCAAATATCAACTGAGACATTGCATGTTTATGCTTGTCACTATTGGGGCTAAAA
Source organism: Siderastrea radians (assembly GCA_964017195.1). Classification (NCBI taxonomy): domain Eukaryota; kingdom Metazoa; phylum Cnidaria; class Anthozoa; order Scleractinia; family Rhizangiidae; genus Siderastrea; species Siderastrea radians. The sequence continues at coordinate 37,726,513 of OZ024899.1, forward strand.
GGGTTAAGATATTTATTCAATTCAACCGAAGAGCTCGAAAAACTGGAGCACATTTAAATTCTTCGGACACAATTACCTGACCTTGTCGGTAAAGTCGTGAGGAAAAGGGCAAGCGACTTTTTAGCCTCCTAAAAACGACTGCGTGGGAGGCTAGCAAGTTTTACACTAAAGACGAATTAATACAAAAAAATGTAGTAGAATGATGTTTGCTGTGTTTTTTATTTACCTGTATGAGGAAAGAATTCGTTACTTGTAAGAGTGGCCACTATATTTTTGCGCTTACAGGCAGTGGTATCAATAAAAAGCACTTTGGTTTATAGAAGCATGAAAGTAGTAAACTTACAACACTGAATACTTGTCATAATGTGCACATTATTATCACATATGAGCAAGCTAGATTCCTTCACGTAAACCCCTGTTAATTAACGGATAAAAATAACCAAAAACTTTAGTCGTGTGGAGAATAATACACTGTGATAAAAATAGTCCATGTTATATTATTTGTAGATGGTATGATATCGATTGAGGGCACGGCTAACTTGTTACTCAGTGAAAGGTGTTTGAGGTGGCTCATTCGTTTTGCACGTTTTATTTCGTACTAAAGAAACAAACAAAACAATCAAAATAAAAAAATCAACAGCAACTGAGTGAGCTTTTGAAAGCTCACAAAAGCTATCTTAAAAACTTGTGCCACGTGAGATGTCAGACGTGTTCACGTATCTCCATTTGTTGTTGTTTTGATGTTTGAACTTAAATCGTTTACTCACGCGATATACGTTGAATTCCGTTTATACGGCATCTGAAGCCGAACGTCGTCATTTAACGTTACACAAACACAAGGTTAATTTACTTAGGCTGCTTCCCGGAAAAAAATGCATCGGCAGGCAGATGATTATTCTTCTTGTTATATCTCGCTCAAATTGTTGTAGCAAATAGGTTATGATAGCCAGCGAAACTTGTGTTTAACCAAACAATCTAAAATTGTTTATCATGACAAGTCTTACTCTTTTGAGACAGATTTTGGTTGGTTAATCAGGTTTAATGGAAAAAAAGAAACATTTGAAACAAAATATCCTTGTCTATTAAGCCAAAAGACTGTATATAAAGACCAAAGTTTGTGTTTTATAGAAAAAGATATTTTGTTTCAAATGTGGTTTTTTTTTCATGAAACCTGATTAATCAACCAAAATCAGTCTCAAAACGAGTACGCCTTGCCACGATAAACAATTTTAGGTAGTTTAGTTAAGACAAAAGCCTCAGTTACAGTTGTCCTATAATAGACTTTAAATGAGATTAAGCGTGAACGGCTAAGAAACGGATATCATTCGGCTGTGGACATTTCTATTGTGAACATTGTCTTTTATTTACTAGAAACTTACCTATTTTCGTAATACTCCCAGTAAGTTGATTTACGCCTAGAAAGATTAAGCAAAAACAAAAACGAAATTGAAAGGAAGACAGAGAGAGAGGAGTCGTCTGGACTTTTTACATTCTTTTTGTTGCCCCATGCTCAATACTTTGTGGATAGAGTCATACTGTAAAACAGACAGTAACGATAACAACTTTATTTAGCGAGGTTTTTACCGTAAGAAACGGAAAATTTTTTGTTGTATATTTTTAACAGTTTTTAGTGATGGCCACAAGTTTCTCAGCTATGCTGGTAAGAGCTTTTAAAGCTATACCGTGATGTATATAGTACTAAACTTCAGTTGAACTTGTACTCTTATCAATAATGCTAGAGTTTAAGATAAAAGTGTTATACTATGACTTAGCTAACAAAGCTGGGAGCATTCAGTGTGTTGTGAGCACCATTTATTGTACAAGTGGGATATTTATATGGGAAAAACTGAGTTAAATTCAAATCGATTGATGATCAGTTGTTAGGAGAGAACGAAACGGCTACGAAATCTGGCTAAAGTGCTGAAAGTGTAGTGAAAACTTAGTCTGCTGAGCTGCTGTCAGTTCATTGCAGCCTCACTCAGTAAGGTCATGAATAGCTGAGAAACTTGAACAACTGTCTGACTTGGCCTGAATTTGGTAAAAGGATTATGGCCAAAATCGTAGCTGGCAATTTTAAAATTCAGCAAGTACCCTCAGAAGTTCAAATTATTGATTCAGTCAGGCTAGGCTCCATTTCGAACTAAGCCTGGAACAACTTTCGCTTTGTGGCTGATTTAACTAAAAAGCTAAACTAGTAGCGATTGTGATATTTTTGAACGTTAAATTATTCTTCTGAAACTTAAACCGACCTGCAACTACTCGTTGAAGCAACTACTGTAATCACCTCGAGAAGATGTTCAAGTTAGCTTTCACTCGTTGATCACGGCCAAACATATCTGTCCTCGGCATAATATAATAATAATTTATACAGGATAACCCCGTCACTGTAATAAGCACTGGTATCAAAGGGAGTCCTGTTATTAAAGTACATAAAAGAAAAGATAAAATATAAAAAGCCTCTGAATGGTATAAAACAAAACTTATAAGACGGAAACTTCAACGCTTCAAAATAGACCCTAACTAAAAAGATAGTTGCAATTAGACAATTAACGTGACTGGTACCGATCTCGAACTGCAACTTAAGTTGTTTATGAAAAAAGAAATTAAACAAGAAGGTGTACAAGTTGAGGCTTATCTTAAACGAATGATTGATAAGTTAACTTTTAAAATTCCGCTTGGTTACCGAAATATCTGTCTTTATCATAATCGGGCTGCAAAATATATAAGACCGAAACCTGAATGCATCAAATAGCTTTAATTCTTTAAGCCTCAGGAGAGCCAGTTAGCTCATAACGTCATGAATATTGTCAATATTTGGTACATTTAAATTCTAAGAATTTTTCCACCAAAAATTTCTTGTTTACGTTCTGCTCATTGAAGGCATGAAATTGTTTGTCACGGAAATCTATGCACTGAGCGGCAAAATAAGCTATAGTTTTATAATCTTCGGACTATATTGCACCTTTTTTATGCTTTAAATCTTACATCTATCAAAGACATTGCTTCCTCTATCATACAAACGCTCTCATCCGTTTCTAATTGCCCTAATCAAGAGCTTTCAAATGGTCTATCAGGCATGAACATAGGGCTTGTAATTATAATTAAATCATTGGGAAAGAGGGCTTCCCCTTTATGAGTATAGGTTTAACAGTTCTCACTTTTGCTTAGTATATTTCAAGAGCAACTCTGCCAAAAATTGGACTAAAACGCTCGAAAACCGCGGATTTCGTGCAAGTGCTAATGAAAGTATCCCAAGCTTTCATGTTATGAATAAAACAAACTTTTGTGACCTGCTAACTGACCTCTGCAAAAAAAAGGGGGTTTCCCTCCTATTACATCATCTTGTACCTGATTGGCCAAAAAATTATTTGCCTTCAATGTGCTTTTGCCACGTAGTAAGTTGGATAGCCTATATTATAGTTGAAACATTATGACTGCTTGAACACATGGAACACGGGCGCCCTTTGAAAACATCGATCATGCGGAGTGTCGTGACTCTGACGTTCTTGTTTGTGGGGCTGATAATATCGGTATGTGTATTTCTCATAAGCAATTCATTTAAAGTAAACCTTTAGGACTCCCTATGTCCACACTTTACTGAGCCATACAACCTGTTTCAGTCTTTTGCGTTTATAGATGAAAGAACGCAATGAAAGCAATTTGAAGTCAGTGAACATTCCTGAGGTGCCATTACCTCTCTATAATTTTTTTGAACTGGAAACTTCAAAATGTGTTTCCATTTCTACTCCAGGGACGCTCGTCTTCAGGGTCTCAAATGTTAGAAGATACAGTAAATGTGGCACCAGTTAGATTCTTGCTTAATCAACTTCAAATTTATTCTTGATAGTCAACCAACAACACTGGGGCTCAGTCACGTGGATCTGTCAACCAGGCGAACGAAAACTGAGATAAAATAGTGTTCTTTGTTTTAGAACCCTTTAGGCATTGCATTTGGGCTACGTTAGCGGTGTAAAATGCATAAATTGTCCACTGTATATCATAATTTGAGAAAAAATTACATGTAAATACGAGCGGAAATGTCGGCAATACAATGCATCACTCCTTTGACCGCTACGTAATTTTGCTCCAGTGACCTGCAGCTGTCAGTTATGCATTGAATTTGGATTATCAAATCAAAACTTTGTCTTTTTCATTTCCGCCAAAAACAGCGTTGTCGGCGTGTCCCCTGTTCCTGTATCTAGTCATTTTGAATAGATATTTTTTTCTTTTCCCTCCCCTTGTGAGAATATTTGCAAAAAGGGTAACTGAGAACTTGTGTAAGGGTGCTGTATTGAATTTTTTTCAAGCGTCAGTTATCCGTCGGTCTTACATACCAGATACATACCGCAAACAAACTTTAAGAAACGTTGTTTAATTGACTTAGTTTCGAAAAAGTGGTGACTGTGCAACTGAAAGCTATTGAGAAGTATTTTCTTGTGGAGCTCAGTTTATTGTGCTGTACAAGAACATTTTTAATATTTTATTATGATCCATTCTCTTGATGAAATCCTAAAGTTGACCACTCAAATGAAGGTATTAACCAGTACTTTTCTGAGGTATCATTTGCTCGCTGTACCAGATGGCTATAACTCCTGAACCTGTGGACGAAATTCTAAATTGAGACCATTCAAATGAAAGCTACTGAGCAGTACTTTCCTGTGGTGCTGTTTATTATGCTGTACAAGGTCGTTCTAACTTTTGAGTCGTAGATGAAGCCCTTAAGTGTGACCATTCAAATGAAAGCTACTGAGCAGTACTTTCCTGTGGTGCTGTTTATCATGCTGTACAAGGTGGTTCTAACTTTTGAGTCTGTGGATGAAATCCTAAAGTGTGACCATTCAAATGAAAGCTACTGAGCAGTACTTTCCTGTGGTGCTGTTTGTAATACTGTACGACATGGTTCAAACTTGTGAGTCAATAGATAAATTCCGAAAGAGTGACCATTCATAAGAAGTTTTGTGTTTCAAAATTTGACCTTTTAAACGGGCGGATAAACAAGACATCCGTCAGACCACCCCCAGGATTAAAAAAAAATCAAACAATCATTGTTGTGTAAATTAGCAGGGCGCGTAAAGACGCCAAACAAGATAAACGTTTGTAAAAATGTTTAGGTTATTCGTCTCTAATGTTTCTTTAGCCAGTCATCACCTAAAGAGTTAACAAGGCTGACCGTTTCATACTTGAAAAATTGTAATCCAGCTTTCGTGTTGATGAAAATGAAATGTCGCCGCTTTTCTTAATTGAAAGGAAACGGGGTCACGACTTCAGAGCGACGTTTCAAAACGATCCGTGTGGTGTCTGAAAAAGATTTTAACCTCAATTATCCTTAAAAATTTGGGATATCATATTTTTAAAACATATTTATCGGAGATAAGTTGGAAACAACAGCTTTTCTTTTCACTGTCACATGCACGTACGGATTTTATCCATAGACCGAAAGGTTGGAATCACATGGTAGTTATCAAACTTGGACTCCAAGTGAGTTATGTGTAAGCAAATTAAGCACCTATTATCACCTAATTGCAGGCGATAACTGGATCAAACCTACAAATGACACCAACTTAACGGATTAAATGTGACGGAAATCCGGTATATTATTACTTTATCTGTCTCGCTTCGATGAATTGAAAAGCTTGACTTTGCTTTTCTGTTGAGCATTTTACTCAGAAAGGTTTGTGGGCAGATGATGTTTCGGCTGTCGCGGCTGTGTTTTGTTACAATGACTATTTTGTGGTAAGTTTCAGTTTGCAACGTTTGTTTGATGTTGGAGTCAACCTTTGTGGGTCAGTTTATCACTGGAATTTTGAAAAACTCAGACTATGAGATTGTGTCTCAGTGAAATGCTATAAACGAGTAATTTCGTATGGCTGCTCGCGTTTTAATCGTTTAGTCTTCAGCAGGTAGAAAAATTTAGTGCTTGGGAAAGTTCAGTGTAGTTTCAGTGTACTTTGCCGCATTTACAATGAGATTGTACTGGGAAAATTGAACGCGTAACATTTCAAAAGAGACCATAATAAGATCAATATTTATAAACAAGCGCTGTTTGCTGAATATTGCATTGTAAATAATTTTTAGTTGATCAAAGCACTGATGCTAAACTCATTTGAACATTATGTATGACATTTAACCGCTTATTACAATAGGAGTCATAAGGCGAGAAGTGCAGTGTTATTCTGGAATATTTCGAGAAGTGGTTGTCGCTGGAGATTTAGCAAACTGATCCGATTTATATGATTAATAGCCATGTCCTTGAAAACCAGTACTTTTCGATCTGCGCATTTATCTACATCGATTCATAAACGTTTCAAAAGGCATTTAGAGCAATATTCTCAAGCCCTGTTTGTTAATTGTTGCTTTGTAAACAGTGTTAAATTGATCAAAGCAAAGATCTACTTGAATCGAACAGTAGATGTTAAGTTCGGCTATATTTATTTTTATTCAGTTGTTATTCATTTTGTAGTTTACATTAGACTGCACTGAGGTAAGCATGGTCTTAGCTTGTGAAATATGGCTCTTCAATAGAGATTTGCGATATGCGATTTGTAAATACATTAATCATATCCCGTGTCTTTGAACCCCATGCCATGCCAATAGTTCTGTGCATTTATCTACAGTTTTTGTTTGTTTGTATATCAACTAGTCTATAAGTTGGTAGCAATTGTTATTAGCACGGACAACAAAAACAACTTACGATCGAGGAAGGGATCTCTGCTCGCCCAATAGAATGATTGATTCCACCCTCATGCCATTTGCAACAGTTGCTCATTATTTTGTTGTGTTCAGTTTTAGAGCTTTAACTGACCGAAACTGATTGCAAAATTGCTTTTCATTGAGTGATCTATTTAGCTTTCAGTTGATACAAAACGTTATTGCTTAATCCAGCTGGGGCTACTCTTGGCTCAAAACTAGCAAAGAATTAAAAACGTCGTTTTTCTGATTTATTAAAGCATAAAGTGTATTACAAGTTATGACAAGTTAATTGTCAAGCTGTGAAGTCTGCAATGTTCGGGATGTGGTATACTCGACGACCAGCATAATATATGATTTTCCGTACTTGTTTAGAGCGCCTTAAATTAATTTTTTTAAATATATTTCGATCTGGTGGAAGTAACGTTAATTAGGGAATCGAGAGAAATTTGGATTTTGCTGTCAACTGCCCTTGGAGGTGAGAGGGTTAAAAGGGTCTTAAAGACTCAAAGTGATTTTCCTGTCCTTATCGTGTGCCTGCCAAAAGAGGAAGACCTTTTAAATTGATTTTGACGATATCTGTTAAAATTATCACCCAGCTTGTTTCTTTTTAAATACCAAGGATTCTTTACCTCACAAGGCGGATCTGACTCCATGAAGTCAAGTATTGTTTAGACGACTGAACGATACAGGATGACTGGCTCTATAAGTCAAGGCATGAGTTGCATGGATGCTATTTTGTGACAGCGTGCGTGTCTTCCAAGCGAACGCCTTGAGAACTACAATGAAATTGGCGAGAACTTCGATAAGAATTCGAAGTTATAGAGTAGAAGAGAAATAGGAAAAAGGACTTCCAAAGATAACAGAGGGTGCTAATGGGGTTAGTAGTTAACTGACAATTGGCCAAAAAAAAATAGTAGTTAACTGATATGTGGCCAAAAAATTAGTAGTTAACTAATAAATTAAAAGTCAACAGTTAACAGACATTTTATTAATTATATTGAATACGATTGAAAAGCGGTGAAAAGGCGAGAAATTATTCGCGAGGGCGGAGGAAGCGAGAGGAAGGGAGAGGAAGGCAGTCATGCAGGCCTTCCAACCCCATTTTATAACTATGTTGACTGTAAATTGAGAAACATGAATTTCGTGTACTTAAGGTGGCCGAACACAGTTTTCTTGTACCTATGCGTTATTCGGTCGTTTGTTTCAAACCACTGACAATTGGACGGCCAAAATTGGCAAGATCCAAATCAGCTAAAAAAGATTACATTTTGATATGTTTTATTGGACTAAGTACCGTTTGCATGGCAACATACCTGGTACTAAACCAGCATCAAATAATGGGTCTGATTTATTTTCATATCTATTAATTGTGTCCCCAAATTAGTATGGGATTTTCCCAGGCTATGTGGCCTTGACACATTAATAAAGTTTATTATCATCATCATCATCAATCCAGTCGTTAGATTTTTTCTATCATTTGTCTGTAGGAAACTCAGAAAAATACTGCCCTATTGACACTGATCTGGCGAAATCTTGACAGAGAGATCTTCTGTAATTTTGTGTTTTGCGTTTCAACGTTTTCTGAACATGTCCTCTGTCGGATTTCAGTTTTTGTGTACAGGCGAGTTATGCGTGTTCTGAACTATTATTCTACCAAATTTAACGAAATTCTAACGAGCGGTTCCATAGAAATCAGTGCATTTCTACTAAACCATGCTGGCACAATTTTCTGGTTAACTGAGCATGCGTTGCATTTGACAGGGTCTCGATTTTTCTCGATCCCAACAAACAGTCCTAGAAAGGCAGGGTCCAATGGTGTTACCTTTAAATATATTGAAAAACAAACGTTTTTTACACATAACAGACTGTTTGATTGTTAACAAGGAATATATTAAGTAATTCGGACCAATCACGATTTTGGCGAAAGTAAAAGACGCCTGAAACAATGGCCTGGTAGTGAGCACGCCCTCTCCATCCGCGCTCCGCGCTCGTTGTTCGCGCTCGCGAATAATTACAACCCTTTTCCCTCCCCTTTCCGCGCCTGCCACGCAGGCTATGGTCATCTCGATAAAAACTTAGAGGTCGCGTGCCGATTGACTTGGCGAAACACAATTCAATGGACGTAGTATGTAAACATTTGACAGATTTTATGGGAATTTTACAACAAGCGGTAAAGTTTGGACTTGGTGCGTTTGACTTGAAGCTGATCCGATTAGATAATTGAATGTCCAGCACGCGAACGTGGGTTGACCTCATTTGGCCTGATTTAGATCACGTCAATAACTGATTACGGGTCAGAATGACAGACCCTCTGAGCAGACTAAACAACTAAACAAAAAAACTTTCTCATCTTTCGCAATAGTTCGGACTGTCTTTCTCTTTCACTATGAGTAAAATTTCTGATTTGATTGCTTATTTTATTTTTGAAATAATTGTTTTCATGTCTGGAGGTTGTAATTTAGTTATTGATTTGAGTAAGGTCCACCCCCAAGGATGATTGACCTACTGAAGTGAGGAAAAATTCGGGTTATGATGCAATAATTATCGATGTAAGAAAAGAAAAGTTAATAGCTAACTACAATTAGTAGTTAACTGACAATTGGCCGAAAAATTAGCCGTTAACTGACATTTGGCCGAAAAATTAGTAGTTAACTGACAATTGGGGTCCCCTATTAGCACCCTCATAACAGGCTCACTGCCATAGAGAAATATTTGGCTTGACTGAAGAGTCGGTTTTGACCCCATTTAAAAAAAAAAAGAATTCTACAGAATGCTGAATTTTTTTTTTTTTGCGTGATTACAACTTAAAATAGCTCACATGTCTCGGTCTTGCCTGCGTAGCAGGCGTAAACGGGGAAGGGGAAGGGGAGCAAGAACGCGGGAGAAAAATGGGTTAGGGTTAGGGTTATTTTTCTCCCGTGTGCTCGCTCCCCTTCCCCTTCCTTGTTGACGCCTGCTACGCAGGTTAGTCTCGGTTCCGTGCATCATCGTGCTGGTTACATCAATTTGTTTAGCATCTTCCCTGGATAAAACAAAAGACAATCAAATTTGGTCGATTCAATCAGAGGCGTGCGGCTATTGATAACCTATGCCATGCGCCAAAAAATTTTAAAAAGGCACTCAACAGATGTTATCCTGTTAAGAGGATCCGTCTGACATGTAACCTCGATAACGGTTTTAACACTATCAACCGTGAGGGTGGTATCAGCCTCCACGGACCTTTGGCCCAGTTACTACCTTTTTTAACCTGTAAACAAAACCACGGAAGTTTTCGAGTTTCCTTGAAACTTATCTGAGACAGAAGCGTATCACCATATGCTCCTGTCTGAGAGCAATTTGGTATGACATGTTCTTGTTCGTTAAGTTTGTTGTTACGATGGCAATCATGTTTTACCAGGCACGTTTCCCTGAATTTCTATACTTTTTGGATCTTTTAAATGTCCTTTTATTTGTTTGATGAATTTGGGTCCATTTTTGTGGTTTTCTGGACGCAGTAAATACCTTCTAAGTTTCGTCCTCATTGCTACTAATGGGAGCGGATTTCGCCCCCCCCCCCAACCCTTGGTCCCATTCAAGAGACAAGAATAACAGAAGTGATCACCAAGGATGAGATGTCTTGACATTAAGACAAATTCATCTTACTAGTTCCATAAGAAATACATGGAGAACAGTAAGGAGAATATGCATTTTAATATCAGGAATTAAATGGTTAACTGATTGCCATTTTCCGTTACAGTTGGCTGCTACTAACTGTCCATCCTTGCACTTCTATAATGGAACAGCATGCACTCCATGTTCAGGGTGCCCTCTGGGATTCGGCCTCAAGACATCATGCTCAGAGAAAGAAGATACAAAATGTGAAGCTTGCTGGCCGCAGTATGATTATTCCAACTCCACGGGCATGGAGCCCTGCATTATGTGAGTATACTAATAGAAGAACCAAACAATGACTTCCGATTCCTCTCCCAAGGAAAGAAGATGTTGCAGAGTCCCATAAATGTTTTATTAAGTTACCTGAAGGTTACATTTTAGTATTCTAGTGACAACCTGCCAGAAGCGTATCATCTCCTGTGACAACTTAGTTTAGCCAGCTTAACCATCTCATGTATTGTCTGCTCACATGTGACAATAGTTGCTAAAATCTTCTAAGATTGTAGTCGCTGAAAATTTAAGACACTGAAAAACCTCTGGACTCATCAAGATTTACTGTCGCCTTCCGAGCAAAATCTGACCTGAGAAGCTTATGAAATTAAGGTAATGGTTTATTTCAATCAGCTGGTTTTGAGAGGCACGAATGTGAACGAAAGTGACCAAGACGATAATAATCTGAAAATATTGTTCGTCTACTGTCTCCTTCCCCTCTCCGCCACTGGCACCATTCGATTAGCACCGGTATCCTCTGTGTCTTGTGCCTGTTTGTACCGTATGCGAATAATAATTGTATCAACAACATTGTTTTTATTCTCAGTACTTTTTCCTGAAATTGTGTATTTTATTGCAGGTGCGATCAAAATTCAAATTGTCTGCCTGGAAATGCAAGAATCGTAAAAAACTGCACAATCTTTGCCCCAACCGTTTGCCAGGGCTGTGCAGAGGGGAGTTATTTTGACCCCGATGTAGGGATGAATGGGGGATGCATTGAATGCTCCCCACCCTGCGGCTATTTGGAGATGGAAACTCGATCATGTCAAACGGAGCATGATCGAAAGTGCTCGAAACAGAAGAAAGAAAATTTGCCATCAGTGACCCCAAGTAAGCTTTTTTTTAACTCTGATTTTGTGTGTTTTCAGAGCTGTAGTACGTGATTCACCTGTCAGTGACGTCAACTCTCACCTGATAGTCTGGTTTGAAACTGCTTAGTCGGCGGAACAGAAAAGTGTTTTCAGAGAACAAGAGCTTTTCGCGGGGCTTTTAGAAAGTCAGTTTGCTAATTATACTTTTTTAATTTTGTGCAGCTGCGAAGCGTGAATATAGTAGTACAAAGTAAATGATTTGACCAAATTCTGCACAAAACGATTTTTTTTATTAAATAAGAATCGTTTTTATTTAGGTCAGCCCCCAAGCGCAACCGTGGATTCTATTGGCACTGATAGTGGTGCTGATGGTGATGAGGACGATGATGATAACGGAGTGGTCACTCCTACACCAGATCTGATAAGAGAACACCCATTGCACAAAAAGACATGGTTCTGGCTCGTGATCGCCGGTGTAGTTATAATACCAGCAGTAGTCACTACAGCTACAGTGCGTTACAGAAAACGTCATGGGCGTCATACAACTGATAGAATAGATTCCACACCCGGAAACGAGATAATCAGACAGCAAATGTCTCCACTAATGCCCAGGGGTAAGCTCATTGACGTCTTCTAATTCTGTTGGCTTGTGTTGGTAGAGGGGTTAGCTTACGTGTTACGGGTACTTAAGTTTTACTAGCTGTTTAATGTTATGAGCCCTAAATTTTAATGTTGATTGTTACATAAAAAAAATTAGTTAAGTGTTACATTTCAACCATTAAATACTAAATAAAACAGAACAATAAAATATAACTAAAACTAAAACTACAGAAGTGAAGATATTGATGAAGTGTTGCCAATAACATGCAAAAAAGGCTATTTGTCTTGGTTTCGGGCTTTTTGCTCTTCGTATGACATTTAAACTAATAGGAGGGGTGATACGCTTCTGGCATTCACCAGTTTGGGTGTGGTCAGTTTGGTGTGGACACTCGTTTCTCCCCTCTCTTTGACAACCTCAAAAAAGCGCAGGGGCTTAAACAACAGCTTTTCAGTGTAATGCGGCTTAACTTGTATTTTAACCAGTCTTTTATAATTATTGTGTTAAAGTACGCACTATAAGATATTGCAGTTTTCAGTAATCTGATTGGTTCCCTACTTAAAGAATGTGACGCAATATACCATCCCTGAATTATTTCAAAAGCCTACTTTCTTTGGGGGGGGGGGGGAGGGGAAACCTTTTTTCCTAGTATATTGCAAATTATCCTGTGGTCTATTATATCAGAAAACAATTTTTCACTCAAACACAAGCCAAAATCAGCATGACAACAAATTATTTACCCCTTTTTATCGAACTGAGGCAAAGATTTTTTCCCATATTTAGTACCTCTTATTTATGACAACAACCTGAATCGACTGAATCCCAAGTTATTTTTTTTTATTATTATTGCACGTTTTCGTCATCAGATCTAATCACCTTTTTTTGTATTTCCAGATGGTTTGAACCTCCCAGTAAAATATCTTACAATTCAACAAAAGCGATTCATAGCAAATATGCTTAACGACAAAGACTCATATGGTAAGCAGTTTATCTTAGAAATGATCCATTTGAAAGAGGGTCTTGTTTTAAAGGACAATCTTTGTATTAACACCACCTTTTAACCCGTCACAATAATGTGACATAAAAACATACACTTTCCCCCACTATATTATGTTAATATTTTTATCCTTATCAGTTTAATTTTTTTACTGCAATATTTGTATTGTAGTATGTTTTATCGACTGCCTTAAAATATTTGTGAGTTGCAGTAGTTTCGCATCTTTTGGAGCAGTAGCTGTCTGTGACTCTTACCCGTTCCGTTCATACCTTATTTTAGGATTTTTCTATTGGGAAAGAACGGCGGAAAAAGTTGGCCTGGGCGCTGAATCCAGGGCATGGAAACGACTGGATAATCCAACGGAGTCTTTCCTTAGAAGCTATGGTGAAAAGGCTGGTAGCACAGTCACAACCCTCATTGAAGCTTTGAGAGGGGACGGCCTGACGCATTTTGCAGATCAGATTGAGACTGCTTTCAGTTCCACATCCCAAGATCATGGGGAACCAGAGCGAGTGGCGGAGACCCCGGTCTGAAGTACTAACAAGACCGTAGAGGTTTTGTCGAGCGTAGGTTATGTATTCGAATTAGGAATGTTGGTGCAATCGTTTCAATTGCGAAATCGCAACAAAACCTTTACATTAATATCCGAGAAATGTTAACTGTGAACGCCAGTAGGCGACTGTACATGTTAGACTTGTTATGCTGCTTGCAATTACCATGATTCCCTGCTGGCGTGTTACCTGGAGGGAACTGTGCATTGACTAAAAAATGAGTTTTATTTAGCCTCCTCCAGGCGTTTAGATTGTGGGGAGCCGTGAAAAGTGGCGCGGGAAAGAAAAATCGGGCGCAAGACACCAGAGCCGCCGTTTTTTGCTGCTCCCCACAATCTAAACGCCTGGAACAGGATAAGTTTTATTTGGACAAATAAACAGTGAGGCGCAGTCACACTCCAAAGACTTGCACACGCGAGCGTTCTCTATTTAGTATAAATCTAATAGCGTTCTATTATAAATGCTGCAATCTGATTGGCTACCCTACTCGCTATCTATTCCGTGATAGATAATGAGTAGTGAAAAGGTGAGTGGCAGGCGCAGTCTTATACTTCAAAATAACAATACAATTAAGTAAAACTTTTGACTTTCGTGGTATATTGATCAAGATTTATACTAAAACTATTAGATTATTCGCTCTCGATTTCTATGCGTGATAGTTGATTCGGCCTTCGGCCTCATCAACTATCACGCGATAGAAATCTCGAGCTCATAATCTAATTGTTAATTATAGCGAACAGTTAGGAGCAAGTGAGCCAATCATATTCGTGTATTTGCAATAGATATAGTAAATGTATATGACTTTCACGTAAACACAGGATTTGCTCTGTTTCTCATTTGTGAAAGATGGAAAATGCAACGTGAGAAGTCGTGCCAGTTTGAAAATAATTATGAGTCAAGAGAAGCCATTTAGATTGTACGACAGTTTACACGTCATCATGATTTTACAAATGATTAATGTTTAATATATTTTTGGTGGTAAAACGTGTGATCAATAATGTTTAATATGATTTGTAAGTTTGGAATATTTGAATATTAACTGATGCTTTAGGTAGGTCACAATATAAAAATTGATAGGTGAAAACGTATTTAAACTAATTTTAGAACGTGCAATTTTAAAGAGATACTTTATTTAGTTTCCGCCTTTCAATTTTATTATTTAAAACCTCCATGTATTTTTCTGCCATTGTTTGTGCAAGATTTATTACGGATACACAGCAACAACGACAAATACTACACATCTAAATATTTCATCGGATTGTGTAGCTATCTCGGAAAAAATTAGAAGTTTTTGGTACTATATACTATATACTAGTTGTCTGTATGTTTCTACTCTCGTTTAATAAGTGGTTTCTTAAAATAACAAACATGAAAAGAACTGAAAAAATTCTGAGTTAACCACCAACTGTTAAAGAATTTTTCTATTCAGGAAACCGGCGAATTATTAATGTCGCGGCTAAATGTGGTGGGTATAAACCGGGAAAATTTAATGTTTCGCAAAATTTCCCTCTGACCTGGGAAAATTATATACTCGTGTTATGGGAATAGTTCTTACCGAGAAATTGTTTTTATACATGTAATCTGAGTATTAGCAGAAGTGACTACTCAGTTCTAATCACATTGTTTATATCGAAATTTCGGGTCATTTAGAGCAACTCTGTTGTACATCAGAAATGCTTCGGAAAATGTTCCGTTTAACCCTTTAAGCCCCGGCATCATTATTCAAATTCTCCTTACTGGTCTCCATACATTTCATTGACTACTGATTGGGAGAACTTGTTAAGACATCAAGACAATTCACCATTAGTGATCATTTCCCCCATACTCATAACCTTTATGTGATATAATGCACTGATATGATAAGGAGAAATTTGATGCTGATCACTATTGATCGTGATCTTTAGCCTTATGCACCTATTAATGTTAAGCCCCAGGGTGGGGGGGGGGAAGGCGGGCTACCTCCGGGGAATTTGACATTTTTAGGGAAGCCAGAGTCAAATTCCCTACCCCCGGGCAACCAATGAATGTCAAATTTCAGCCGCTAGAGTGACTTTTTCTCTGAAAGTTAAATAATTGGGGCACCATGTATGTTCAAAGTCCCTACCCAGGGGACAGCCTTGAATGTCAATTTCCCGAAGGGCCCACCCCCCCGCTCTGGGGCTTAACATTGATAGGTGCATTAGATTTATAATGCGGGCCTGAGGTGGGATTGTTCTGACGTACTTCCCTGTATTCAATAAATGATTAGTCTTTTTATTCTGATTCTTCAGTCTATTTGCCAGGTTTCTTTTTTGCTGCCCCAAGGGCCGCCGTTCTCAAGTTTTGTTAGCTTGTGTTGATTTTTTGAGATTTGTCCAGTGACATGATGGTGTATGTCACTGTTACACAATACCGCATTTCTTCGAATATCTCCCTCCCTTCCCACAATACCGCATTTCTTCGAATATCTCCCTCCCTCCCATTTCTTCGAATATCTCCCTCCCTTCCCACAATACCGCATTTCTTCCAATATCCCCCCTCACAATACCGCTTTTTTCGAAAGTGGCCCCTCACAATATCGCATTTCTTCGACTTTACCCATAATTGAATCCTATTTCTGATACTACCTAAGTACAGTAAAAGCCCGCTTTTACTCCATCTTACTGTCTTTTAGTGTTTTTGATAGATCTTTAAGAAACACAAACGGGAGTTCAAAGTAAAAACAAGAGGACGCCTGAAGGCGTTTACGCGGGATGTGCTAGTGTATGTAAGGACTATTTTGAACGGAGTTGGACAGTTGTCTTGTACATGGGTTGGTACGATATGTGAAAGAGAAACGGAGATTTACAGTATTAGAGTGCAAAAGGACATAAACAAGAAGAAGACATGGTCAGAATGAAGTGAGCGTGAAGAGATTCAATTATCTTTGAGTGGCGACAAAAAAAGATTTTGAACGTATGTTAACATTATGTTTATTAGAAAAGGTTTTTAACGATTACCGTAATTTCCCGCCGTTTACCCTCACGGCAGATTACCCGCACCGGTCGATTTTAGCCAAAAGGGAAAAAAGCATCAGCAGATTACCCGCACTGGTGGATAACCCAAAAGCAAAAGAATATCACGCTAAAAAGTTCAAGAACTCAAATGTGAAACTTTGACGTGGGCGTTTCAAACCAGGCACTTTTTTAATTTAACTCGTATTAAACTCTGTCGTCACTGATCATGACTCGTGGAATGAATTTAATAAATGACTTGTAAAATTTGGTTCGCAATTTTCTCAAAAAAACAAGATCTCAGGATCTACTGGGTCTAAGAAATCGCTTGAAACGGGAAAATACTTCCTAAATCAAGGCAGTGCTTGCTGTGAATATTTCACTGATGCGTCGAGTATTCTTGTACATCGCTTTCAATGTTTTATTTACACGCGTCCCGACAATTATCTTTTTCATCACGTTCCACTAATTATGCGGCACCATGAATTGAGCAGGTCCCTGAGATATTTATTTATCTCTGGTTCTACTGGGTCTAAAAAATCGCTTGAAAAGGGAAAATACTCTATAACTTAAGGAAGCGCTAGCTGGGAATATTTCATGATTCGTCGAGTATTCTTGCATTATTTTTTCATCACAGTCAATGCTATGTTTACACGGCACGCGTGACAAACCCTATAATAACTTTGTACTTTGCCTTGCACAGTGTTGTTGTACGTTGCCCCCCAACCTGACTTGCAGGTGATTCGAAGTTACAGCCAATAAAATCGCACAATTTTTCGGGACGTCCCCTGAGCCTCGTGCCAAGGGCACGGGCGGGGAAAATTAAAAATTATACGTGCTACACATAGTGACATTTCGAATATCAACCTTCAATACTATCAGAGGGTGTGAAAAAAGACCTCTTTTTAGCATTTTCGTGTTCAAGATAAAATTATAAAAGTAAACTTATTTTTTGTTGCTGAATCTATTTAACCACGTGCGGTTTTTCCCGGTAACGCCTAGACGCTAAAACTGGCGTAAATCACAAGTTCTGCATTTTGCACGCTTCACGTTCGATTTTCAAACTTCGCACGTAATTTATCAAATACACCTCCCATACACGGGATATTCTTGTCCTGAGCGCCTATTGTGCAAGTCTTCCAATGAAAAGAGATCAGAAATTTGCATTCACGAACAGTTCGTCACATGGATGGTTCATCCGGATATGGTGGAGAGATTGAAAATTGCGATTTTGATAACGAAAAGGACGCGAATGTTGGACTTTTTGGTATGTCTTTTTTGTTACGATATTAAGCTATTGGTGTCTTGAAGAGTTTTGGAGAGAGGTGCCAAAATTCGAGATTTACAGCATATAAATAACTTTGAATCGGTCACGTGACGGCTTTCAGTGTGTTACCTTTCGCCTCGCTTATTAAGTGTTACGTGCAAATAATCAAGGACGCTTATTCTCGCTCAAAACGCTTCAAATAGGGTTTTCCGATTTAGCGGAAAATTCACTTAAATGGAACACATTTTTCCGCCTATTGAAAATGTCATTGAAATCACTTAGTTTGTCCATTGTTGCATAACAGGGAGCCTGCACAAATTGCATAAGTTAAGTTAATCAGTATTATTTCTGTTCCCGGTTTCGCGGTAGAGGTATCTCAATACCCCTGAAGATACTGAAGAAGTCGTTCAGTCAGAGCATTGCAGGGATGCAGATTTCTAGCCTATATTCGTTCGGTATTTCGAAAGTTCTTTTTAGAAATAATAATTTTAATCGGGATAAGTTGCAGTATGGGGACCAATGCCTTGTTTTCACGAGAGAGTTCTACGAAGGTTTTTTTCTAACTGTGGTCTGATAACTTGACCTCAGTTATTTGACACACTGTTTTCACGGGGCAAGATAACCAAGGAAGACGTAGAAATAAACTATATGAAGGTACAATATACTCCATCTCACGCAACAGGACGCAACGTTCGGCCAATCGTACATCGCGTCATTGCGAGTACAGATAGATCATTCTATTGGATTTCGAAAAATATCTATTTCTAGTGTATTTCGACACCAGACACCATTTTTACCTTTAGTTGTGTGCACATGTGGGTTCCAACAGAGTTCTTCAAAATTGAAAAACTATATTAAAATGTCTTGAATTAGATTATTATTGGTGCTAATTGTGAAGAAAAATAAACAAAATTCATTAAAAATGCGAGGCAACCTGTTCTGATGACTTGCTAACATGGTCCACGTGCATCTCGTTGACACTGAAGGGTGGTGATATTTTAAAGAGAAATACATGCATACAAGTACAGTTTTGCAATTCATTTGCCTAGTTTTTGAAACTAAGTAATGTTAAATAAACGAGCAGCAGTGTTTTATCGGGTCTAAAATTCCTCGGCCTTGCCTCGGAACAAACACCCACTATAAAAGTTTATAACAATGATGCTTTTGTTAAAGTTGGAAATTAGCATACGACAAAAACATATCTTTTGTCTCCCACGAAACTTACCGAAAGGGCGTGTCCCCAGTGAGTTCAAACCAATGCGCTTTTGAAAAGGAAGAAATTGTTATACGACAAAAACATCTTTTGTCTCATACGTGCTCTGGCTTCGAAGGAGTCAACATCGCTTCTTTTTGTCGAACGTTTTGAGAGCCGAAAATTCTGAAGAAGAAAAGGGGAACCCGCCAAACAGAGCTATTTTAAAGACAACTCGCTTGGTTAGTGAGTAAGTGGTGTATGATTTTTCTGTTGAGCGACAGAGAACGACGAGAAGTAAATTGCCTGTAATGAACCCACCATAGTTACTCGAGGGACTGGTTTTGAAACCTTGCAAGTTTCAAAGGCCAAAACAAAGGTGCTGAAAAAAAAAAAAAACAAACAAAGGTGCTGCAATTTATGTTGAAAGTTCTACGACCGTGCACAATCTTTTGTTTTACGTTCGCACCCTATGGCTGAATAACTTAACAGTGACATTTTTATTGGTTCGTTGCTCATACAAAATTCAAACCTATTGTTGTTTGTGCACGGTCAAGGCTAAAAACGGTAACAAAAACATAAAACAAAAGACTTTGCTGAGCTTCATAACCAGATTCTTTTATTAACTGTGGAACCCACGTGGTCTCAGGTGAAGGCAAAAATTCAACACTTGGATACTGAAGTTACGTTATAGTCGCTTCACTTTTGTTTACTTACGATGTTTTCAAAGAGAATAACGAAAGGCGTTTAACGACTACTGAAAACGTAAATCCACTGTGTAATGTAATTAAATTACTTGAAAGAATCAGATGAAATGTTCAGTCACCATTTTTTGTGTCAGTTTATGTTTTGATAATTAATATTCATAATTAAGTCACATGCACTGACTTTATATCTGATAAACACCGCATACTAATTAGGAGTGTTTTTAATTAGATATAAAGTCACTGCACGTGAGCTCATTTGATAGGTTCATGGGGCTTATGAATTATTAATGAGTTTTTGAATTGTTTTGAAATCGAGGCAACCTATTGTATTTGCTTTAGAAAGGCTTTATTATTGTCAAGTATCTCAATAGAAAATGGACAAGAATAACTGAAAATGCATTGTGCAAATTGAATCAACAACACATTTTCATCCTCAATTAGCCAGCAAGGTGGAAAAAGTCTTTCCGATTCCGCTAAATCGGAAAACCCTAATCACCCCCAAAAGGCCATTAAACAGCAATTAATACAACACAGAAACAAGGTGAACCATTTATATTATGAATTAATTCGCATTTATGGCATTTAAAGCGTCTTAGTTGCATTTTCCATACAAACTCTTATATTTTTCCAACTCATAATATATGCAAAAAAAGAAGAGGCTAATGTATATGCGCTCCTCTCAAAGTGAGCTTGGTTGACCTGTGGTTTGACGTGTGAAGGCCGCTTTAGAGAGCGGGAAATTGGAGCGACTTTGTCCCAGTCTCTTTCCAGCCGCAGGGGAATGCCTGAAAGATTTCTTGTGTGTAGAAAATCGACTGAAGTCTGAAGAAGTATGCGAATACACTGAACTTCACCTTTGGCTAGCAAATATTTAGTTCTGAAAAGTGTATCAACAGCGGACAAATGGGAGAGAAAACGACTTCAGTCCTTACTGAAAGTTTTCCAATGTCACAATCAGCAAAACGTGGCGAAACAATGTTGTTGATTTGATATCAATAGGGCAGGACGAATCTATTTGTAAATTCAAGTGGATATCTGTGCAGGTAAAAACAACAAGACATTCGCACTTGTGACACCTTTATCAAGCGAAACATGTCCTTTCGATATGCACAAGCGATAAAAATATCAGGAAGATCAGGGTTTTCAATTTGAAAAAATGTTCCAGGTGGAGCTATCAGAGTAGCCGGAGCTTTATTGCAGCGCGGTGAAACCGCACGGGAGAGGAAAACCCCCTCCTGCAGGGGGGTCCAGGGAGCCTCCTCTGGGAAATTATTAAAATTTTCATTCCTGGAGATGCATTCTGGAGCATTTTCAGTGACAAGAAGTGTTTTTTGGTAGGCACTGTACACTTGAATTAAAATCAAGGCAAAAATACATGCACGAAGATGAAAAGATGATATGATGATGTGATGATGGAAGTCAAAGCATGACTCAATCTGATATATGGCATAACTACATTATTGTCTGATTTGGCAGGGAAGTATTTGCCACTATTTTTATGCTAACTTTTTAAAGAAACTTTCGAAAAAATGCTTTTGAATACTCAAATAATGTGAAAATGCATGTGCGCATTGAATGAACAGATGAAATTGTGAGTACGGGGCTGGACAGCTTTTTCTGGACAGGCTTGTGTCAACTGTCGGGCCCCACAGAACACTTTTCAGCTCGCCAATGTGTTTTCTATAGAATTTTTGACTGCAGCACTTCGTGGGTTGGAATCTCTACATTTTGTTGCTTTTACAGCAGAATTTATGGTATAAAACCTAATGCAAAGTCTAATGTCAAAGCAAAAACATGTGCAACTTTGAAAGTGGACCATAAATAACTCTGGGTAAGTGTGGCGTCACATGGCAATACCAAAATCAAAATGATGACCAGGTAATTGTGCTACTTCAGAGCTAAAAATTCACTTAATTCGATGAACTTAGAGATGACAAAAAAAAACAACTAGGAAAAGGGCAGTCAAATTTAACAAAATGTTATTTTTATTTTGTCTTTGGGCTTCGTAGTAAATTACTATGCACATTGCAACTTGTTTGTATCATAGTCACATATCAGCGATAACACCTTAACTTTATGTGGCCCTGGTCAGTTTTAAATTGCCACTGGTGACCAGGTGACTGCCAATTTTGAGCCCTGTGCAAAGAGCACTTTCAAGGGAGTTGAGTTTTACTGTCTACCAACCTCCTAGATGTAGAGTCGGTTACAATTGGTTGGTTTTACAATTTACCTGTACCCTACCCTGTGGTATGGGAATACCGTCTCCTCAACAATAGAGTGACTGTTTTCCTAATAAGTGTTGTTAATAATATATTATTGCTTTCTAATGCAGTATGCTGCAACTGGGTGCCCTGCCCTGCAGTACTGGAATGGTACGTTTTGTACCCCATGCTCTGGGTGTCCTCGGGGATTTGGGGTGAAGCAAAACTGCACTGAAAAGAAGGATACCAAATGTCAGCCTTGTTGGCCAGGCTACGACTATTCCAATACCACTGGATTTGAACCTTGCATCCTGTGAGTGTAATAATAAATAAATTTTAATGTATTATATGTTTTAATGCACTAGATAGGCTAAAACCTAAACAAAGCAACCCATGGCCATTCAAAGCAACTTGCATTGATAACTTTATTTGCTCTGTACTGAAAAAAAAGAAGGAGGAGGAGGAGCGAGTTAAGTAAAAAGGAAGGAAAGAAGAAATAAAAGAAAAATATGTCATCTACACGTGCAGGAATTGTGCACCGTACTACATCAAGCTTGCCAGATGCAAATAATAAAACTGTTGACCTGGGGGCACACATACATAAGGGGTGAATGCCTTGACCATGCAGTTGAAAGCAACTCACTAAAAATAAAAGTAGCGAAAAATTACTGAGTATGGCACTCAGTCATCACACAAGAGCTCCGCCATTAAAATTTAACCTTTCCTGTAACTATGAAAAAAGACATTGAACATTGAACATGTGCTGTTAAAGTTCTATTTTCTCTTCGTTCTTTTCTATTTATTTTTGATCTACCCAGTTGTTAATTTGTAGGGTATCAAAATGAGATATGCATTCAGTTCAATATTTGACTGTATATCGTTCAAAATTTGTGGCTGGGGATAAATTGCTTGATGTTTTTATTCCTGATGTTGCTTGTTGGTGAATGGAATAGGCCTAGTTGATTCCATTGAAGAGTGCAACATGTCAAATAATACACAGGGTGTATATGGCCGTTTTCAAATTTTAACTTGTCACCATATACTTTTGAATATTTTGTTGATCAACAAAAAAAATTGATGTTAAATCATGTGTCAGTGCCTATTATGTCCAAAATTTTTTATTGCCAGTGTGTAGTAATTGTGTTATTTTATGGCAGATGTGATACAAATTCCAATTGCCTGAAAGGCAATGCTAAAAAGGTCAAAAATTGCACAATATTCTCTCCACCCATTTGTGAAGGTTGTGCAGATGGGAACTTGTTCGACAATGAAATAGGGCAGCGTGGCAGATGTATGGAATGTAAACCTCCATGTGGCTTTTTGGAGGTAGAGACCAGAAACTGCACCACTGAACATGACCGTGAGTGCACTACACAGTGGACTGTTAAAGAAATTTCAAAACCAAGTAAGTTAAAGACTTGAAGTTCACAGTTGGTGAAACAGTGAGCCCCAGTGAGTAAAACATTGTTTTGTCTTTCAGTCAATTTAATTTGGTCTCTCACATGCATAACCAATCTGCAGATTGCAATAATTACATGTATATTACTTAGTTTACAAGTTTGTTTTTTTGCTTTTTTCCTAATGAAATGTAGTAGTTAAAGCTTGAAGTTTTTTTCTCATATGCTGCAGGTCTTCTCTTGGCCACAGGCATGTCTGGGTATAATGTCTCCAAGACATGTACCCAATTTATTCCAGGCTAGTCCCAGGTGTATTACAAGTATTCAATAGCATAGTAGACACTTACAGGGTCATTAATTAAAAACAGATTAACTTCCTACAGCTGTCAACTGATACTTCATCATAGCTAACTTTGTCGATGCTCATTTCACTTTTAGGTATTGTTCCACACACAAAGCAAAGAGATGTTCCCAGTATTACTGTTCCCACTACGAATGACACAGAGCATCCCCTGACAGAGCAAGGGCAGATTCAAGCTACCAAGAAAAAATCATTCATAGAAAATAATTTATCTTGGGTGATAACAGTACCATCACTACTACTTATAGCTGGTATAGCTGGTATAGTGGTACATGTATGCAAGAAGAAGAGAAATGTTAGGAGAAGGAAACAGAGAAAGGACAATAATCCTCCTGACCAGGAACATGCCCTACCACTGATGCCACTCCGAGGTATGTTCACTTAATAATAACCTCAGAAGGCAAGCACGCTTGTAAGTGCTTGACATTAGGACATAAAGGATGCCCATTACAAAATCTTCCCCCTAAAAGGTGATGGGATTCTCCTAGATAATTATTAAAACACTGTCTTTTCTCATATTTTTATAACTGTGTAAACATCTTCAATTTGTACTAGTTTTCTCAAGATATTGTCATACATTACAAGTACAATTATTTTTAGAAAGAGGTCAGTATCGTCCTAGACTATAGACATGTTTCAAAGGGTCTCCCATTATTGTCAGTTGCAATGAATTGAGATTGAATGGTGGTGAAAATACATTTATTTAGAAATCTCAAGAATTGTGGGGCATATCAAGTTTGTATCACAGGTGCACAGAGATGACTATTTTCTCAACTGATGCAAGAAGAATATAAGTGATTTGCATACAAAATCGAGTTGAAGTCAACTTTGCAGGTGACTTGAGTTAACTTCTTATGCTGGCAGCATACATTGTATGTTTCCATATGCTGCAGGCATCGAGTCCTGTTGCATTAACTTATTTCCTCAGACAAGTAAGTAAACTTAACCCCACACTGTCTCTGTTTGACCAGGGGTGTAAATGGGTACCTCCAAACTGTTAGCTAAGGGTATCATAAGAAAATGTTGGGAGTCAGCGAGCAAAGTTCTAGCATCCCATCCATGAAGGAGTGGTATTGCTCCTAGTCACGTTATGCTGGGTATCCTGTGATGGACTAGTATCCCATCCAGGGAGGAGTAGTAATACTCCTAGTCACTTTATGCTGGGTAACCTGTGATGAACTAACATCCCTTCCAGGGGGGATAGTAGTAATACTCCTGGTCACTTTATGCTAATTTGCCTGTGATAGACTAGCATCCCATCCAGGGGGGAGTAATAAAAAACTCCTAGTCACTTCATGCTGGGTATCCTGTGATAGACTACCATTCCATCAAGGGTGAGAGAAGTAATACTCCTAGTCACTTTTTGCTGGGTATCCTGTAATGGACTAGCATCCCATCCAGGGAGAGTAGTAATACTCCTAGTCACTTTTTGCTGGGTATCCTGTAATGGACTAGCATCCCATCCAGGGAGAGTAGTAATACTCCTAGTCACTTTTTGCTGGGTATCCTGTAATGGACTAGCATCCCACCCAGGGGAGCAGTAGTAATACTCCTTGTATTACTGGATCTAAGCACCAATCTTGATGAGCCCCCTGGCTTGTTCAATCCAGAGAACTGAGCACAACATAATTTTTGGAAATGCTTACTTCATTAGCAGAATGAGCTTTGTAGGCAATCACCCATTTGACTGAAGGATTCTTTGCCTGCAGGTGGCTTAGACTTGTTAATCAGAGATCTTACTGTTGAAGATAGGAGACTCCTTGCAAACAGGCTCAATGGAAAATTCCACGACGGTGTACTAATCTTTGCTGCTTTTTATAACATTTCTTTAATTTACATATCTAGGATGCTGAACTTTCTGAAAATCCCAAATGGCTTATGGGAATGTTGGAGGATTGGGGGAGGTGTTGTGAAAGGTGTAACGACTTTTTAACTGGCCGTTGCCAAAAGGCGACCGCCGATTTATAAATTCGGATGTTTTTTTTGTTTTGGAGGGGAAAGGGGGGGGGGGGGTCACTTGCCTTAGTCGTGCCAGCATTTGTTAACATGGGCGTGGGGTGGGTCAGAATGACCGGTTAAGCCCAGTGGGCTTTCTTCTTGTTGTTGTTGTTGTCGTTGTTGTTCAGTGTTGTTGTGGTTGATGTTGTTTTTATTTATGTCTTCATTTTCTTTGCGTCAGTTTGCAACATACTCATGTATTAAATCAACATAAACACTGACTGCAAAACCAAAGCTAAGTTTTTAGGCAATCACAATTGGGATTTTGTCACACCAAACAATAGCCGTGGTTACACCACCCCAGGTAAACATCATTTCCCCAGTATAATTTTGCCGAGGTGAAATAGCTGGGGTTTTTATTTACCTGGGTTATTAAGGTTACATGACCCAGGGAATTGCAGGGGATAAATTTTCTGGCTGGGTCACTTTAGCGGAAAAAAAAACATAAACGTTAAAAAAAACATAAACGTTTGGCACATGTGTTTCTTCATGAACCGAATAAGAAGATTATGAAATCGCTACCAATGGATTGGATGCGAGATCCTTGGTAGGTTACATTTTCAGACACGTAAAGGATTCTCCAAAGACATAAAATAAAACGTGCAGTACAGTTCCAGTATTCCGGTCAAATGCAACACTCACAACATTGCTCAATCTTCCCCACGCGGACGCCGCTTGCAAGTTAGGTCATGTAGCTGATCACGCACGTGCAGCGTAAAAAACTTGGCTTCTCATTGGTAGGTGTACCTGGGAAAACCGAACGACCCTTCAAACCACCAAGGGTCTTACTTGGGGCATTTTTATGTTCTCAATCACTTCATCACGAAAATTAACGTGGGTAATTTTTCCCGAGGTAAAATCGGTTACACGGAAAAATGCCACTTTCCCCAAGGAAACCTCGTTTTTACCAAGGTAAAGTTGCCTCGTGTATCCACGCCTGATGAACAATGGTGATTGGCCTTCAGCGGAAGCCATGCTTGATTGTTTAGTGTTTCTTTGCTTGTTGTCATTGCTTGTCTAACTTTGTGTTTGTTTGTTTGTCTCTTTTTGTGTTAGTACGTTTCATGTTTGCAATTGGTCGTTTATTTGTTTTGTAATACTTTTCATTTGCCATTAACGAGCTGCGTATTTTTAACAGGCGTTTTGCGGTTCTTAAACTCCCATTGGTCAGGTCTTTCTAAGTAATAAAGCTGTAATTTTATGTTTGTGTTTAAGGATATCACTATTGGCAAATTGTTGCCGAAAAACTGGGACTTCGAGATGCGAGCAGCGACTGGGAACGAGCAGAAAATCCCACCGAAAAAATGCTGAAAGCTTATGGCGAGAAGGATGGAAGCAACATCAGGAACTTCATCAGTGCGCTTAGGGAGGCTGACATGACCCTTTTTGCCTGTGAACTTGAAGAGAAGTTCTCGAAATCTTGTGACCAGGAAGGAAGCGAAGAACATGTGGTCACCTGGGTAGAAAATACTAGTTAAATCGAAGGCCAATTGCGAAAGTAGTTCAAAACATCAACCGTTTTCTCGTATTTTCAGTTGTCTTTTGACTTGTCTTTTGATTTGTATTTTGAATTGTGTTCAAGTGATTGTTTGAACTTAGGTGTTGTTTTTTGTTAGCGAACTGAAATACAAAAACAGCGCGAAAAGTTTGTAATATTTATATTTGATGTTATTGTGGTTTTGTTACGGGTTACATTTTTATGGTTTTACACTTAAGTTATGGTTTTTTTATTTATGATTGGATCCTTGCCTTGGGTTGTTTTTCGGTTCATGCTGAGTTCCTTCGTGTTAGCAATAGTTAGGGTTAGGGTTAGGGTTAGGGTTAGGGTTAGGGTTAGGGTTAACTTCGTATTGTTAACTGCCACATATAAAGCAGCTCTTTGACTGTCGCATTTGGGAGCTCATTCCAAAATTGGTGGGCTAGTAAATCGAAAGAACCTATTACATCATCAATAGCACGTTTCTATGGAATTTTCGATATTATTATCCAACTGTATTAGTTATTGAACAGAAAGTGTGCGAAACGAGTACAAATATCCCACGATATTGTACAGTTGGTTATTGTACAGTGGCGTGCGTGCGCCCATCCTGATACACTTGTAGTTTTCTTTCAAGTTACTACAAAGGTTGAAAAAGGTTAAGTTGGATAATAAATCGCCTATCAGATGTTTCGGTGCGAAGTATCGCTGTATATTTTTACGAGTTGTGCAGTGTATTTTGACGAGTCCGCAGGGCGACTCAAAATACAGCATTATCAGTTATAGGTTTATATATTATTATGTTTCACGTTATTAGATTTGTCATTCGCGGTACTTTAGAACGCCTGTGCGATGCGGGTAGTTTGTGCTAACAGGTCTGTTGTCATAGTTCGTGCCTGCGCGATGGTGGTCCTGTGGCACACAACCTCAATTTGTATATATGACCTCGCTCATCACTAGTCTTCCATAGCTCAGTTGTAGAACGTTCAAACCTGTGTTCTGGAAGTTCATGGGTTCAATATTCGTAGGCACTCTGGATTTTTTTCCCAGAAGATCGTTGGCATTTATTTATTCATTAATTATGCAATTCGTATTGCTAAATGCCACGCAAAAACATACAGCGAGAAACAGCTATTGGAAACAATACAAATTCAAGCTTCAACAAGACGAACCAATATCTGTTATAACCTTAATTGCGTTTAACTGTTATGTTCTAATAAGGACACCTAAACTCATATATTTGGTGTAATGAGTTTAAAAAAAACCTTAACTTTTGTTTGCGGGCAAGGTACACTTCGGATGTTACAATTAATGACCTGTTTGCAAGAGTTTACTTTGAGCAAAGAAATTACAACCAAAGCTTCGTGTACTTCCCCCAAGATAATTCCACCATATGTCCCTGATCTTTATTATTTTTTGAATTTTTCGTGTTCCCTCAGAAGCTGTGTGGTCGGGGGAAGGGGGGACTCCCGTGTACAAGTAGTGGCGGGGGTGGCCATTGGAAATTTTCTAGGGAGCCCCTTGAATGTAACAAAATCTTGTTTTGTGGATGTTGCTTACATTCATTTTCACCCCTAAAAGGTATCATGTCTTTTTTGAGGAAACGTTTCCTGCCAGTGATTTTTTCCACCACACTTACAACGGCCTATAATTAATAGACTAAAAAAGTACCAGGAATGGAAGTTTATTGAAGTTTTTACACCCTGAGGCACTCAGCACTTTCTTTAACAGAACTCACAATTTTCCACGCTGTTCCCGCGTGGAAGCATTTAAATTTTTGGTCAACAGTCTGCATGAGCACATTGTGAGGTCATTCGTTTAATTAATAAAGGTCTTTCTTTAAAAGGTTAAAATATGGCATGGCGAGATTAACCGGCCGAACCACACTAATGGGCCAAATTTTCGCTCAGAATATATTTACATGGGTCTTTGGTCGGTAATAACATCGAGAGTTTGAATGATGCTAGCGACAGTACATTTGTAGTATCAAGATAAGAAATGCCAGCAATATATTGGACATTGCTCTTTTCCTGTCATATCTTCAGTTATTGTATGTCTTGAATGTTGCTACTTCAGTTGGAGGATTTAGACGCAACAACTGGTACTTTGACAGTACACTGTTCTTGCTGTGGTTTTCAAAACCTTAAAAATACATTTTTATTTTATATTTTTTTTAGTTTTCCACAGATATTGATGCTGAACACACATTCTAAAGTGGGCAACTATACATGTTAGCCGTAATTCTATCGACAGAACTGATTTTAACCCCAGCTGCAGTACAGTCTTAACTGCTAAATAAGGTACTGGATTACAGTCTAAGAAAAGAGGAGACCCCGGGAGGAGACAAACGAGTAACTTGAATCTCTACTAGCCCTGTCGTGTAATGGCAGACGCGGTTATTATTTAGTGTTTAGAGTTTTATCGTTTTTGTTGTTTTCAGTAAGTAATCTACTTAAGGTAAAAAAGGTTTCGCTTGTCAGTTGTTACTAAACAGATGGGGGTGACATTGACCTCCCCTGAGTGTCGTACATTCAAGGTGTAAATTGGCTATCGCCCACTTAGATAATTGACAGTTAATAGCTTTTCTCTTTTAAATCGCGTTAGCTGAAGCTTTATAAGCTTTGTCTTTCAATCAGTTAGGTTTTTAATAGTTAAAGAAAGTCAGCGGTGGCCTACGTTTTCATTTGAGATAGAAACTAATCCCGGCTTTACGACGACCTTAGTATAGCAAGTCGTCTGAAACACAAGAGTAACGCTGATAAGTAAAAAAACATACATATACAAACTTTTTGTTCTACGATTCAGTAGAGTGATGCCAAACTTGACCGGCTACGCAATAGGATTTGATATCTCATTCAATGACAATGATCATGAAACAGCGGACTTAACAAGAGTATCTAGGTTAGTAAGCTGAAAATAACTGACAAGGCTCGAAGGAATGTCCTACATGTTTGTTTTGTTTTTCATGTAAACGATCCGTTGGTTGGACTAAATTGAGTGAAAGTGATTACCAACGATTTAATTATCTCGTTTATTGTTTATAATCGACATGCCATAACCCAGTCTGATGATTGCACGTCGAATATAAAATATAACGTTCATGTCATCTCTATTATTAGACCTTTTCACAGCAAAACATGTCACGAATGGGAGTTGAAATTTACCTTTTTGCCCGGTCGTTCTTAGTATATAACACTACTACCCACTTTGAGGTAAGCCCCATATGCTTTACTACGTTTCCTAATTTAACCATAACTTTACTGTGCAGTTTTGAATTACTCAGCACAAGCCATTCGTGTCTATCAGTGGCTTTCAACAGTTCGTGGCATTAAATGTTATTTAATATCAAGGAAACGAGAGGCCCTGTTAGGGGGGGGGGGGGGCTGAATAATCCATAATCCTGGGTAAATTTTGAAAATAATCCGTATCCCAATTCTGCAAACAAATATATCCCTAACAAAAAATTCTAAAACAATCGATATATATAGTAACCCCTAATTACTATTTTGTACATGATTTAGTGTTTGCTTGCAGTTATCGATGTCTGCAAGACATGTAACTTGTGGTTGAAATAGAAACAGAGTTCTTAGAGTTAAAACAAATTGCACCTCAATCCAGCATCCAGCAGAAATAAGGTAGATCTCCAGCCGTTTAATTGCGCTTAGCAATTCTGACAGAGGTTATTGTTTGACTTTCCTGTGTCTCAATTTTCTAAACCTCCATTTCTTAAATCTGCAAGTCCGTAAGTCCCATGGATGCTTCTCATGAATGCATTGTGATATTTCTCAAGCAAGATTTGAGTTTCGGTTCTTTCAGTGAACCTCATCAGTTGCCACTATGGTAAAGTCTCATGGAATGATTAAGAATCTTTATGTTGAAATACTATGTACTTGTGTGGAGGATCGAATGTTCTGCTTTCTAACTGGCTCTAAATTTGACCAATAGGGCAATTTTCATAAGGTCAGATGCCATTAAGCTAGTCTTTTGTTGTGACGAGTGAAAACAAGTTCTCTTCGACCCGCCATTTTGAATATTGATCAATATTACCTAGAAGACTCTGGCAACGAGGTTGGTGACTACTACCACGAGGCATCGCGGGCTTCGAATTTTGACCATGAGACCTCACTGGAGATAAATGAGTCATTCTTTTCATAGCTTGTATGACCTTTTAATAACCTTTTATGTAAAAGTAATCAGTGCAATAACGACTGGTAATAATCCGTAATTTTAAAATGCAACACAAATAATCAGTAATCTATAAATTTAGTGGACAATAATCCGTATCCCTTCTCTAAAAACCCATAATAATCCATAATCCTAAAACCCTAACAGGGCCTCAAACGAAAAGAATTGCACTACGCTCTGAAACCAAAGTCTGTGGGTTCACTTAAACTAGACAAGTCCTATTTTAGGGGAAGATTTGTTTTACTTTTTATTTAATATCGACTTTCAAAATGACTAAGCTAAGACGTCGGAATTAGCTATGGTCATTTGTCTCGGGCAGTCTGAATGGGAGAGGGCTAAATTTAATTGATTGAAGTACAAGGGACCAAAATATACAATCAGCCATTTTAAATTATAGACCCTTAAGCAGCCGGCTTTAAGTGTAATTTGTAAAGCGATTACTTCTTATTGGAAGTAGTTTTGCTTAATATAAAAGCAGTTTAGAGCTGACAGCTATGTCATTTAATATTTGCTGTCATAATGTTTGCTTTTGCACATCTGCGCGTGATACTTCTCTGCATTTAAAATTGAGAGTTTATTCCGCTCCAACCGTAAAAAAATAATACCTGCAATGAGTTTGCGATGCACAGTTTAATTCCTTTCTACGCTGGTCGCAAACATGATCAAAAACAGCAACTGAAATCTTTGAAACATCGCTTTTCTCGACGATACTGTTATTTTTAATTTTACCCCAAGAGGGTTATTATACCATGAAATTGCTACAAAATGCCTGAATACCTTCAGTGATGCAAAAGCGTTTTCTGATGGCACAGTTCTAATGAAATCAGGGCGTTGTCCAGGGACGTTCTCAGGTTCTTTCTAACTTGAAAGTTTGGCTAAAACATTTCAGTGCTAAAGCGATTTGTTTTCCATTGTTCAATCAAAACAAGACAGGCTAAAAATAAACTAGAAAGAAAAAATTAAGTTCTCAAGATTCAATGAACCCCGAAATAAGTGAAATAAGACGGTAAACTGATGACGACAGACTTAATTTAATTGTTCAACGTGGTAGGTCTGAATTCTTTTGGGCAATTTGGAAACGGTTTGTTTACATTTATATGGTGAATTGAGGTTACAAACTCAAAAGTTAGCAGCCACCTGGTACAGCAAAATAAACAGCAGTACATGAAACTTCTTCTCAGCAGCTTTTATTTTAATGGTTCAATGCACTTTGCGGGCAAGGAACACTTCGGATGTTACAGTTAATGACCTGTTTGCTTAAGTTTACTTTGGGCAAAGAAATCACAACCAAGGCTTCGTGGACTTCCCTCAAGTTAATTCCGCCATATGTCTAATTATTATTATTATTGTTATTATTAGTATTATTATTATTATTATTATTATTATTATTATTATTTTTCCTGTTCCCTCAAAAACTATAGGGTCGAGGGGAAGGGGGGACTCCCGTGTAATGGCGGGGGTGACGATTGGTAGTTTTGTAGGAAGCCCCTTGAGTCAAAATCCTCTCTTGCTTGAATATAACAAAATCTTGTTTTGTGCATGATGTTGCTTACATTCATTTTCATTCATTATCATGTCTGTTTTGAAAAAACGTTTCCTGTCACTGAATTCTTCCGATACTTACAATGGCTTATAATTAATAGACTAGAAAAGTAATGGAAGTTATTTCAATTTTTACACACTGAGACACTCTTGAAAACCTTTCATATGAACGCGTTGTTCCCGCGTGGAAGCAAATAAATTTTTGGTCGATTTCCCTGGAAGCACATTGTGAGGTCATGATCATTCAGTGTTTAATTAATAAAGGTCTTTCTTCAAAAGGTTAAAATATACACTGGCGAGATTAGCAGGCCGAACCACACTAAGGGGCCCAACTTTTCGCTCAAAATATATTTACTTGGGTCTTTAGAAGATGGAATGCAGTACTGGTTGCTCTGCAATAACATCTAGAGTTTTAATGATGCTAGCCAGAGTAAATTCGAATTAAGATAACTCTATTAACTCTAGTAGTATATTAGACATTGCTCTTTTCCTGTCACATATCTTCAGTTCTTGTATTTAAAGTCTGTGTCTAATGCTGCTACCTCAGTTGGAGGATTTAGACGCAAGAACTGGTACTCAGTGGCAGTCCATTGTTCGTACTGTGCTTTTTAAAACCTTGACTACATTTTTATTTTTGAAGTTTTCCACGGAAATTAATACTAACACACATAAGCGGGCAACTGTTCATGTCAGCCGTAAGTCTCTCAACAGAAAATTTTACCCCAAACGGTACATTCTTACTGCTAAATAAAGTAGTGGACTGCAGGGGCAGACAAGTCACTTGAATACTAGGCCCGGCGAGTAATGGCAGACGCAGTTATTGTTTCAGCGAGTGTTTAGAGTTTTATCGTTTTTGCTGTTTTCAGTAAGTAGTCTACTTAGAGTAAAAAGGTTTCGCTTGTTTGTTGCTAAACAGATGGGAGTCACATTAGACCTCCCTGGAGTGTCGTACTTCACAAGGTGTAAATTGGCTATCACCCACTTAGATAATTATTTAAATCGCGTTAGCTGAAGCTTTGTAAGCTTTGTCTTTCAACCAGTTTGGTTTTAGTTAAAGAAAGTCAGCGGTGGCCTTAGTTTTCATTTGAGATAACTAATCCCGACTTCACGACGACCTTCGTATAGCAAATCGTCTGAGACACAACTGAAAAGCAACACTGATATGTAAAAACATACATACACACTCTTTTTGTTCTACGATTCAGTAGAGTAACGTCAAACTTGACCGGCCACACAATAGGATGTACTACATACATACATACATTACTTTATTTTATCTCGAATTTACAGGGTAGCTAAAAAGCTAATATCTTCGAGAAAAAAAAAAGAAAGATTTACAAATAATAAAATGACATTACTAAGTACTAATCATATATCTATTAATGCTAAGTGCTATGAAAGGAGATGGTTCGTATCAGACGTTTAAAACCAGCCAAAGTGGACTCCTTTCTAATGTTCTCAGGTAGAGAGTTCCAACTTTTACAGGCAAAATACTTAAAACAGTGAAGACCATAAGAAGTGGAAGCAGGTCTACACAACGACAATATATCAGTTCCTCTAAGAGAGTAGACCGTTGAACGCAACGTTAATAAGTCCTTAAGATACGCAGGGTAGAAATTGTTATGGATACATTTATGAATCGTGATTAACATATTTTGTACTCTCAGATTGTAAAGTACTGAAGTACTGATTGTAAAGTACTGAAGCCACTTTAACTGCCAAAGGTTAATGCCATATCTACTTCAACGACAAATGATCATGAAACACTGGAGTTAAACAAGAGAATCTAGGTTAGTAAAGGCTAATTTACACGCTGCGATTTGTCGGGAGCGAATCGGCGCGTGTGAATGGCAATCCGATGCGCGCGCGACTCCAATCCGACAACGGTCGGCTGGCTGAAGAAACTATGACTGCTTCACAGATTTTCGCGTGTTGGGCCCGATTTTAAGAAAGAAAACACAACCTGCAAAAGAATTGGTGCAATAAAAATTATATTTGCGGTATTTTAGCTGAAAACAAACTAACTAGTTAGCACCTTTGTTTTCAAAAACGTTTTATTAAAAAGTGATGACTATAACAAAATGCATGTGCAGTGCTTGCACTTTACACAAACCGATTTGCTTCCCGATTTATCGTGGCCGACAAATCGGGCCGACAAATCGCAGGGTGTAAATTAGCCTTAAGCTGACAATAACTGACAGGGCTCGATGGGATGTTATGTCCTACATCTTTGTTTTGTTTTTCATGCAAACGATCCGTTGGTTGGTCTAAATGGAGTGAAAGTGCTTACCAACAATTTAATCACCTCGTTTATTGTTTATAATCGGCATGTCTTAACCCTGTCTGATATTGCACGTCGACAAGAGAGGATAGACGTCGAATATAACCTTCAAGTCATCTCTATTATTAGACCTTTTCACAGCAAAGCATTTCACTTAAAGCCGGGAGTTTAGTTTTGAATTTCCTTTCTGCTCGGCCATAGAGAGAACTAGCACTGATACCCTCTTTGAGATAAGCCCTACCGCGTTTAAACCATAATAACTTTGTTGCATATTTTTGTATTAGCACAAGCCATTCGTCTAGCCTCTAACAGTGGTTTTCAACAGTTCATGGCTTTTGTAGAGGAAGATTTGTTAATTTTTAGTTAACATCTACTTTCAAAATGACTAAGCTAAGATGTGAATTAGCTATGATTATTTGTCTCGGGCAGTCTGAGTGAGAGAGCGATAAATTTAATTGATTTAAGTACAAAGGGCTTTATTTTTGTTTGGCAGTACTAGTTTACGTGGCTAATCGTCAAAATATGTTCAAAAATCTACCAAACAAAAAACATCAAACATAGCCATTTTAAATTATAGGCCCTTAAGCAGAATCAGAAAGTATAATTTGCAAAGCGATTACCTCTTATTGAAATAGTTTTGCTTAATCGAAGCAGTTTAGAGAGCCATGTCATTTAATATTTGCTGTCATAATTTTGGTAATTTAACAGTTCGTTTTTGCACGATGCGCTTAATAATTCCTCTGTCAATTGCGTATCGGTTTCCCCTCCGAACCGTAAAAAAATAATACAGTACGTTTGTGACTCACAGTTAAATTCCTTTTTACACCGGTCGCAGACATAATCAGAAACACCAACTGAAGTCGTTGAAACATCCCTTTCCTCGGCGATGCTGTGGTTTTTATTTTACTCCAAGCCAGGGGAGTTAATCGCTTTTCTGGGCGATGCTGTTATTTTTAATTTTACTCCAAGAGGGTTGTTATACCATGAAATTGCGACAAAATGCCTGAATAACTTCAGTGAGGCTAAAGCGTTTTCTGGTGGCACATTTCTGATGAAATCATAGCGTTGTGCACGGTCATTCTCAGGTTCTCTTTTCCGATTTGAAAGTTTGGCTAAAGGCTAATTTACACGCAACGATTTATCGGCCCGATTTGTCGGCCACGATTAATCGAGGAGCGAATCGGTTTATTTACAGTGCAAGCACTGCACATGCATTTTTTATAGTCAAAACTTTTTTATAAAACGTTTTGGAAAAACAAAATGGTAGGGGGTAACTAGTTAGTTTGTTTTCAGCTAAAATACCGCAGATATAATTTGTTTTGCGCCAATTCTTTTGCAGGTTGCGTTTTCGTTCGGGCCCGACATGGGAAAATCTTTGAAGCAGTCACAGATTTTTCTGAATCGGCCGACTTGTCGGATTGGAGTCGCGCACCCATCGGGCCGCCATTCACAAGCGCCGATTCGCTCCCCGATCGTGATTTGGCGTGGCCGACAAATCGGCCCGACAAATCGCAGCGTGTAAATTAGCCTTTACAGTGGAAGCACTGCACATGCATTTTTTATAGTCAAAACGTTTTTATAAAACGTTTTGGAAAACAAAATGGTAGGGGGTAACTAGTTAGTTTGTTTTCGGCTAAAATACCGCAGATGTAATTTGTTTTGCGCCAATTCTTTTGCAGGTTGCGTTTTCGTTCTTAAAATCGGGCCCGACATGGGAAAATCTGTGAAGCAGTCACAGATTTTTCTGAATCGGCCGACTTGTCGGATTGGAGTCGCACACCCATCGGATCGCCATTCACAAGCGCCGATTCGCTCCCCGATCTTCATCCCAGTGCAGCTCAAGCTAGCTGACAATAACTGCTAAAGGAAAAAAAGGAAGAAAAATTAAGTTTTCAAGATTCATTGAACCCCGAAATAAATGAAATAACACTGCGACTTACCTTTAATAATTGTTCAACGCGATAGGTCTGAATTCTTTTGGGCAATTTGAAAATAGTTTCTTCAAATTATGCTGACGTAGGGTTTTCAGTGAACTTTGAAACAGTTAAAGTTACAAACTCAAAAGTTTTGAAAGTTTGGCTAAATCATTTCAGTGCAGCTTAAGCCATTTGTTTTCCATTGGTCAATCAAAACAAGACAAACTATAAAAAAAAACAGAAAGAAAAATTATGTTTTCAAGACTCATTGAACCCCGAAATAAATGAAATAACACTGTAAATGACGACAGAATTACTTTAATTGTTCAATGTGGTAGGTCTGAATTCTTTTGGGCAATTTGAAAACGGTTTGTGACGGTTTTCAGTGAACTTTGCAATGGTTAAGGTTACAAACTCAAAAGTTAATAACCACCTGGTACAGCAAAATAAACACCACTACATGAAGTTCTTTTCAGCAGCTTTTATTTGAATGATTCAATGCACTTTAGGATTCGACACACAGACTAAAAAGCGAGATCCGAATAGTATAGCAAAAAAATACCACAGGAGAGTATTACGCCGTGGATTTCATACTCACGATTTCAATCTGTGACTATACCACGGACCACATGACTCAACGGGTTAAACCCTGGGCGGTGAGATAAAACCCATTGTGCTATCGGTATTTATCTTACACTAAGGCTATATATTACCAAGGATCAAAAAGTGTGTATTCATTTTTTTTTTAAGCGGCTTTGCTTTCCTTTCCATGACTATGGGTGATATGATGGAAGAAATACGATCTCCAGACACTTAATCGTGTTAACTGAGGGGCATAAAAAGTTTAACGCCGGCCAACGACGGATACCAGAGATACCGCGGGTTCTGATCCACGCGTGTTCACAAAAGATTCACTTCTAATGCTTCCGTCCTTAACAAAGCGGACATTTTTGCCGAACTTTTCAGCGTTTCGTCTCTTTGTTTATGCAAAAAATGTTAAGTTTCTTAACGCTAAACTCAAAGTTGCATGGGCGTTGCTGAGAGTTGAATACCTGATTTAAGAATATGTACATGAAATACTTAAATAATTTCAATCCGTTCGTATGTTTATGGAAATGAACTTGTATTCTTGAAGTTGCTGTGTTTTAGTAAATTTCTTTTGGGAGGGAGGGTCGAGGGAGTGTTAAGGGGGCGCGGGCCAACCAACCTTAAGCCCTAAAAATACTAATTTGGTTGATAGATTCGGGCGATATTAAATCATATTACTGTGCTAGCTGATTTCTGAAACTGACTGACTGGTTTTGCCACATTCCAAAAAGCGACTCTCTTTTTTATTCTAGCTGTCGTAGCTGATGATTGGCTGACGTTAGTCAGGGGAAGAGATCCGAAGGAACTTTCTCTTGGGGTGAAGAAGAGTAAAACAGCAGGAAAAAAAACAATGATTATCATTATGATAGTGACACTGGCAAACAACGCGGCATTATTATCGTCAATAATAATATTACTATGGATAATGTGGATTGTCACTAATGACAGTGATGATGACGATGGTGAAAATGAATTCGGTAAGTGGGTTACCATGACTGTGTTTTAGCTACAGCACGCCATATCGATATTTCACCTTATAATTTTCGACAGTTGAATGTTATTTTCTACTATAGATTAGATTCACAGTTTGCCATGAATTTTCAGTCTCCATTTCATTCAGCCTTTTTCCCTGTTTGTGTAATTGTTTTTTCTTTCCTGCCCATGTACTGCATCGTGATACAACTTCTCAGGCCAAGCCAAGTCTTTGTACAACGTACAATGCACCAATATTTGATATTTAATGATGTTTACCGTGGCTCATTTGATAGACTGGCTTATGGCAAAATGCAATTCAGCAGTGTTATTAAATAAATTGACACAGAAATCTTTTCATCTTCTAACAGCGCTTAGGGAAGAGATTCCAGACGCCTTAGACTTAGGAGATTGAGCCTGACCACATGTATATTTCAAGCAAAAAGAGAAAGGGACAATATCAGCATTGGATGGTGCGACTGAGGTCTCTTTAACAGTCATGGGATAAAACTGAACGAATAAGGTGTAACAAGTACGCAGAAAAGGCGTGTCGAGGACTTCAACCGCTCCTTTAGTCAGGGATTAGGGTACATATGCATATAGACTATCGCACCTTCTGTCATCTATGGGCTTAAAAGTTAGAACCACCTTGTACAACATAATAAATAGCACCAAAGAAAAGTACTGCCCAATAGCTTTCATTTGAATGGTCACACTTTAGGATTTCATTCACGGCTCAAAAATTAGAACCACCTTGTACAGCATAATAAACAGCACCACAGGAAAGTACTGCTCAGTAGCTTTCATGTGAATGGTCAATTAGATCGAATTGAATTTTAAGAAATATTAATGCAATGAGGCAGTGGACATTCCCGCACCACAAGAAAGTTAATTTATTTGGATTGCCTATTTGCAGAAATTATTCTGATGCATCCCTGGTTGAGAACAAACCAGCTGAAAGACGAGGATTTTTCTAATATCGCGAAATCAAGAAATTAGTGAGTACCAGATTCCGATGACGTAAAACAAAAGAAACAAAATACAGAAAACAATTCAACTCCAAAATAAAACCAAAGATCCAGAAATTGAGGGATGCTAGCTGAAAAACCGTGATAAGCTCAGTATAGCTTCCTAAGTCCTTTTCATATATATTGAATCCAGAATCTGTATTGAATCTGTATTTTATTGTATTGGTAATCTGTTTTCCTAATTTCTATTTGGCACCTATTATCTTCATTTGTAATCTATTCCTGCTCTATAGAGGATAATGTAAAGTCGTATTTTTACTATATTTAAATTCTACCCGCCTCGATTAGCTTTTGCTACTGACGGATAGAACCGCATTATTCCTTTATTTTTTTTAAATGTGATGAAATAAATAAAATGTACGTAAATAGCATCATGCCACAACCAAGATCTTTAAAGATAACATAGCCAGAAGCCCAGAGCAATACCCAACGTTCACTGACTGAGGTGTCATCGTAAAATAAGCACTTATAACAAGCCCGGGCATGTACTCTCTCAACAAATGCAAATTATACGGCATGGATTTCGCGCGCTTTTCGACAGGGACTTTCCCTACAATCTCATTACGTCAGCTTACTTTTTATTGGACGATGTAGTCCATGTGAATAACACTGACAGTCCCTCTCCAAGCCAGTGAAGCGTTGAAAGTTTCAAAGTCCTTTTGATAATAAATGCATGCATATGTTTCGTGTAATGAAACGAAGATAGGCAGTTGATCGACGTTCTTCCCTGTTCAAAGCATTTTACGCTGCAACAAGAAGTCGATATGTTCAACGAGGTTACTTTATTGCTTATGGTTGCCATTGTAGCCGAGATGGTAAGTATATTTGTATCGGTTTCTCGCTTTACAGACTACAACGCGACCACAGCAAGTAAACATGGACAAATCACGCCCCTGGCGTGCCCATTTTAGTATATGGTTTATAATTCTACACGTGGGTGAATGAAGCTAATGGATAAACCGCTTTTAGGGGGAGCAGGGATAGCGCAGTGGTGAGAGCACTCGCCTCCCAACAATGTGGCCCGGGTTCGATTCCCGGCCCCAGTGTTATCTGTGGGCTGAGTTTGTTGTTGGTTCTCGTCCTTGCTCCGTGGGTTTTTCTCCGGCCGGTTGTCCGGTTTTCCTCCCTCCACAAAAACCAACATTTCCAAATTCGATCTGGAATCAGTGGGCAAAAAGTCACTCTGTGGAGATGCAACTGCAAAATTCCATCTTATTTTTATTATTATTTTTTTTTTAGTTAACGGTTGTTTTCCAGAGTGACAGACTATGGTAGCTAGGTGGGCAGGAATGATTTGTTAAAAGCTTAACTTACATGCGTAAAACGGTATGAGAACTTCATCCCAACTCGCCAGTTGGCTACATTTATTTTAGGCCTTGACCTTGAAGGAGCTTTATTTTACTCCATCTACCCAGCTATTGGAATCCTAATTTAGGGTTTCCACGTTGAAAACTTCCGAGGATTTTCAGTTCCAGAAAAAAAAATATTATGTTTTGACCTTACAGTGTATTGCGCTATAAATTGCAAATCTACACGGCATGGAACGCACGAAATGTAGAGCTAACCGGAAACTTAACGGCAGTTTAAAATGATAATAGGCTCAATATTTAAGAGGGGATGTCCACTAACATCGAGCGAGTGGTGGCACATGATGAAAAACAAAATTCCCTCATAAATTTTCCACGGATACCCTATGGTAATCTAAGAAACGTGGTGGAATTTTTTTCTTGAAAATTTTTTTTAAGCCCGAAAAAAAAATTTAACACCGACGTTTACGCCACACGTGTCCTGTAAACACGCGAAATGAACGTGTATCATACCTTCTCGTAAACTTCGCTCTGTTTGATTCGCACCCAAGAAAACCCCCATTTTAAGCGTGGAAGTTTTCTTTTGAAGTGTGTATGAAGTAATTGAGTCCTGTTTTAGATCTGTGAATTAATTTTCAAGGCCATGGCGAGCTGCTGAAAATCACTAAAATTCGCTTGCTTTAAATTCTCAATTTGGCGCAGTTTTTCAAGAGAAAGTTTCCCTCCCCGGTAAAACACCAAATCACTTGAAATTCAGAATTCTTGAAAGACGAAATACCATTCTAAAATCGGGTTTAAAAATTAGTTTCGGGCTTTCTATCAGCGTCGAGTACAAACGCTCTCAAAATCCCGATAATCACGACATTAACCTGTCAACCAGTACAAACAATAGGCTCGTGCCTCCGACCGCACAGCCGACAACTTGGAATTTTTTGCTTGTTTCCTTTGGCATTTGGATGAAAAGTACAGGATAAAGGTCATATCTAGCTCACCTTGAATAAGATTTTGTCTAAATGCCAGGTTTTGTCAAGTTTTAGGTGTACTGTCCAAGGGCCATCTTGACGCGTGGAATAGACCGTTATCTCCTGGTATCTCCAGATTGACTTTCAACTAATAAATAACGACTCCCCATCACATTCACATCCCTTAACGAATGGCAAATGAATTTTTAAAATCTCTTAGTGTTAATTCCCTGATAGACTGCGAGTAGTCTCCAATTTTGGCGATGGCGATGGGGCGGGCGAAATACACACGCGCGCGCGAAAGTTCGAACTTTCGCGCGCGCGCGTGTGTATTTCGCCCGCCCCACAATCGCCATCGCCAAAATTAGAGACTACTCGCAGTCTAATTCCCTGAAGAAACTAAATAACTTTTCAGTGATCTCCACATTCATCTCAGAAACCGCACTGTTATTATGGTCTGATTTAACTAAATTTGTCGGTCACGCAACGGGTTCTGGTCAAGTCACAGGATAGGTTTTGGTGATGGGATTGCAAAAATGGGAAAAAAAATTGAAACATTAGGACGTCTGAAATAACTTAAGCTATGAAAGAAATTGTACAAGATAGAAGGCAATATAAATAGTGATGGCGTTTGTTTCAGCAACTCGACCGGAATGACCGTTTCGCCCGTTTTCATCCCAGATGCCGGACTACCTCAACGTAAAAACAAATCGCAGAGATAGCAGAATTCTTTTCCATGATTTAAACTAAAGCATATTGAAGGTTAACAAAGAAGGCATCCATTTGTTTTTTGCAAGTCGCCTAAAAATTTTAAGTTCACTTTTCTCTATAATCGTGAGTTTTCAGTGCGTAGCATTTGGCCATAACTGTGTTTGTTTACTCACATTCCGTCCATCTGTTTGGTGTCATGTTACACCGCCGAAGTTATGCATCAGTCAATTCCACCACCCCCCCCCCCGGCCAACCCCCGGGCATAAACTTTTTTTTTTAAAAATGGCAAATTCCCGGGGGTGGGGACAAGTAAGTCCGTCAAATGCCCCGGGGTGGGACCAAAATAGAAGGCAAATGCCCGACCCCCGGGATCATCTAGAAAGCAACACTGCTCAAGATTTTAATAATAAATCATAACAAAAAAACTGTCACTCATCATTATTATCAATGCGCTTCGGTTATTTTATAACTGTGCGTCTCTCCTTCCGTTGTTCTTTGTTTTCAAAATAGTGATACTTTATTAATATCAATAACATGTTCATTTATTTGATTTTGACATACACAACTTATAAGTGTTTTTTTTAAATAAGCTATATTAAAAGAAATGCTTAAATAATTTCGAAGAACTGAAAATGCATGATCTGTATTTAACAAACGGCCAAAAACATAAAATATTTTTATAAACTGGACACATCGGATAGCTTAAAAATCCATATAGTACGTAGAATTAATTTCACTTCATACAGTATTTAATCAACAAACGATGAAATCAATCAGCGAACAGCAACAAAGGAATGGAAGATCATGGATGACCTCAGACTGACTACACCGGAACGATTTTCTCACCTTGTCAAATGCCCCGGGTCGTCCCGGGGGTAGGCAAATGCCCGACCCCCGGGCAGTGATAACATTTTAAATGCCCCACCCCCGGGATTAAAACGTGAGCAAATGCCCGACTAATGCCCGGGGGGGGATGGGCACTGCTGGAATTGACTGATGCATTAGGCCTGAAATATCTTTCGACTAGTAAAATAGAGTGCTACTACATATGACGGGACTATTCACCACACAATTCTGACCTGTGTAAAACAAATTACAGATTACATAGATGTACATTTTGTGACGCTCTGGCGAGAGGAAAAAATTGTCACGTGTTCATAGAAGCAGAAAGTATTAGCTTCCAATAGTCTAAAACAGCAAACATCGATATATTTTTTAATATCTTACTGCAGAGTTCGACTTTTCAAGTCGCGAATATTCCCTAGCGTGAATGCATCTTAGGATATTTTTCCCACAGCCTAATTAATTTTAAGGGGAAGGATTTCAGTATTATTTGCAAGCCATCAGTGTTGCGTCGAAGAAGGCGCCTCGAAAAGCTGCCATTTGCGGAAATACTTTCTTGTTGGAAATCAGGCGTGTGAGAATTTTAGGTGCAACATTATTGGAAACTAGACAAAATGTCTTAAGTGCGGATTGGCTTTGAGTGAATGTTCAAAAACTGATAATTTTCGTAAAAAAAAAACAGAAAAAAAGGAAAACGCCAGATTTAACACGCAGTAGTTGTGGAGCGCTTCCTCTATATTTCGCCATTGTAAAAGGATAGGGTTCTCTTTTAGCACGCGCAATAGTATTCTAATTAGTATTCTAAACATGGACCATTTGCCCAGCCCATCGCTCTCGTCTGGGAATAGCGCAGAGGGAACTAATCGACGTTGGTCATGTTGAGTTCTACCAGGGCTGTCTAAGTATGCCTCGAACGAGAAAGTGAGAAAAGCAGACCGTGGAGTTGGCAAGTCGGAGTCCAAAGCTATTTTGCAACACATCGGTGTCATTCTTCCAGTGGGCTCTGGTAAGAACACTTTTTTCTCATACCCACTTTCGTGCATTCCTCGCTGTGATGGCAGACGTCATTAAGCAGATTAACACTACCATACCAGCCCTGAAGGCAGTCAGCTTCCGGCAAGCCAGCGCTGGCTGCTATCACTGCAGGGCCGGCAGGGCAACCATAGTTTGCGCAGGAGTACTAGGAGCAGAGCTGGGGGTGGTGTTCAAACTCCTGGCGCGTCCATTGCAAACCCTTTAGTGGCCACTTGGAAGATCGATGGTGTGAGCATGCTCTCGAATATACAGTTTTCTAAAAAAGGGAATCCGTCCGTGTATGAAGAGCATATGGCATGGGACCTATAAGACCAGTATCTGCGCTGAAATCTAAGGTCCTGTCATCAGATGGTCTACCGTCCATAGCAGTGCTCTAAGCGAAGCCGAGCTCG
This sequence comes from Siderastrea radians, assembly GCA_964017195.1. Classification (NCBI taxonomy): domain Eukaryota; kingdom Metazoa; phylum Cnidaria; class Anthozoa; order Scleractinia; family Rhizangiidae; genus Siderastrea; species Siderastrea radians. The sequence continues at coordinate 37,771,416 of OZ024899.1, forward strand.
TTCTCCTCGACCGTGAGAAGGCGGAGAAATATCCGCACAACCAACTGTCACCTGACAAACAAGGGGGTTAGTTTCGAGAGAAACTGTGGTGTTGCATCGGTAGGGAAGCGAAACACAAAACTTTGTATTTATCAACTGAGTTGATAAGGCAAATTGAGCCACCGTGAAGAGATTGAAAGCTGATGTTTCGAGCGTTAGCCATTCGTCACAAGGATGGTTCTCCACCTTCGTCACCTGTACTGCTCAGACGATCAGGCGGAAAGCGACAAAGAGCCCTGAACAGTAGGACTCCTTGCCATGATGAGATACAACATGAGTTGAGTTTCATGTATAAAAGTGTAATTCCCTAGGTTTGCCATAAAATGGTTTCATAAGCTTATAAAGAACGAAAAGGACGGTTCTGGCACCCTGGCCACACCCCAGGTTTGGGCTTGAGTAAACTCAACATACAATTTTACATTCTCACTCTTGTCTTGACCAATTTTTGAAGACCAATACATAGAGACCTAATAATAATTTCTTTTTCAAAGCCCTAGTAACAGGCAAGGTTTTGGCAAGGCTTCACTGCGTCTAATGATACTGATAAATACATAAATACCGTAAACTGCCGCTTATAAGCCCCCCTGCTTACAAGCCCCCCCCCGGTTATAGGCCCATCTACCTGTAAACAAAAAAATACATCCGGTTATAAGCTCCCCCGGATATAAGTCCCCCTCTAGTTTTCCCTGTTTCCTTAATATTAAGCACTCTCACAGAACTCTGCGAAGTTGAACTCTGAGCTTCTGTTTTGTTACGTCCCGGTTACGTTCGTGTTGTTACAGTTTTGATTTTGTTGTTAAAATTGAAATGAATTCGATTTATTATGACGTTTCAAAGGTTAATTAAAAACTGGTAAATTAAAAACGTATTTCGATCAACACTGCTGTGGCTCATTTCGAAACTTATAAGCCCCCACCCCCCGGATATAAGCCCCTCCGTTTATAAGCCCACCCAAAACCCCTTACAAAGTTGTATAAGCCCGTGGCAGTTTACGGTAATCGGTCCTTGGGTCCACAGGTTGTCAATGTTCTGATTGCTTTGTTTTTGTTTGTTTTTTGTTTGTTTGTTTGTTTGTTAGTTTTTTGCTTGCTTGTTGTTTTTTGTTTTTGTTTTTGTTTTTTTTTGTTTCCTGTAGGTAAAATCAAGTGCGTGGCATTTTGTCGCGTGACTCAAACTAAACAGGCTTGTAAGCTTTCGGTAAGAAATTATCGTTTCGAAATTTTGCAACGAATACAGAAAAGGCGTCTTATAGGAGAAAACTGTTTTGAAGTTCAAATAAGGCAAAATCATTTTATTTCTGAAGGTTCTTGATTTTAACAAAAGGAGGCGCGATGGAAATAAGTCATTTGGGTTGATTGCCAATACGCGATGCTTCAGTGATGTTGTTTACCCCGGACGCCAATATGATTATTATGAAAGAGTACGCACAGAACCTGCTATTTAGACAATACCATATCCAGGTGAGCTAGACATTACCTTTCCGCTGTGGATTACAACGGAATACCAACCAAAGTAGAAGAAATGTCCACATTTTCGGTTATTTGGTCGGAGGTATGTGCCAATTGTTGACGTGTTAATGTTGTAATTATCGGGATTTTGAGAGTGTTTGTACTCGGCGCTGATAAAAAGCCCGAAACTAATTGTTAAACCTGGTTTAAGAACGGCATTTCCTCTATCAAGAATTCTGAATTTCAAGTGATTCGGTGTTTTACCGGGGAGGGAAACTTTTTCTTGAAAAAATGCGCCAAATTCAGAATTCAAAGCAAGCGAATTTTAGTGGTTTTCAGCAGCCTACCATGACCTTGAAAATTAATCAACAAAAGTATAATTTGACTCAAATTAGTTGTAAACTCTTCAACAGCAAATTTCTAAGCTCAAAACAAGATTTTTCCATGACGCGAATTAAGCAGAGCGAAGTTCGCGAGAAGGTATGATTCGCAGTCATTCGGGGTGTTTGTAGAGACACGTAGTGTGGTAACGGTTTTTTAATTTTTTTGAGGTTTAAAAATAGTTTCTCAACAAAAAATGCCACCACGTTTCTAGAGCTACCATAAGGTGTCTCTGGGCGAAAAACGGAGAATTTTGATTGTTCATCATGTGCCACATATTTTCGATTTCGCTCGGTCTTAGTGGACATTGCCTCTTAAAGTGCCACTGGGACGAAAATTCATAGGTTTATTTCGGCCAAGTTCTGTCGCAGAATATCGCGTTTTGTTCATATTTTCCCAGAAAACTGAGCAACAAACCTTCCATCCTAGTATGTTTTAGCTCCAAAGTCGCGTAAAATGTGTCCGCCATTACTGAAAACGTGTTCCTTGGTGATTGCGCAATTTATCGCTCGTGACGTCAAAGGCTCACCTCAGTCGCGTTTCCTTGTGTTTTGACTGAAGATGTCTACCATCGACTGCGAAACCTCCGAAGAGTATTTCTACGACTCGGAACAGTCCGCTTCCGAAGCATCTGAGGATTCGTTTCATTCGGCAAATGAAGAATTTTTCTTATCGTATGATGAAAGAACTGATGTGAGGTTTCAACTAATAATCTTGTCAACAAACTGTTTAAAGTTTCTGTTTCTCGCCATATTATTTGAGTTATTTGGCGGGAGTTCAAAACATAAGGGGATATGCTTATACAATGATTGTAGTTCAGGCGCCAGTTGCTCAAAAAGTGGATAACTCTTTTTCAACGGATAAGACGCTGTCCGGCGGATAAAATTTATCGCTTGCTTCATCTCGGTTGTTCAAAGCTTGGATAGCGCTATCCAGCCAGCTGTTCAGCCGCTATCCAGCGGATAAAGTTATCCATTCCAAGGTAGGTTGTGTAACTTTTATCCACTGAATAAACCTGTAGCAAAATAGACATGACTATTCGAAGAATTGATTTTTTTTAAGCTGTGGAAATTTAGACAAAACACCTATAAAAACTTTAGACTTTGATGCTCGCGAATTCTCAACCATGGGTCTATCGATGTTATTGTTGGTGTGGGAGAAAATAAAAGAAGCTATACTTTGTCTGCCGATGTTTATGTTAATTATATATTATAAAAAAGCATTGAGATTTTTGGCCATTCTTGGCATAGTCTGGGAAACTTTCTTGAAAAACCGTAATTGTTGTAGTCAGCTAGCAGGCAGCTTGTCGTGTCTATCACAGTACATTGGTAACACAAATGCTTGGCGCTGCTAAATATTTTAAACAGTTTTTATAGAATTCTTTTTCGGAGCCGAAAGAAGTGAAATAATCAAAACCTTTTTTCAAGAACTGGAGGCCTTGTGTGACCGGAATCTAAATATTTGTAGTCAAAATTAAAAGCCACAAGGAAAATGTTTCGCTGCTCAACAACAACATGCGGACCGCCGCGGAAACGAAGCTTTCGCTTGCCTTATTCGCTGTGTAAAAATAATAACTTGATTTTTTTTCTTGGTAGTTCGTTTACTAAGATTGTATGACAGTTAAAAGAAATAACATTTTTAAACCCTTAGGCAAATAGTGGCGTGCGATATTTTTTCCCAACTTCAATTTCCACGCACCGACGATCCGATCTATTAAAGCCTTTATCAGGAAGTTTAGGGGTGGAATGTCTTCCATTTTCAATTCTTAGGTTGTAATTACCTAACCTAAGTTTTGCTACTGCCCGAACAATAATGTCAATCGACTGTTCACCGACAGGGAATAAAGAGAGAAAAGTTTCTCCTCATTCAGGATGGTATGTTATAAAATAAATGTCCACGCTTCTAAGCGATTACTGCTCTGAAATTAACACAAGCGGAATTTAAAGGGGCATAGTCACGAGGATTTCGCAGAGTTTTGATCAAAACTGTGCTGAAATTATCGGTAGCTAACTTTATTCATGCCCAACATTGTGTTTGAACATTTAAAGGAACATATTAACTTATGCCCCATTCACACCAACAAAACATGTTTAATTAAACCAGGTTTACCAAAATGAAATTCAGCAACACAAAGCTAAATGACTAGTTTAAACAAAGTGATTCAAGTGAGCTTTTACTTGTTTTTTCATTTGCACTAAATTCGCAGTAGAAAAAAATCAGCAAACAACTTTTGTTAAGAAAACAATTTTAAACCTTGTTTAATTAAACAGCTTTTAAACATGTTTAAGCTTTGGTGTGAATGGGGCATTAATTTCATTAAGAGAAAACAAACCATGACCATTTAATATCGATCTAATGTCAACACGCTGAAAGAATTTGAAAAGTTTAGCCTAATTTTTTCAAATTGCAATCCATTTCCATCCGTGCCATTCGTAGCAACAGACGACAGAAAATAGTTTCCGTGAAGTAATATAGTCTTTGGTAACAAAACTAGACTATTATTTGTGGGCATTCATTGATGTGAGGACATATTTTTTATTTTTAAGGTGAACTAAAATAGCGTGACTATGCCCCTTTAAAAAAAAGGAAAAGATAAGCAGTACAAACTATATCGTCTTAATCACGGCGGTCAGGACTGCATTCGCCGAGGATCTTCGCGTTAGCAGACGGCAGAACTGAAAGGGTTTTCCACGACGATGATAAATTTTAAAATACGTTAAAAAAAATTCAGTTTTACACAATGCAGGGGCACCCAACGAGAAGAGGTTAGCAAAATACTTGAAACGTCATTTTCTGCTTTCTTTGATTGTTTCAGAGCTTTTTAATGGCATATTTGTGGAAGCTAATACAGGTTGGTCTGTTCAGCGTTTTTAGCTGAAAATTTAGGCCACAGAAAATTTTAGGAAACCGAATCCCATCCGCCGAATTTCCGAGCTGCTGATAGCTCTCCGAAAATGCTAGCTGACCTCATGTTACATCCTGAACGACATATCTGTCCTTCCGAAAACAAAAGGAATTAATAACTCCTCTTGTTACAAAAGTCTGAGGTGATGCTTCGCCAAAGAAATCTCTAGTTTTCACTAGAATTAAATCCGAATTTCTCAGGCGATTTAAGTCTCCCGAACAGACATTCCCCGAAACGAACCGTTGGGTGCCCCTGACGATGGTGGATGCGTTGAAAAAGAAACAAACTATCACTTGAACTGCGTTACAAGATTAGGTACTTTTCGTCTTGTTCGCGCAGATAATGTTTTTTCCGGTTCTTTTTTCCATATAGTTGGAATAGGCAATGGAATGATCGATCTCTGGGATCCTTTGACATGAACAGCCCTCTGGAAAAACTCGTCTGTGAAGTGATCAAAATGCCTCTCGGGTTGAAATTCGCACTGTGTGTGAGTACGAACATTTACCTTTTTTCCATTGCGGGTTCGCTCGTAGGGCTTCGATGAAGCGAAATACCAGCTCGGTGGTTGGATTTATTGTTGTAGCATTCTACAACACAAGTACTATCTGTCATAACTGCTGCAGCAAGGAAGATTTCAAAGTCGTGCAACAAACAGTTGGCAAGAAATCTTTCTTCGAGGACAGTTTAATTTCCCGTGGCAAGTATAACCATGTGAAGGCACTAGGTTTGAGGTGAGCCTCTGACGTCACTTCCGCTCATTTGCAAGCCAGCTTCCGGAACAAGGGCCAGTAATGGCGGCCGCAAAATCTCGACAAAAACCGTCCGAAAAAAGCGACTTCTAGTCGTCGTAATGAGTTGAAATTTGGCATGGTGACTAAGAACCACAAATTATGTTCGAAAATGTAAAAACATGGAATATCAAAATTCTGGTCCCAGTGGCACTTTAAACAGTTGGAACGTATTGGCATGGATCCTTAGTCCGCTTTCATTTACCAACTCTTCGTTGCTGCATATAGTGCACATGAGGTCATAATATTGATCCTTTTCTCCCATGACTTATGAAAGTGCCCACAAATTCAATGCGACACAGTTTTAGATAGATATATCCCCGTTTTGCGGTTTTTCTTCTAGTAACAAACGGACAAGACGGCTTCTCAACAACATATGACTCAAAATGAAATCTCAATTCTTACTGAGACATTTGAAACTGAGAAATCCTTTAGAAGCCGATCATTTAAATTGAGCAGTGTTTTAGTTCATGAACAGTAGTTTCATCACTGTGCGCTGTTTATTCTGCGGTGACAAGGTAGGTTTTTAACTTAATGTACCTATGTATGAGAGCCGTGACCATTCAAATCGGAAAGCTACTGAGCAGTACCTACCGGTGTTACTGTTTCGGTTATGCTGTACAAGTTGGTTGTGGATGAAATCTTGGCCACTCAACTATCAAATGAAATATACATTGAGCAGTGCAATACATATGCTTTCCTACTGTGTTGTGTAACTTAAACTAGTGTACTTACTAGGATTTCATCAAATATATAATACTCGAGTATTATATATATGATGAAATCCCGAAGGTGTGACCATTCAAACGAAAGAGGTAAGTACATCTTAAGCAGTGAGGTCTCTGTTACTTTGTAAAATTTACTTGATTTTATTTATTTATTATTTTCTTTAATGCTCTACAGAGTGGTTGTAACTTTTGAGGCCTTGGGTGGGGTAGCTAATTCTGGCTAATCAAACGAAGGCTGTTAGATATTACTTGTGAATGGTGCTTAACTGCCTTTAAATGAACATATTTTCCAGAGTTTTGTTTAGACACTATTAGAGTTTGTCTACTCTATGAAAAGCAGGAGTTATTTTTCTTTCTCAGAATTTAAAAAAAAAATGAGTTTCGGCGCGGTTCATTCAGTTTGTAATTTTCACAGATCGGGAATTGCATTATTCACGCTATGTCGTAGGCCCGGATCGCATTTCTACAAAAGTTGTTGTTTTGTTGTGGCTGAGGTCGGGGGAGGTAAGCACTTTTTCACGTGATTTTTTGCCCAGACGCGGCAATTTTTGGGACATTTGGTGATGAGGCTGACCTCAGCGAAAAGTTAGATTTCAGAGATTAAAGTGGTGTAATTCCTTCCCTTATATATTGCTCAATGGTTTCTACAATGAGAGAAAGTGTTACTGTTTGCAGTGGATCGTTAATTCGATTGTTGGGAACAACTTTCGTTGGGAACAACCTTGTCGAGGTTCGCAGACTGTGATAATTTATTTTGTCTTTCTTTGGAGGTCTGAATCGCGACTGCTAGCGCGAAAAGTAAACTTATTTAGTTGTCGTCATATATAACTCAGTCATCAGACATCTTCAGTATTAAAAGAGGCAGGAACTTATAAGCCATATCTAGCTTTTTTCATACCAAGATCGTAATATTTTAGCACAATGAAACCTTGAAAGACGTCATTTGTCTTGGAAACCTTCAGTTGATTGACAGAAACTATTGAAATAGTATCTTGATGATTAACCAGTTGGTTTAAAATCAGACTTTACTTTATTAAAAACAGTTTTGTCTCTATAAATCACAGGAAATGAGGATGGCACTGGGGTGTATGGCTTCATAAGAGATCTGATTGTGGAGGGAAAGGATGCCAGGTTTGTGAACAAGAAGGGCCGCTATGTGATCAATTGGTCCAGAGCACTTGATTGCTACACAGAATACAAAGCCAAGAAAAACCCACAGTTTAAGAGCAAGAAGCTTTGTAGAAGGAAGGTCAGTAATTCCTTGAGATCGGCCCTTCTTAATTTCTACAAAAAAGAAGGTGCCAAAGAGTACAAGGAATCAAAGAAAGTCAACGGAAAGGATGAAGTCATAGAAAGGCAGTTTCAGATGCCTCCAAGGGTGTTTGATTCACTGTTTTCAGGAGAGGTACAACTTACAGATGACAGTGAACAGGATGACCAGGAGACAAGTAGCATTGCTTCAGAGGTATGTTGAAGTAAATAAACACATTACAGCATAACGGTACTGCATTTATTTGTGAAATGTTATCTTATTGGAAGGGGAAACTCATTGAATGCATGAGCAGAATTAATATACTGCAAGCCCAGTGTAGATTTGATGGTTTGTGGTTTGATCTCCTGTCTGAGATCAAATTTGATCTGGTTGTGGTACAGTTACCCTTTCAAAGTCAAATAAATTAATATTGAATAAAAGTCAAATACACACAGTGAATGTAATGACCCTGTTTCAATCTTTTCATTCGTCAAGTCATGCATTTGGGGTGAGGGGATCCTAATCAAATTCATGTGGGTTGGTAAATAATATCCTAAACTTTGACCATTCACATTAGAGCTACTGAGCAGTACTTCCCTGTGGTGCTGTTTCTTGTGTTGTATAAGGTGGGTCTAACTTTTGAGTCTGTGGATGAAATCCTAAAGTGTGACCATTCAAGTGAAAGCTACTGAATAATACTTTCCTGTGATGCTGTTTATTATGCTGTACAAGGTGGTTCTAACTTTTGATTCTCTAGATGAAATCCTAAAGTGTGACCATTCAAGTGAAAGCTACTGAGCAGTACTTTCCTGTGGTGCTGTTTATTATGCTGCACATGATGGTTCTAACATTTAAGTCTTTGTGTGAAATCCTTAAGTGTGACCATTCAAATAAAGCTACACGTATTGATCAGTGCATTCCTGTTATTTTTCTTTTTTGTTTTGTCTTGTTCAATTTCTTGTTTCAACCAAGGGTACTGTTGAGAGTGAAACATTTAAAACAGGTATCAACAAGTGTCTTGGCCTAATAACAGTTACACTCCTTTGTACATTTGCATCATAGGGTGGATGGAGGCTTGCTAGTGGGGTGGTACTCTAATATAAGAGAGACAGAGGAATACAAAAATGTTGGTATTGTGAAGTCCGTTAACTTGGTCTGCTTAGTGATAATACCATGCGTAAAATGGGACTATTGTTTCAATCTTGTCGTTGATTTTTATTTGAATATTTAATATCTTTTTTTGTTCTGAAGGGAGACATTGAAGCTCAAGTAACTCTCAGTTCAAGCTCTAGTGACACTGGGTTTGACGAGTTTATGGACACATGTTTTTATGGTAAGAATGATGCTTCACCAGTGTGCGCGTGTACCCATTCATGGGACAGTATATGAACAATCCTTATCTGGAGTAGACATGAGATCATTTTTTTTTATCTTGAACCATAATTTGGTCCTTAATTCTTTCCTCCCCCTGTACCAACCTTTTAAAGATCACAGTTGATGACCTCAGGTTGTCAAATTTCTCTTTGTTTTTTTAAAAAGGACTTGAACAATTACTATTTATCAAAGATGTTTACCATAAACTGCTGCTTATAAGCCCCCTCCCCCCAGTTAAAGGCCCATCTACCTGTAAACAAAAAAATACATCCAGTTATTTGCCCTCTTCCTCCCTGGATATGAGCCCCCCCCCCCCTCTAGTTTTTCTTGTTTCCTTAATATTAAGCACTCTCACAGAACACTACGAAGATGAACTCTGAGCTTCTGTTTTGTTACGTTCCGATTACGTTCGTGTTGTTACAGTTCTGATTTTGTTGTTAAAATTGAAATGAATACGATTTATTGTGACATTTCAAAGGTTAATAAACAACTGGTAAATTAAAAACGTATTTCGATCAACACTGCTGTGGCTCATTTCAGAATGTTTTTTAATTCTCCTAAAATAATCCCCCCGGATATAAGCCCCTCCATTTATAAGCCCACCCAACACCCCTTACAAAGTTGTATAAGCCCAGGGCTTATAAGCAGCAGTTTACGATACTTACATAGCTATGTATTAGTTTTATTGCTGAAGGTAACCATCTGATTTTGTTGGTGTATTTAGATTTTTCCAGTGCTGATGTACCAGCCAACTTTGCTTCACATGTAGTTGGGGACATTCCAACTGATCCCTGTTTGGATGCCATCAAAAGTGAAGGAGACACCTTTTTACCAGATGTCACCATCTCCCCTCAGGTGCAGTTTTCATACAATTATCATGAGATTTAAAGCTCTATGGTACATGGTAAATCACCTGTTTACAGGTGCCTTTGTTAGCCTTTAACAATTCCTATCTCTGTGGGCGTGATTCACCTTAATCCACCGATTATTTTGATTTATGATATGGCCCATATGGCTCTGTGCATGCAGCTTTCACTGGAAAAGTATTTGGAAACCCTGGTATGAGAGCCGAGACAGTTTATCATAGACGGACCAGAAACAGCCGTACCACCTTTCTCAATTTTGACTGGAAATAACCTCGATAGTGAATAGTATTCAAGTCGTCTTTACTTTAGATATCCACAGCTAGTTGTCGTGATTATATTTGTCCACAAGAACTCTAAGTTGGTCATTATGATAATACAGCTTATTGACTGAGGTAGATACTGCTGGATGGCAAAATTAACCTTCCCATTCAGTTACTAAGTACGTAGTCAACATACCTTTGAGCATGCCATGTGCTTGTACCCGCATTTCTTATTTTTGCATTACTGGAAAAAAAAACGCAGTAAATACACTCAGTTGACTCTCAGTACATGTAACTCAAACCCTTGGTAACTCCAAGCTCACACTAACTTGAAACAAAATTGATTTCTCTGGATTTATTCTTCATCTTTACTGTAATTTTACACTTGATAACTCAAACAGACTTCCTATTAACTTGAAGTGGATTTTACATGATAAGTGGTGTCAGCCCGCCCCCCAACAACTCGAACCTTTCTTTTGATTTTCCTTGAAGCTCGAGTTATCAGGAGTCACCTGTTATCAATGTGATTAGCTAAATAAATCTTTTTTGGTTTACTCACTCAGATGCTTGACACATCGTTGTTGGATTCAGCGTTGGAGGAGATTTGTTCTTCTGATGGTATTTCAGATGAAATGTCAGATGATATGGACCTGTTGGGAGGTACAAGTCTACTTAATAAAATCCTGTTTGGATATTAAAGAGCAATTTAATGCAGGAAGTATTACTATCATCTAATCACTAATTCATTGTTTTATCAGTCGTAATGGTTCAAGACATCTGTCCCTCATCAGGTTCAGTGAAGGTAAACTGCCCATCTCTTGTTAGCTTGAATATTATAATAAAAAATAATATAATAAGTAAAAAAGAAGTTTTTCAAACAAAGACTAGTAACTTTTGCAGAATCTAACACATAACAGTCAAAATGAATTGGTGGCTGTCAATACCATTGTGTGGCATTTCTGATGTGCCTCATTACAGTCAAAAAGGAAAAAGTGTACTAATTAGTTGAACAAAAATTGTGACATAGTCTTGCTGCTTTTGTGTGTATGGACTGGGGTAACTGCCAACAGCAGTAAATTGAAATCTAGGCTCCCCTTGTATCAGAATTGAAGGAACGAAAATATTGGATTTGAAGTTGTGAGCTATATAAACTGGCATTATTTGTACCTCTAGCTAGTGGAGCACAGATATAAGAAATTGCAGTAACTGTTGATGTCTTCATTGTTGTTATTATTACATTCTGGTCTTTTGTGCATCCTGTTTAAACTCTGTTTTTTGTCCCAATAGGGTGGATTTCAGTTCTATATCTCATTGACTGAAGAACTGCCAGGGGATGTTACATCTGGAACAGCACAATTTGAGGGAGTAGCTGATGTCGTGGTACATAAATTGAACCCCTTTACCCTGACTGGGATTGTTCCTCGTAAGTAGAGTTATGCCAATTAAGTAAACGTAGGATAACATGCAGTAAAATAGCAAAGCTGCTTTAACTGATTTGAGCTGGAGGCAGCTTGATTCCGCTTTCCAGTGGAGGTGTGCTTGGTCTCACTATTGTGTTGTGATGTTTTCTTTTTCTTCATCCACTTTGTCCCTGTCTTATCATGTGTATAATGTGGGTTTTGCAAAGCATTAGAGAAGTCTAACAAAGTTAATCCCGTACTAAACTAGGATCCTTGTACCCGGCATTTACAGGGCTTATTCTAGATTGTGGCATTGTGGAATATATATTATCATTCTGCATAAAATTTGCATGCATCAGTCACGGTGCACACAATTTCCCAAAAAAAGCCTGTGTTTAATTGTTTTTTGAACTAATCATTTACCAATCTTTTTTTAGAAATTTTTTTACACTTAAATCACCACAAACCTGAAATGTGTGGTTCCGGAAAATATCCATACCTCCCCCACGGATGGTTTTTACTTTGGATCTCCCCACCCCTCTGGAAATTCCAGTTTAGCTTCATACTGTTTTTAAAAGTAATGGCCTTTGAGCCCCCCCCCCCCACCCCCTCAGAATTTCCAGTGACCATCCTTGGGGAGGGTATGGATATTTTCTGAAACCACACAATACACGTAGTTGCCCTTTAAATGCTCCACACCTCCCATACCATCATTTATACAATGTAAGTGGCATGTTTCAGTAATCCACATGATACCCAGTAGGTTCCCGTAATTTTCATCACATTTCATTTACATAATTTTTAGCTTCCCATGAACCTGGTGATGTCCCAGTTACAGTCATGACTCAGGCTGGGAGGCATCTTGGGATGACTTGTTTCCGATACGTGGAGGAGATGGGCGAGGTGATGAGGCAACTTGCCAAGGATCCTGCACGTTTCCAGGCCTTGTGGTTTGCCATTTGGTCACAAGAGCATGGGTCCTTTGGAGCTGACAGCAATGTTGCGCAGGTCCTTAACCCACTGAATATTCAAAATCAAGGTAAGGCAAGATGTTTTGTTTTGAGAGATTTTACATGTAAGATGCTACAGGCTCCTCACAGCTGTAGGATCCTATTTAGGATCTTGTTGGATACTATATAGGAACTTACACATGATTTTAAGTACTCATTACATCGTAAATTGGAGAATGCTGAAAGATTTTACAGGAGCCTACAGGGTTTGTATGGGTCATGGAAAACCTGGAAAGTCGTGGAATTTTACAATTTGATTTTCCAGGCCTGGAAAGTCATGGAAATTGAGCATTGGTCGTGGAAAGTCATGGAAAATGAAGTTCGACAAGGGTCTTGTACAAAACATATTTAGCAGTTGCTTTTTCTGTGAATGAAAATTGCAAGAAGAGAAAATTAACAAGTCATAAACTGGAAAAGGTCATGGAAAGTCCTGGAATTTTAAAATGTTAAAAGGGTACGAACCCTGACTGCCCAGGTAGCATCGACCTTGTATTATCTGGTGAATCATTTTAGAATTATTGCTATTTAGGAAAAAGATCTTGTAGGATCCCGTACGAAAATGGAAGCCCTGTAAAATGACTGCCATTTGGCTTAACTTTGACTAGCAGCCTTTCTGCAGCCATTTGACAGTCAAATGACAGCCAGTTTACAGCATTTAGCAAAAACTACACGCTGCTGTTTGACTGCAACGAACTAAGTTCTGCAGCAGTTAAGCTGCAGTTATTTAGCAGCCGTTTTTATGCTGTTGAATGACTACAGTTTGGCTTCTCAAGCAGTCAATAAAATATTAATATTCTGCACGCTTCCGTCATCTTTCTTTAGTTAATGCCATGTAAAAGAAAACTTAATGTTGACTACACTTTGACTGCTAACCTTTATTTAATTCAGCGCAACCCTGGTTCAGCGCTCACAAACAGTTTTAAGTCCCAATTAAAGCCGCAGCTATCTAGAAATGTAGAACAGATCACGGCCCGGGCCAACGAAAAGATACTACGGCATACGAAATGAGTGTTTACTGACTCACCACGCTGCTTCTTGTTTCAAGTTTTATCCATCAGGAATATTTACTAGTAAAGCCCCTTCGAACAAACCTCTGCATAAACGATGCTCCTCTATGCATTTTGCAGCATTTACACACCTCTTACTGCAGCCCGGCAAAATTCGAAACTTTGGGATCACGAGTGCTAAAAGGACCTCTTATTTACCGTGCTCTCGAGTTTCAACATGTTTGCAGACGTCACGGCCAACAGCATGCGATCAATTTCCGTCGGACATGCAATGTTTCAAAATACTTCAAAGGTAAATCCTTTGTTCTCAAACATTTTTTCTTCTAAAGTACTTCGGCTTTCCTCAAAATATTTCTGTCCAACAGTGTTTTGTACGTTTTTGAGCAAAACATATCATCAGGAGACTACACGTGATATGTAAACTGATACTCGCGGAATGCGCGCTTGACTAAACGGCGGTTACTTTGGCGGTCAACGGTTGAATCGCTGGTCATGAGGTTGTGTTTTTGTTCGTGTGTTCTTCATTTTCCTCAGAATGTTTCAAGGCGACATCAAGAAACGAACTTAGATATGCTTAGAATGAACTGCAAACAACAATGGATAAATGTGCTTCGAATGAACTGCAAACAGCAACATTATTTTTGGAATATGACAGACAGATTTCGTGCAAGATGTCATGTTTACTGATTTTGAACCCCAAGTGCTGCACTGTGAGACTTTGAACAGTTAGAACTTATCCTACTAAATATCAGCGTGAAATTGATTTCTGGATTTACCAGCATTTGGTGGACGTCTCAAGACGAAGAATGTGTGAATGTTCACGCGCTTCGGCCAGTGATCGGACCAGCAGGGTATATTTCAAACGGAGCGAAAAAATGTAATTCAAGTTTGCGTCTAAATTTTCTCGCCGCTCCACTTGGTAAGTCCACTGATCAATGTCTTTTTGCAACAAATTAATAGAAGCTTGTGTATTGTGCTTTTGATTCCTTGCTTCCCCAAAAATGTTTGTTGGCCAAACTGTATCTTTCTGAGAAGTAAACATGCACTGATGGGAGCTTTCGAACAATTTGTCATTCAGTCAATGATGCTACATTTAAATCTGGAGCTTGCAAGGTTCTAGTCCAAGTGAATAATTAATTTTAGACGTTTTTCTGATCTGTTATACAGAAAATATAAATATTAAACAAAAGAATGTTAGAAATAAACATGCAATTTTGTATTCCTTATAACTTGACCAATTTTAATTGTCCGCGGAATAAATTTCACTACGTATACCTGTAACTGTCTACACGTGCTGTTTATCGACTCTATCAAGACCCACAGCCTTCCACAATAGTTTAAATTGATGCTATTGCTTTCGTGAGATAAGGCGTAATAATAGTAAGTATCTGAGCAGTTAAGGGTTTCAGAAATGCTGCTAACGGGATACAATAGTAAAATTTTAAAGTCAAATTATACCCAGGTGTTATATGACAAAGAGCAGTTAAAAAGAGCAGTCAAAAAGCAGTTAATGGGCAGTCTTTTCACAGGAAATACCAGTCATTCCTGAATGTCTCCCTGAAATGACCTTTGACTGCAATTTGACTGCTTCTTCACTGCAGAATAGCTGCTCTGCAGAACAGCTGCATTATGACTGTATTTTGAAGTCATAAAACAGTCAAAAATTGAAAGAACTACAGTCAAAATCCAACACTCAAATAACTGACTGCAGAATAGCTGCATTATGACTACATTTGGAAGTCATACAAAAGTCAAAAATTGAAAGAACTGCAGTCAATCAAAGTGCTGCAGTCAAATAACAGTCAATCTGCAGTTAAGCTACAGTGAAAAGTAAGTCAAAATAAAGAGCTGCAGCAGCCCTGCCAATTTGGTAAGGGATCCTACCAAATCCTTTGGGATCCTGTATAAGATTTCTGACAGGGGTTGCTCTCAGTGTGATGCAATAAGTTGTAATAAGTTGTAAGAAGCAACAGTTACTGTTAGTAGCAATTCTTTACTCTCTACCATTTTCTTCTAGACAACTCAGGACAAACAAAACAAGAAATGATGCTCAAAGTTCTTCAGCTACTCACTTACACAGCAGCAGAGACAGATGCTCAACAGTTTATTGAGATGATCTTCAGCACCTCAGTGGGACAATTTGTCTTTAACTCTTACAAGGACAGAACGCCATTGCCCGAGAATGTCGCCAGGGCAAATGGTCATGAAGATCTGGCACAGTACTTAGAGGATGTAAATAGCCGGTATGTGGACAGTGTCCAGTCTTCACCTCCCCCCCCCCCCCCACCCACCAAAATTAACAATACTTCTCCTCACCCCCAATGTATTATGTGATTCCAAAGCAGCCTATGAGGGCATGCAATAATTGTTTATTTATGTTCTCCTTGTTTGTACTTGCAGATTGACCAAAGAAACTAGCAACGATGTTCAGCCCAGTGAGATTGACTGGTTGGAGTTTATGAAAGCAGTACAGAAACAAGCTTGTAAGTTTTGAATCAACTCAGATGTGATTACTTCTGTCCGTGTGTTTTTCCCTTTAGTTACCAAGTTCTGGTCTTTTTTCTTTCATTCTACTTGTAAATTGGTTTCTAATTAATTGGTAACTTAACATGCAGGATAAACTGTGTATAGTTGGTTTTGGTAAGGGAACATTTCTGAATAACCAGTTTAAAATAGTAATCATTCTGATAGTTAAAGTAAACTGTAATAATAAAATACAATAGTTACTAATAGCATAGACATGAAGGACAGCTAATGGGTAGTAAGTAGCTTGGAAACCTGTTGGTATTCATCAGTGCCTTACCATGTCTTTATTTTATGATGCTCTCTACATGAAAACTAGTTGTTGTTTTTTCTGTTGCATAAACTTGCTAACTTCCTGGATATAAATACTTGATGCTATTGTTTTTTTAGTGGTTGCTCAAGACAAGTCAAGCAAGCAATTGAAACGGTCCAGTGACAGCGATGACAATTCCAGTGATTATTTTGCTGATGCTGAAACATCTTCTTGTGGATCATTTGAAGTTGATGCTGATTGGTCTGATTCTGAAGACAAGGAATCCACTAACAAAGGTGTATAGAAAAATACTAATAATCTTATCCAAAGTTTACCCCAGGGAACCACAGCCCATGGCCACCAGAGGTTTCTGTGACTCCGGTAAATTCTAGAAAAATCTGGAACTTTGCAGTGGCATTTTCCAGGAATGGAAAGGCCTAGAAAATAAGTATAGTTACATAACTGTTAAATTATCGAAAAATGGCCTAAATCTAATTTGGTGCCTTCATATTCTTGTCAGTTAGTGGCTCCTGCATTGTCTGTGTGATTCATTTCTGTGTTCCTGTGGGTTTTTATGAAAAGACCACTTCTACAAGGAGTCTGTGATTTCTACCTTATTTTTACCAGGGTACCCTATACAAAAAATAATTATTTTTAATAGAAACTAACTTGTTTTGGTTCTCAGAACCCTGCGCAAAAGATGGAAAATCCAGCCAAGGACCAAACCAGAGGCTACCCACTAGCCAAGAAGGCCTACCAAATGAGATACCTGTTGAGAAGGAGGAACAATCAGACAACAAGGAGAAGGTGTCCAGGTGGGGCTTCAATTTCAGCCTTCCTGAATGGTTGAGCAAATGGCAAAAGAGAACAGCTGCTTCTCCCATGCAACAAGACTCTCAGTTGGCTGAGGAAGGTGAAACTGAATCACCTTCCATCAAAAGCCTACCAGGAGAAAGCTTCTCCAGGTTGTCTGGCAAGGATGATGGCAGCGGCGAAAAAAGTCTGCCTGACAGAAGTGAAACAAGAAGAGCCAGGCCTAAAGGTACTTGTAAGTTTTGTTATTTGCTGTTCTCTATTAACCCTTTTGTTCTAAAACTCGGATTCTCGGGGCTTTTTACTGATTGTTACATATTATTTTGTGGTGACATACATTATGGGAATCTAGTGTTGTCTGCTTTACTAGCACTGGATTGATATTTATTTGAAGCTTGACCTTTAGGGTTGACATTTCCATTCATGTCATCAATTTTTCACTCATCAACAACACTTTTTCTGTACCTGCATCCATGTTGTTTGTTATCACTTTTTGAAAAGCGTTTTTTGTGTTTTCGTTTTCCTTTTTTCAAGCTTTCTTGGGCATTATTACCATATGTACCTGTGTTTTTTACTGTGTTTCCTTCGCTAACACTTGGGAGGAGGGATTATTTTTGTTTGCTCCTGAGGAAGCAATTTAGGTGGCTTACAAAGAAGGGTTTCCCCTTAAAGGGGACAATTATTCAGTGGATAGCCATTGTTTGGGGAAATACGTTAACCTTGTTTGTTTATTTTTAATTCTACGCAGTTTGTGGAAAGCGCACGTACACGAGATCATCCAGAAGGACTGAACCAACCATTGTGTACAAAGGCATTGTGTTAACATGTGTTTTGTTAACCGTATTGGCAGGAATTAAGCTAGGAGGTGAGTGTATTGCATTGAGCCATTTAGTTGTAGAACCAACACACTGGATGGGTGGAAAAGTGACTGGGAGGTGCAAATTAAGTTGTTATTTGTTAACCCCCCCCCCCATCCAAAAAAATGCACTTGCACTGAAACTACCCCCCCCTCCAAAAAAAATTTGACAATAATAATTATTGAAGTCTTTTCTTCCCAGATCAAAACCTTTGTTATTTGCTCCGTAGTGTAAAATCCCTTTAAAAGACTTAAGACAATTGAAAGAAAAAAAAACATGACTGATGCAAGCAGTATAAAGTGAACAAGGTCTTTCTTTCTTTTTCTTTTCTTTTTCTTCTTCTTATTTGTTTTTTATTTATGTTTTTACAGAGGGCCGGATTCTTCACTGGGCAGTTGGTAATGGATACACTCGGATTTCTAAACTTCTTCTTCATTGTGGCCTTTATGTGGATGCTCCTGGTTACCTTAAAGAAACTCCCCTTCACGTTGCCAGCAAGAGTGGATTCATAGATCTTGTAGATGTCTTGATTCAAAGTGGAGGTAATATCAGTGCAAGAAATCACCGAGGGCAAGAAACGCCTCTTCACTTAGCTGCACAAAATGGACACCAGCATATTGCAGAGTTTCTAATACAACATGGAAGTCAGGTCAATGCTAAAACTGTCCCCTGGCAAGACACTTCTCTTCATTTGGCGGCACAGAGCGGACACACCCAAGTGGTCGACGTTTTATTGCAACGTGGAAGTGATGTCAATGCTAGAAACTTCCCAAGACAAGAAATCCCTCTTCATCTGGCAGCACGAAATGGCCACCAGCACATTGCAGAGTTCCTGTTACAACATGGAAGTCAGGTCAACGCTAAAACTGTCCCATGGCAAGAAACTCCTCTTCATTTGGCTGCGCAAAACGGACACAAACAGTTGGCT
The DNA here is from genome assembly GCA_964017195.1 of Siderastrea radians. NCBI lineage: Eukaryota > Metazoa > Cnidaria > Anthozoa > Scleractinia > Rhizangiidae > Siderastrea > Siderastrea radians. Next base: position 37,790,248 of record OZ024899.1, read on the forward strand.
GATGTTCTATTACAACATGGAAGTGCTGTCAATGTTAAAACCTTCCCCTGGCAAAAAACACCTCTTCATCTAGCTACAGAAAATGGCCACGCACAAACTGCAGAAGCTTTAATTGAGCATGGTAGTGATGTCAATAGTAGAGATGACCTTGAGCAGACTCCCCTTTACCAAGCAGCACTGCATGGACATAAACGCCTTGCAGAAGTTCTAGTTGGAAATGGTAGTGATGTCAATTGTGAATTGCTGACACCACTTCATTTGGCAGCCGAATCTGGACGCAGAGACATTTCCGAATTTTTGTTACAGCGTGGAAGCGATGTAAATGCTAAAAGTGTCCCAAGGCAGGATCCTGTGTTACTGTGTCTCTGTCCTTCTTTTTCACAGTGTGACTGTAGGATGAGCTTACATTATCTAGACCCACAGGAGAGCACTCCGCTTCACTTAGCTGCTGAAAATGGTCACAAACATGTTGCGGAAGATTTGATTCGTCATGGCGCTAATATCAACGCCATGGATAAATCTGGGCAGAGTCCTCTTCATCTGGCAGCACAGCGTGGGCATAAACAAACTGTAGAAGTTCTACTGCGACATGGAAGTGATGTCAATGCTAGAAACCGAAGGCAAGAAACACCTCTTCATCTAGCTGCTGAAAATGGCCACACACAAACCGCAGAAGTTTTAATTCAGCACGGAAGTGATGTCAATAGTAGAGATGTCCTTGAACAGACTTCCCTTCATCAGGCAGCACTGAATGGACATAAACGCCTTGCAGAAGTTCTAGTTGGAAATGGTAGTGATGTCAATTGTGGATTGCTGACACCACTTCATTTGGCAGCCGACTCTGGACACAGAGACATTTCCGAATTTTTGTTACAGCGTGGAAGCGATGTAAATGCTAAAGTTTCCCAAGGCAGGATCCTGTGTTACTGCGTCTCTGTCCTTCTTTTTCACATTGTCACTGCAGGCAGAGGGCATATCATCTAGTTCCACAGCAGAGCACTCCGCTTCACTTAGCTGCTAAAAATGGTCACAATCATGTTGCGAAAGATTTGATTCGTCATGGCAGTAATATCAATGCCATGGATAAATCTGGGCAGAGTCTGCTTGATCCGGCAGCACAGCATGGACATAAACAAACTGTAGAAGTTCTACTGCAACGTGAAAGTGTTGTGAATGCCACCAACTTCCCAACGTTTCTTTATTTGGCCGCAGAGAAAGGTCACAGACGAATTGCATCAAAAGAAAACGGTTTTGCCAGAAGCAAGTTTGAGCAAGTGGGACAGAAGCAAACACACTTTGAGCAGATATTGGAGTATCTAAGAGATGGATTTCAAGATGATAAAATATCCCAGACTGTTTTTTATTTAGCCACTGACAATAAACGTCGCCACTTCCCACAAGCTGATTCAAGTGCAGACTATAACGGTCTTCAAAAGGCCTCTGCTCATGTGCAAACAACGAGTAGGCCTCACGTGCGGCAAGCCAACCTTCTCCATGCAATCATTTGGATTGACATAAGCAATAAAACCAGCCTCGCATTCAGTAAAAGGAAATGTTTCTCGCCACATTGTCAAGCATTTTCACACTTGGTGAGAGAACCCATGGGGGAAAGAGACCATTCTTGTCAGAGCAGAGAAGAAATACATTGCAAAGATGACTGGAATCACAGCAAATTCCTGGCTATGTGCGACAACGTAGACTCCTGTATGGTTGATCCATCTGCTGGGAAAGGTAACACAGAGTTGGTGAGAGTTGCCGCGGTAATAACACCAATGAAGTGTTGCAAAGATGACGTACATCGTGACAATGTGTTGGCTGTGTGCAACAGCTCCTCAGACCCACGTGTGGTTGATTCATCTGAAATTAAAGCTGGAGAAGTGTTGTCATTTTGTGGACCTGTTTGTGGCTACACAGGCTATTACACCGAGGACAGTCTACTGCACTCGTATAACAACTACATATCACAGTGCCGTACTGTGGTGATCACAGCTCTTGTGACGTTCTTTGTAATAATAGCAATTGTGCTGGGATGGATGTGGTTTCAGAGAAGAAAGACAATATTCTACCCTTCTCAGCAAGACGTTGTCTCTAGCAAGACTTGCGAGCCACATGTGAAAGATCTACATGTAAAAGAGCTGCTGATGGAAGAAGTGTGTAAGGGCGATCAACACCTGAAGGATCTTCAGATAGCAGCTAAAGAGCTCGAGGCCCAGAAGTGTTTCACTACATTCCTCATTAATGAACATCGCGAAAAAGTACCTGATATCGTTGGCCTGCCTGTAGAAGAGGTATGCATGAAAGAGGTTCGAATGGAACGCCTGAAATCATGGTTGATGCAGGACCTTGATGTCGAAGAAGAAAAACATTCTCTTGAAGGTAATATGATTGTCTGTGTAACGGACTCCTTAACAGCCTGAACTGAAGACACCTAAACAGGAGTGTTGTCCAATACACACCATCTGATACGATCGGGAAAACACAAATTTCGATTCGTAGAGATGGACAACTTGACACCACCCGAGAAAGAGTTGTTGATCCGAAAACTGCATGTCATTAGCGGGACTTAGAAATATAACAGTCCATCTCTGTTTTTGAAGTCGTGTTCACAGGTTGTCGATCCGTATGAATCGTACGAATCAGGGCTCGAGACTAACTTTTCAGCTTAGTAGCCAAGTGGCTAGTGAGAGGTTTGATTTCACTAGCTAAAATAAATTTTCACTAGCCAGACTTTTTTGCATAATCTCATACTCTGTTCAAACATGCCTCTCTGTAATCTCAAGAGTGAAGAACTTGAATGTTGACTATTCTTTCCAACGGTAAAGATCCTCAGACGCGGAATACAAAGTACTATGTGCCTTCAGGGCAAACTCCCAGGCGCGATGTAGTTCACGCCTCTCTTTCCCGTTTCGGTCAGATCGTGACGAATAACTTGAGCAGTTAACCTTATATGAGCAGGTCATCGTACGGAGAAACGTTGGGTATACAAGACTAACATTGTACGAACGTTGTAAGGTACGGAGAAAGACTGATACAGCACTCAACTCACGTAAGGAAAAACATCTACAAGAGAAGACCAGTAAATTATAAGCGTATTTGAGTGCGGAGAAACATAGAGCAGAAAAAAACCAATAAGGTTCGAACATATTAAGGTACGGCGAAACGTTGAGAAGTCATATCAAGCACGTTGGTTGCAAATGCACTACAGTAGGGAGAAACGCTGCCAACGTACCAAGATAAGGAGACTAATAAAATACGCAACTACTAACTTACGGAGAAAGGTTATTAGACAAAACTAATTCCGTAAGAATGTGTTTGACGTACGGAAGAACGCCGAATGGACAAACTGAACTATTACAGTGGGACAATAAATTACGCAGAAACGTAAATGAGACAACTAAAATCGCACTAACGTACGGATAAACGTTGAGAAGACAAGACTAATACCGCTGAACATACTAACGTACAGAGAAACGCTAAGCAGTGTCTACTTATCGTACGAATGTACTAACACACTGAAAACCTAAGGAAGACTGAGAACAATGTCGTGCGAACGTCCTAACGTACAAAGAAGTGTTTAGAAGGCCAGACTAATAAATCGACTAACCTATTTACGTACGGAGAAACGTTCTGAAGACGTTACGTAGAAAGAAACGCTGCAAAGAGAAACTATTGTACGAATGTAGCAATTAATGGAAAAAACGTCGATAACAGAAGACTAAAGAATTGTGTGAACCTACTAACGTGCAGACAAATATCATGTGAACGCACTAATGGACCTTTCAAGGAAACATGGTGAAACGTTCTGAAGACGGCTAATTTCGTTCGAACATAGAAATGACGGAGAAAACGTTGCCATCTGAGACAAGAATTAGTAGGGAAAAACGTTGAGAGGACAAAACAACTATCATACGAACTTTATGATATCCTTCTACGGAATAAGTTTTAGTTTCTGCTTACTCAATTTGCTTTTGGGATCCGATCATCATAAGCAATATGTTTGGTTTCCATCTGGTGCTTAAGTGTTTTGAAATTTTCGCTAGCCAAAATGGCTAGTGAAAGCGCAGAGCTTACTAGCCAAAACGGAATTTCTACTAGTTTGTGACTAGTTGGCTACCGTTAGTCTCAAGCCCTGTACGAATTGTGAACGTCATTCACGACCCGAGAAAAAGGGTAGTCGATCCGAAAAGTGCATTTCATTACTTAGAAATATTGTAGCCCGTCTCTTATGGCTGAGGTCGTGTTTACAGGTTGTCGATCCGTAAGAATCGTATGATTGGAGAACAACATTCACGACCCGAGAAAAAGGGTAGTCTATTCGAGACATGAATCTCATTAGTGGGACTTACAGCCCATTTCTTGTGGCCATGCTCGTGTTCACAGGTTGTGATCTGTACGAATCGTACGAATGGAGAACGTCATTCACCACACGAGAAAAAAAGTTGTCGATCAGAAAAATGCATCTCATTAGTGGGACGTAGAAATATTGCAGCCCAAGTCTTGTGGTTGAGGTCTTTATTTGTCGATCCATACGGGTCGTACAATGGCTTTTTCGGATCGTGTCAGTTAGAGAGTATTGCACAGGAGTGTTTTGATTTATCAACTAAGAATCCGCTCTGACGAGGGCTAGAGCTCGAAACATCAGCTTTTGAATTTCTTCAGGGTAGGGAATTATTAAGTTAAACTTTAATAATTCCCTCTACGTCTCAACAAAAATTTCAATACCTGAGGGGTGGGTGAGATGAGGCGCACATTCGACCCGGTTGTGAGACCCACAGAGCTTCCTTTCGGTTTAGCTGCGATCGCCCTCCATGGTTTTCTTTGTAGTCGATGGTCGTGGTAGATAAGATCTCTGAAGGTGCTACCGGCTGAACTGAGGCGGTACCATTTTATGTCTCACTTGGAGGGCTGTACCAGTCAAGCTAATAAACGTTAATTTATTTGCAGTAGCAGACCCACCTGTGAAGTTGAAAGCGCGCATCTTAGGAATGACCACAAAACGCCGGACGTCCTGGTTGATGCAGGACCTTGATGTCGAAGAGCAGTCTTCCCTGGAAGAAGAAAAGCTTACTCTGGAAGGTAATGTGATTATCTGGGTAACTAACTTCAACAGCCTGAATTGAAGACACCTACAATGTATGTTGGATGACTTACCGAAATGTGACTTCAGCTCAGGTTTATTTACATTTAAATGCCACTTTCCATATATCCATTCTCCATATATTCATGTCTTTCATATATTCATTACGTTACTTTCCATACTCTCGTGATCACGAAAAAATAACAAGCTTCTAAATGCTTCTGGATTAAAACCATTTACAATGAGGTAATGTGAGTTATATAACGGATTCTGAACTTGAGCATTGATATCTCAAGCGTCTCATCCACTTAATAGTTTCCTCTGGATTCACGTTACTATCAATCAATCAATCCTTTCTTAACGTGGTCAGCACACTTAGCTAAAAAGCTAGTTTACAGGTGCGCCACGAAATAAAAATACAAAATAGAAAAATAAAAACTTCTTGGAAGTGTATAAATTAAGTTAAGCTATGTTGCAGTATAGTTTTTCTACTGCAGTTAACTTGTCATTGGTTGACGCAAACTTACCTTCAACGCAAAAAAGATCTTTCAAGAATTTTTTAAGTGTGACTTGAGGCTGATGATTAGCCCTAACAAGGTGTCTTCAAGGGAGGAAATTGAATGAGTAGTTTGAGATTGGAAGAAAACAAAAGAACGATTTCAGCCAAACCTCTCTACAACAACCAACGTTGGAATTTACTGGCTGTTGTAGAAAGGTGACTGTTATTGTGGGATTTTAGTGAACGTATCAATGGTCCGTAGTTTTGCAATTCTATGACGATTTTGCTTTTTTTATGCTTCAAGCTTTTGTAGAACTACGCCGTCAATAATATTTACTGTCGGGTTGTGAGTCTTCTTGCTAATTAACATTGCCACCTTTGACTTGAGTGCTATGGTGGCACTGGAATCTAGACAGAATCTCACTTTTCAGTGTTTCATTAAATGAAATATCGAGAGTCTTCTGAAATCATTGACAAACAAGGAAATTCCAGTGTAATGTTAAGAGACCATGTTAGTCAGTAGACCGTTTGGTACATTAAAAGTGAACTTGATTACAAGGCTCGGGGACTTCAGCCGACAAGGAAACTGAATATACATGACCTTATATATTTTATTCTATTGGCTGAAATTTAACACATATGGGAGATTTTGTTAACAGTTGCTTTGAGTGGAGAAGGGTGCGGAGAAGACGTAGGGGGGAATGGCAGCAAACACGTCAAAGATACGATAAATCACCATCTTCAAAACTTTACACCACTTGGGCTCGTATCTTGAGTGATCATAATACATTTTGCACTCTGAGGGGAGGGAGAACAACGGCAAGGTCTAATGCCCCTGGGGTTTTTCTCTTTCACTCAGCACGGGTTTTTTATAGTTCAAAACGTATGTTGAACAAATATGCATAGTTGACAGCTGCCTTCGGAATGTAACGCAAAGCTTAAAACGTCTCGAACCGAACGCAAGTGACAGAGCATTCTAATGGATACCTACTGAATTTTGCAAGTTTTTTTTTTCACGCCTATCAGGAGTTAAATACATAAACAATGCAAGAAACAGACGTGTTAGGATATGTTGTCTTTGAAGAGAAGGGAAACGATGAGCTTTATTTACTTCGCACGTAATTCTAATGTGAGGCTATAATTAACTGTCACGAAGTCACGCTGCTCGTTACCCTGTTTTATGATAACTGAATATGTTGATTCCTTGCTCTGGCGAAGACATGTTACATTAGCCGTAAGTTGTTGGGGAAAGGGAAGGGGACCGCACAGCAGTGGCGTGAAACCCATAGGTTGTGTTCATAAATTTCACCATATTGCGGAACAAAACGTCATTGGCTCTGCACGCATTGCGTGCCTATGTTTAAATAGGCTTTAAGAGGTTTAATTTCTTAGGTTTTCTGTTAAACTATTCCATAATTTGGTTTCAGTCGAATGGTCATGTAATAAAGTTTCAATTCACCATAAACTGGACAGTGGAAAAGTGGATATCAATGGAGGGCCAAAATAACTACTTATATCTATCATCCTAAAAAATAAAAATCTATAAATTATGACTACAAATTATAAAATAAAAAAGAAAATACCCACAAGTTATTTTTTTTTTTTGATAGATTAAGCACTGTTCGTCAGCTTTCATTTAAGTAGTCACTTATGATTTTCAACATTATGTTTTGACTCTAGTGGGGATTGGTGCAATACAGAGGATAAACAGTTCCTTTGATTCCTTCCAGGTATTAGCGCCTCTGAAGTGGTCACAGATCGCCTTGAAGTTAAATCTGCTGTCATTAATGAACTGCAAGTTAACAAGCCTATTGTGACGTCAAGGGGAGACATCACTTATCACTTCCGACGGAAAAACACTGACCACGACCTTCCCCTTGAAGAGGGTGACGTCATAAGTTTTTTCGGAGAGCCTCATGGGAAGAGTCATATTCAGAGACTGGCGCATTTTAATGCATCGGAAGCCAAGATTAAAGTCAAGACTCCTGCTGAGGATGAAGTTGAAGGTAAAGAGATTACTTGTTTGTGTTTTCCTATCCTTTCTTAGACTGGAAACTTTGTCTCACATGGGATTGTATCAGGAGTTGTGGATAGCGAGAAGCGCTGTTACTTATATTGATGGATTTTGAATAAAGAGAGTTATTTTTTGCGCTCAAAGGTCCAGAATTGATAGACGTTTCAGGACGGTATGTTCTAGCGAACCGTCAGAGGAACACAACAAAATGCTGGGTGCGACTCTGTGATGGGTTGGATGCCATCCGGTGGGGGGGGGGGGGTAGTCGGTAGTCGTGCTCCTTGTTTAATTCTTTTTATTCCTTTTTTTCTCTCTCATGATAAAAGCATTTTGGTTTCTTATAGTTGCATGCTGAAGTAAGCAGTAATTAAACTTGTTATGAGAGATTGTGTTCCTGGATACAAATATTTTATAACTGTTTTTTTGTTGTTTTTCTTTCAGACGATATCAGGTCGTCACTTCCAACACCTTCCCTTCCTCCAATGGTGTCTAACTTTGTTGGCCGCCAGAAGGAATGTGATGAGTTCATCAGTCACATAACTCCTGAATCTACTCGAATTGTCTCCATCTGCGGCCAACCGGGATGTGGGAAATCGTCAGTTGCAGTTGCGGTGGCACATGATCTTCAGTCTCAAAGACTGCCAGTCTATTATCTGTCATTGCGAAGAGTCAGAACAAAAGCAGAGCTGACGTCAAAACTTCTCAGCTTAGTTAAACAACCTGCCTCAAATGATGAAACCTTGACTTCGTCTCTGTCTGTTGATGAACAAGTTTTCCAACGATTTACCGAATTTTCTGATCGGTGTGTGCTTGTTCTTGATAACGCTGACGACCTGCTTGGGAGTGGTTTGCCGAGCGTGAAGGAGGAAGTCGTGGAACTGCTTGAGGAGTTGCTCATACGAAACAGAAATCTGACTTTGGTTGTAACCACGTTGGAATCTTTGGAATCCCTTAATTTGCTTTCCCAAGACCTTAAAGCTGTAAGAATTGGACCACTAGATGAGGCTCTAAAACTAGAGCTTGCAAGCATCTCAGACAGCGTAAAAACACTGAGGTTGTGCATTTCATCAGATGGACTAGCTGAAAAGCCAGCTGAAAAGCTTATTTTAATGTCCATTGCTGTGAGTCTAGACGAATGTACGGAATCCTTCAATAACACTCTCTTGAAAATTCGTGGCTTGCCAGGTAATGTAAACGTCTTACTACTTACTTTTACAACTTTTTGTGGGTACATGTTTGCGAAATTTACAGAATTGTATTTCGTGAGGCTTTAATTCGCGAGTGAGGTTAAAGCTTCATGTACGACTTTTTACGTTGGCCCTTGAGCCAGCTAGAATCATGGAGAAAGGTGGGGATCCCTTGGGTTTTCGGGACGATTTATTAGTCCTTAGAGAGTGTATTTTGATTTCAGTTGTTTGTAATTACGGTTTGGGAACATAATTGAATATTCAGAACATTGCATTACGTAGTTTTACTTTCAAGTCATGCTAAGGTTTTTCTTTCAGTTGGGCGCATTTCATCTTCTCTCTAACTAGATTTCAATTTATTTGAAAAAAAATTATGACATCCAGTTAAATTCGTTTTATTTTTAATATTAAAGATGAACATTTGAATCTCTTCGATGATAAACTACACTGAAGATTCAAATCAAGACAGTGAACTGAAAAGCGTAGAAAAAAAAAAACGTACAGTAACCCAGTCACTTAAACATTTGGATTTATCAACTGAGATTCCACTCGGGCGAGGGGCTTGAGCTCGAAAATTCAGCTTTTGGATTTCCTCAGGGGAGGGAATTCCTAAGTTTAATTTAAATAATTCCCTCGTCATCAAAAATTTCAATACCAGAGGGTTGGGGTGAGGTAAGGGGCACGTTCGAGGGCTTTGTTTAAGTTTCGGTTTAGTCGCGATTTTTCTTTTTTAGTCGATGGTCGTGGTGGATGAAATCTCTCAAGGTACTACGGCCTGAACTGATGAGGTACCATTTTATGCCTGTTCCAGTCAAGCTAATAAATGTTAATTTATTTGCAGTAACAGATCCATCTGTGAAGGAGCTGGAGTTTATTATCACCAACACCAATGAACAGCTGGATAGTCTTCGGCTGGAGCTACAGCATGCACTTCACAAGAATGTGACTTCAGCATCCAGCAGAGGAGGAGCCGTGGCATGTATCGCTATCCCAACCATCTTTGGGGTGGTTTGTGGAGCAACTGTGGGAGCCGCATCAATCGCCTTTGGAATGGGGATTTCCGGAGCTGCAATTGCTTGCACGGTTGCGCTTGTATCAGCCTCTTTGAGGAAATTAGGAGATGATATTGAGGAGGACCGACGAACAACAAGGAGAACATTGAGAGCTGGAAAAGAAAAATCAGCTCTCAAAGATTACCAGGATGCTTCTGAGAGGAACCGACAAATTGTGAAGAGAACATTAAGAGGAAAGAAGAAATCAAGGCTCAAAGATGTCCAGGCTGTAATTGACAAGAATCGACAAGCAGGAAAGCAAACATCAGCAGTAACCCAGACCCTTGAAGTATACTATACCACGATACCATAACATTTTAAAGACATAGACTAACTGCATGAACTCAGGGCACGGTATACAGCAATACAGAAAGAGATAAAACCCGCCTGGAAATCTTGGCATATTTGTATTTACATTTTCTGATTTACAATGTTGTGGTGTTATGCTAAACCAGAGTTTTCAAACTACAAATGATGGAAACATTGATGACAATAATGTACATGTATATATATATATTTTTAAGGCTTTTCATTTTCAAAGGAGCTAGGTCGTGTTGTGGTTGTTGCAATACAAACATAAGCGACCTAACCTCTTTATAACTGCTCTATTCTAAGAGAGATTGATGAGAATATCGTTCACTAATTGAGACGTGTTGAAGGAGAGATTTTTCAAACTAATCCTGATTCTTTGGGGCAAATTTCAAAACGTCTTCGTTTTAGTCAAAGAGTTGCTTACACTAAGCAATGTCATCATCATTATTATCATCATCATCATTATTATTACTATTTGAATTTCTCATAGAGAAATGAAATTTGTAGATAATTGAAGCAGATAATCTAGAGATTTTCAAAATAATCCCGATTCCTTAGGGCAGTTTTCAAAACTTCTCCATTTTAGCCAAGGAGTTGTTTAAATCATCATCGTCATCGTCATCGACGTCGTCGTCGTCATGATCATGATCATGATCATGATCATCATCATCATCATTTGAATTTCTCATAGAGAAACAAGAAAAGCCCCAGGGGCATTAGACCCCGCCGTTGTTCTCCCCCCCCCCCCCCTCGGGGGCTGTAAAATATGTTACGGTCACTCAAGATAAAAGCCCTTGCCTTTGTAGCGAAAGACACGACGAGTATTTGTTTGGCCGAGCGAAAACCAGAGGTCTGGGGCAAGTGACCACCAAAAAAACAAAACCACGGGAAAAAAATGGGTATTACTAGACCCCGTCCTGACGGCGGGGTAATAAGATTTGTTTAAAGCAAAGTATTCATTCTATGATGTCACCCTGATAACTTTTCTGGGGAAAGAAGAGAAGCCCCATGAAACGAAATTGCCCGGAAAAAAAGTATTGTGTATGTTGTTTGTTCTGGGAAGGTGTAGAGAAGATAAATAAGTAACGAAATGTGCCCTTAAGGGAAATGGTCAAAACCACTGTACTCAGACAGGGCCCACCATTCCGTAAAAAGACAGGTGGTCTCTTCATGTACCCCCCTCCCCCCACCTTAAAAGATGGTGTCTTGTTTGTATAGCTCCCACTCTATCAGGAGAAGAAACTAAGGAAAAGATTCCAACCTTGCTGTGCCATCTTTTCAGCAATGCAAGCTTCATGCACGCCTGATATGAAAGTCTCAACTCAAATTCTGAGGCCAATAAATGTTGTCCATTTAGCTAATCAGACAGGTGGAATCTTGCATAGCCCCCCCCCCCCTACTCCTACACAAGGTGGGTCCTTGTTATGACCACTTCCCTAACACCATGCAAGTGTACATACATAACATTGAATCGTACCACATAAATAAATTTTAGTAACTGTCTTTGTGGAGTGTTAGTTTTGTTTAGTCATATTTTCAGACATTGGATCTGTCGCTGATCAGTGTCTAACTTCTCTCGTTCTTTTTATAATTCCTTCTGTGGGAGTCTACAAAGTAGTCACATCAAAAAGAGGATTGTATTGGCTTAGAAGTTCAGGACGACAAACAGGGATGTTCTCCAAGCATCTCTCACCTGGCTGGGAGAAACACTATATCAACGCCCCTGCCTGAAAACAATGGTTTGACTAAGCCCGCCTGGCTGGCAAGATGAACAGCAGCTGTTTTTTTCAGACAGCTCACCTTAAAATTAACCACATCTGATCAAAAATAGTATGACGACTATCCTTCTATCAACATAAGTGTTTTTAGAATTTGAGTCTTTTTTCCTCTTTGTCAAAGAAAGCAATTCATTCCGTTCCCAAAGACGTGTAAAACCGAATATTTTGGCAAGTGGTCTGCGCTACTAAGAGCACGGCCATTTTCAAAGTTTTTTCTTGAATAGATTATTCCATATAGCCGCCAGTTTGAGTGAGAACACGGATCAGCGGATGTTACAAAGGTTCCTTGTATATTGCGGAGAAAACTATAGGTAGCAAATTCCCTGGTGAATGCTTCTGAGACGTTCTTCCTTATCTAAATGGTGAAGTCGTTCCCAAAGGATGTATAGGCCAAAGCCGCGAACTAAACATAGGCGCGCAATGTGTGCAGAACCGACAGTGTTGGTTCGTCTCGAAAACAAAACAGGCGAGGCGTGCGTGATTGCAAGTTCGATAACGTTCAAGTGTGTGCAACAGTAAGTTGCAACATGGTACGACGTGCGTAACTGCACGTCCCAGGAAAAGAACAAGTAGCCCTGAAGGCTGCATTGCCCACAACTCTTAAAGGCCGATACACACGAAGGGTTTTGCTCCCGGAGCATGCTCCAGGGTCAATTTGCAGGACCAGTACACACGAGGGCGCCTACTGCGGGAGCTTGCTCCATATAATAGTACAGACGGGGGAGCAAACGAAAGAAACTTGCTTTGAGATAGCTGATATTCACCAGACGAGGGCATGGAAGCTAGTTCAAAAATTCAGTATTGGTTCAAACACTTTCTTTGTTACGCAGGGTTCGTACAGAGTCTTGAATTCTTGAAAAAGTCTTGAAATTTGCAAACCAGTTTTCCAGACCTGGAAAAAGTCTAAAGAATAAAAATTAAGTCTGGAAAAATGGAGAAAAGTCTGGATTTTTTTTTCATTTTGGAAACTGCAACAAGCGCTTCATTGCTAAGTGAAGTTTTTTTCAGGCAGTTAAATCTTATTTCATTTTGTCTTTAGCGAAAACATTCGCACACAGACTGAGAAGTCTCAGAACTCTCTTACGCGGACATTAATAATAATAACAAGGTGCTTAAAAACGCATTTTACAACGTATGGAAGTCTCAATGCTTTTTACAATAAGTTATTTACCTAATCTAACTATAGACACTGTTAAAGAGAAAAGTTTTTAATCTCAATTTAAAAGAGTCAACTCTGGAACACTGTTTGATTATTATGGGCAAGTCATTCCAGAGCTTTGGTGCAATGACTGAGATGGATCTGTCACCATAGGTAACCGTTTTAGTCTTTGGAATAGACAGTAGGTTTAAGTTACTTGATCGTAGTAAACAATGAGGCGTGTAGTTAAAGGCTGGAGCAAAGCCATGGAGGATTTTGTACGTGACCAGGAGAATTTTAAAAATCAACTTTCTTACTCCTTCTTTGAGCTGAAGTCCATAGAGGAAGAAATAAAATAATAAGAAACGTGAAGCACTGAAGAAGAATTAGTTCTGTATGCCATGGAATGTTTTTAAGAGATTAGGTGCAGGTGTTGATACACCTGTGATACTTTGTTTCTTACGAGGACCAAAACGGCAAAAGATCTGCTGCCTGCCATAATTTGGAAGACGTCAATGGTTAAATAAAACATTGGTCTAAATGTGTAACAGACGACGTTCAAAATGCACATTCAGGGCTCGAGACTGATGGCAGCCAACTAGTCACAGACTAGTAGTTGCGCTTTCACTAGCCATTTTTAGTCTATCCTTCTCAACGTTTCTTTGTACGTTAGCACGTTCGCACGACATTGTTCTGCTCTTCCTACAGTTCCTAAGGTTTTCAGTGTGTTAGTACATTCGTACACTGCTTAGCGTTTCTCTGTAGGTTAGTATGTTCATACGGTATTAGTTTTGCCTTCTCAACGTTTATATAAATCCGTACGTTAGTGCGATTTGAGTTGTCTCATTTACGTTTCTCCGTAATTTATTGTTCCACTGTAATAGTTCAGTTTGTCCGTTCGGCGTTGTTTCGTACGTCACACACGTTCTTACGGAATTAGTTTGTCTAATAACGTTTCTCCGTAAGTTCAGTGGTAGTTGCGTATATTATCAGTCTCTTTGTCTTGGTACGTTGACAGTGTTTCTCCCCGGCTGTAGCCCATTTGCAACCAACGTGTTCGATATGACTTCTCAACGTTTTTCCGTACCTTAGTAAGTTCGAACCTTATTAGTTTTTTTCTTACACCTGTGATACTTTATTTCTTACGAGGAAGTTTTGAATGGGAAAAAAAAGTGTAATTACTGATTTTTCTAGCCTAAGGGTGTTTATATTTATTAAGAAAAATTATTATACTGTATGAGATCATTTGCCTCTTAATTTAAATAATTAAAAGCATGGTTTCTGCAGGAGAATTGGTATAAATCCCGCTAGCTATTTCAAAATTCCTCAAATTTCACTTGCCGCTTCGCCGCTCGTGATTTTAAGGACAGTTTTGAATTATAACTCGTGGGTTTTTATCTCAAATATCCCTTAAAACCATCCTATTACTATACTAGCCTTGAGTCTGGAAAAAGAAATTATTGTTTTTTTAAAAAGTCTGGAAAAAGTCTTGAATTTCTGCATCCAAAATTCTGTACGAACCCTGGTTACGGCTTTATTTCCATAGTCTTTACGATTATTATCGTATAGCACTGGGTTGTCTCTGTACGAGTCGATAACAAGTCGTGAATTGGTGACACTTCAAGCAGGTTCCTCGTTTTTTCGACCATCCACTTGCTGTATCTGAAGCTCAACACTTTCGGACGCCATTTTGAATTCCAAAGAGTTTCAAAGGAATTATGGATGAAAAAAGTGGCTAATTTTGATAGGTTAATGTTGTACATTTGCCGTCTAATTCAGGCGCAACAAAAAAGTGTCAGTACACACGAGGGAGCATTTTCAAGTTTGCTCAATTTGCCCCCGGATCTTGCTCCCAAATATTTAATCGGTTTAATACCATGGAGCATTTTGCGGGGTGGAAATTCTGCTCCCGAGGATCGATAATATCGATGAAATCCTTAATACACATGAAGGAGCTTTGCTCCAGGAGCGTACCCCCGGAGCATGCTCCGGGAGCGAAACCCTTCGTGTGTATCGGCCTTAAAACAGGCACATTTCAATACATCGGCAATAAAATTCCCAATAAATTAAACACATCCTTCCGATTGATCAATATTGGCATCTCAACAGCCACGAATAACCCAGAAGAATTTAAAATGTTCAAAATTTCAAATTTCATTCATTTTTTCTACTCAAGATAAGCAACTTGTTCAATGACCAAAAATGGTCTTTATTTGGGTAGTTCGCTTTTTGAAAGTTTTTCGGAATTTTTTTCTTGAGACGCCTCAAAATCACTTAAAAAAAAAACCTCTGTTTTTCGACGGTCGCTCAAAAAATAGTGCATTGAACAAAATAAACTGATACTTAGAGATTCGAAAGCAAATTTACTCTTCTTTCATTTTAGACTTATACTGTTTCTTTACTTTACTCGAAAGGAAAGTTATTTCCTTAAGGTGATTCCATTCAATTGCATTGCGCATCCTTTCTGCGCATCATTTTTTGCGTGATTAGCGCGCGCACGAGCGCGCGCGCGTTCGGAACTTGATAGGTTTTCTATGGAAGCTGAGCTGTTCAGAGAAATAAATGGTCGTTTTCTCCTAAACGAACTCGGTGACTCCACTTTTTTATTCCATTTATTTAAGGAAAATACGACTTTACATGATATATTCAAATTTGAAGAACTTTTCGTTATTCAATTTTGAAATATTCCGCTTGATTCACTATTACATCCAGATTTTAGGCGTTTCACTGGAACCGTGCAGACGCTCGATTTGCCTATTATTTCAAATTAGTTTCATTGTTACGGCAATTTTAAGGCGTTTTACTGTAACATTGTACTTCTATCATAAGAATAATGCTTATATTTCATTGCTAGGTATAACTTTGTTGAAGTAATGGGTGTCTCTATTACAAGGATAGGTTTTTTTAATATTGCTGTCTAATGATAGCAAAATACCTATGTACTACAGCCCCGCAGCGTGAAATCAGACACGGTGACCCCCTCTTTTTATTTTGTTTTTTTAATGTACTAGGTGTAATTAGTAACTGTGCAAAGTTTCAACAAATTCTCATTACAACTTCTTTTTCGATGGAATCACCTTAAGTTAAGTTATGCACTTGTGTCTAAACAGTAGATTATTTTATTGTTTAGACATATTAGTGCATTTTTTAACAATTTGTAATATTATTATTATTATTATTTAGTGTGTACCCAATTAGCACCCTGCCTTTACAGGGTGCTAGATCAGTTAGACACATAAATAAAGTTATTATTATTATTATTATAATTATTATTATTAATATTAATATTATTATTATTATTATTATTCAAAGCTTGCTCTGATCTGCACACTGAAGTAACATTATGGATGTTTTCATTTTAGGAAATAATTATTACCCTGTAAACTCACTTTAAAGGGTTTTTCTCTCTTCACTATTCGATCATATATAGTCGAATCATGATAACGCAAATCACAGCCGCCCAGCTAAGTTTTAAAAACACTCCTTTACACACTGCGGTAGCAGTCGGCTCAAAATCCTATTCATAGTCTCGACCTGCCCTCAATGCTGGCAGTTTATTTGTTTTGTTTTTTTCTTCATGTAAAATTGTTCACGAAGGAAATTCCTTTCTCTAATGTCAACGCCTCATTTTAACTCGTATAACAAAAATCTACACTTTTTTCGGATTTACCTTTCGTTGCGTATTTTAGGATGTTCCGTCATTCCGTGTTTTAGGAAACTCCAACATTCCATGTTTAGGATATTCTGTCATTCCGTGTTGTAGGAAACTCCAACATTCCATGTTTAGGATATTCTGTCATTCCGTGTTGAAGGATTTGGAGATTAATTCCACCATTCCGCTGTTCAATTCCATCATTCCTCCCTTTCATGAAATAGGGTCACCCCCTCCATTGTTGTAAATCACACAATGTTAAAAAACGAACTATGGAGCCCATCCTCGGAGACCCAGGGGCAGCTAGTTGGGTAGCCTGCGAGCAAGCTCTCCGGGGCGATCTGGCGGCGGGGCGGGAAAAGGAAGGAGAGCTTGCAACTATGTCTCAGGAATTTGAATTTCTGCATATCGAAAAAGTCGATGCAAAATGCTGATTGGTGGAGATTTAATTTGGTAATGACGTGATCAATCTTCACGCGCAGACGACAAACGTAAACGCCGAATGCGACGTAAACTAAAGCTAAAATTTTCGAAAATCGAATTGCCTTCGCCAAACCTGCCGTCAAAAGCGAAACTTTTGAATGTAACTTATACTAGAAATCGAAGGTTATGATGTTAGAAAGCGAACAAGAAAAGCCCCAGGGGCATTAGACCCCACCGTTTTCCTCTTCCCCTCAGGGTGCAAAATACATTACGGTCACTCAACATACGAGCCCAAGTGGTGTAAATGTATGAAGTCGGTGATTTATCGTACCTTTGACGTGTTTGCTCCCACCCCCCCCCCCTCCAATCCCCACGTCTTTTCTGCACCCTTGTCATTGTGATAAAATGAATCCCTAACAGTATGAACACTTTTCCCATCCATCATTTCTTGGTCATTCACCTGTTCCAGCACTCGCGAAAAAAGAACGTGATGACATAGTTTGACCATAGCGTGACTCAGTCAAGTCACGTTTTTTTTAAAAACGAACTGACATCTCTGCGTAAGGGCACGGAAATGAGATTTATTGATAAAGAAAAGATTATCCTAAAATCTAAAGGAAACGGTTATCTACTGAAAAAGGAAGCGTAAAAGTCTACTTTTAGGCCATGATTCGATGAATGATTTGGCAAAAGCAAGGGACTTCCCCGAAACGGTTTCTGTGTTTCAGTAATGTAATGTTTACGTGCCAGGGCAAGTTAGGCGAATTCATGCCAGCTTCAAAGCTCGCTAGCATTTTCGTCCTTGGTCTCATCAAAGAGAAGTCAGCTCCGTTGAATTTCTTGTACTTTTCTACACAACGTTCCCTAAAGATTTTGGTGAAGCAAGGCAAAACTGCCAAAAAATGCTTGCATTTCACTGTTGAATTATTCAACTTGGCGAAAGCAAGGGACTTCCCCGAATCGGCTTCTGTGTTTCAGTGATGTAATGTTTACGTGTCAGGGCAAGTAAGGCAAAATTCATGCCAGCTTCAATGTCGCTAGCACCTTCATTCTTGCTTTCATCGAAGGGGTTTTTATGCCATTAAATCGCCAGCAATTTTCTACACCAACTTTCATGACAATTCTGGCGAATAAACGCTAAACGAACGAAGATTACCGGTAAGTATTGTTTTGACCGAGGGGAGGTCTGGGGCAAGTGACCCCCCCCCCCCCAAAAAAAAACGGGTATTAATTACGCCGCCGTCAGGACGGGGTTAGCCTGTTCCAGGCATTCAGATAGTGGAGCGTGAGCGAAAAATAAAGCGAGCGAAAGAGCGGAAAAAAACGAGGGGAGACTGGGCCCCTCGTTTTTTCCCGCTCTTTCGCTCGCTTTAGTTTTCGCTCGCGCTCCACTATCTGAATGCCTGGAACAGGCTAGGACGGGGTCTAGTAGAGTAAAATAGCAAGCTTTTTCCTGGGATTATTTTTAGTTCACAGTGCACTGAATTTGCATACTGTGAGTCTAAAAATAAATTGCTCGAGCGATGTGGGAAGAAATCGAACCTTTCTTTCGTGCACTTTATCCTTCGATTAAAATTGAAATAGTAAAAGAGGCTCATATTGAAAGTCAATGACAATTGTAAAAGAATTTGTAAGAAATAGCGAACATAATCCGGAGTTAGATTCAGTTCAAAAGCGCATCAAATTTGCATAACGTGTGAAATCTGACCTTCTTTCACGTGTTTTAAACATGTTTGTTACAATGAATGGCGTTTCTGGTGTGCGCTGATTGGCCAAAATTTGACACCTCAGACAACGGGGAGCCACAGCTGCGCTGGACGTAGTTGCAAGCTCTCCTTCCTTTTCCTCGCCAAATCGCCCCGGAGAGCTTGCTCGCAGGCTGCTCGCCCCAACTAGCTGCCCCTGGGTCTCCGAGGATGTATGGAGCCCGGCCCACTGATTTCTACTGATGTCAGTCAAACCCGACCAATTTCTACCGAATTACCTAACGGTTCGAGTTATCAGGATTCAACTGTAGCACATATATATTTTGGAAGTTGCAATGTTGTTTGAACATAGTAATCGAAGTGTGACTTGTCATGTTAGGTTAAAAATCGTCTGAGAAAGAAACTTAACTGCAGAATACCCTTGCCACATCAACTGTTATTTATGTAGGTGCCTACGCGGTACGCAGAAACTGATTTAAAATATTTTTTCTGTCCACGCGGTCGTCTGAGAAAGTCAACTGGAAAGTGACAGCAATATATGTTTCTCTCGTTCTCAAAGCGTGTTGCCCGAGCGAAAGTGATAGCAATGTATATGTTTCTCTCGTTCTAAAAGCCCCGGCGTATCCAATCGAACGTTCGGTAATCGAACCCAATCGAACGTTCGGTAATCGAACCCAATCGAACTCACAATAAAATTTGGTCAATCGAACTCAATCGAACGTTTCGATTACCGAACAGTCAACAATCGAACTCAATCGAACGTTCGATTACCGAACAACCAACAATCGAACTCAATCGAACGTTCGATTACCGAACAACCAACAATCGAACTCAATCGAACGTTCGATTACCGAACTCCTGTTTGTTTATACTGCGGACATTTTGTACGGTGCACCGTCCCGCTAATCCTTTTTTGGCGATTCGCCATACCCCGAGATAGGACGATTGTCTGCACAATAGCCACGTGCACAATGGTTGTGGTTGGGGGAAATTTTGCTAAAGGTCGAATCACTGCTACAGTGTAGCTTTGGTCAACCCAAAAAGAAATGTCGAGAGCATCAAGAACCTGAAGCGATTTCCAGGAGATCGTCGTTTTGTTCTCTTCTACAAAATATATATTACCGAACATTGACATTCAGTTCGATATTTGGACGTTTTTCTATTTATTCCATTCAATAAAAGTTGATTATGATTAGTCCTGCGTGTTTATCAAGAGATGGATTCCGAACAAAATCGATTGTGTTCGATTGTGTTCGATTGGTTCGACTGGTTCGAAAATCGAACTCACAGCAAAATAGATGTTCGATTTTGTTCGATTACCGAACCCAATCGAACGATTGGTGTTCGATTGGGTTCGATTGATTTTTGGTTCGATTTTGTTCGATTGGATACGCCGGGAAAAGCGTATCGCCCTTTGACTGCGTACCGCGTACCGAACAACAACAACAACAACAACAGCCGTTTTATTTTGCCAAATTAAATAGAAAAACTTACACTATAAACTAATTTAACTAAAATAGGCAAAAAAACTACCCAGAATAGAAATAAACTAAACGAGTTGAGTAGTTACAAAAAAAATTAAATTGCTTTGACTTAAGGTTGTGCATAAAAGAAGACAAAAGTAAAATGAGACAGGTAATAAGTAATTAAGTAGGCAACAAATTATCCTACGTTCTCCTCTTGAATTCATATCATCTGCGTACCGTGTAGGCAAGAAATTCTACTGACTTGTCGTCTTGAATTTATTAACGACTGCGTATCGCGTACCGCGTAGGCAAAAAAGTATACTAACTTCTCCTCTTGAGTTCACTTAATTCAACTTGACTTCAGTTAAGTTAACTTTTCCTCATGAATTCATTTTTGAATTGACTGCTCACCGCGTACCGCCTTTTCTCCTAAGGCACTCGAAATGGCAGGGTATTCTGCAGTTACTCCGAAAAAGCTTCAATAGCCAATCTTGACAAGTCACGTTTTGTGCGACCAGTACATTTCTTTATTTCTTGCCGTGACTTGTTCGTCATGCATGACAAACTTGAATGTGAGTGCGCTCCAGAAAACGTTATCGATTCTGCGTGCTCGCATTGTCACAGGCAGCCCAGATGCATAGTATGTGGAGTTCATTTAAACATAGGCACGCATTGCGTGCTTGACCTATGTTGAAACGACAAGTCTTATCCTCGCTTATTTGCGATTTTTAAGACATACTCTGAGGACAAAACAACACGCGATTATTCTTGCAAATACTTCCCCCCTCCACTATAGCACCTGAGTGCATAAAGCCCAGTTCAGACGCCGCACCTCCCATGTGTCGTACCAAGTAGTACGTAGTTTTTTGGCAGTTGTACGGTGTCCAAATGAGTTTTTTCGACAGATTTCAATTAGGCAAGCCAAAATCTCAGAGTACGGCAAAGTTTGCCACTTAAATACGACCTAGGAGCGAAAATGTATTTGGTACGGCCCATGAGAGGTACGGCGTCTGAACTAGGCCTAAAACAGCTTTTTCGTTTACTCAGCAATACCCTTGGAATGCAAAAAAACATCCCGCTAAAAACCCAGTTGGACCAAAATTGGAGATAGAGCAACCATCGGGCTAGTAGGCTACAGGCTAAAAAGTCAAACTGACACTAGAACAAAACGACTGCATAAAAACTTCAAATTAAATTTAAAACTGAAACCTCAGTTAAGGTCAACTAATGATTGTCTGCATATTACTGAAGAATATAAATCCAGCTCACAACAAGATGTGAAAGAAATAAGTGTAGTAGATAATAATTTGAGGAGAGGACAGTCATTGCGGTCATGTTAAAATGTAGCCTGCAGACTGTGCAGACTGCAGACCATGCAGACTACGCAGACTGGTATTTTTTTTGCTTTAAGTAAACTGTGATTTGTTGTACTTTTTAGGACTTTTCACTTTTTGTCGTGTTAAGATGACATGGCCAGCAGCTGGCCGAGTTCTCCAAAAAATGCCCCGCTGTAAGGAATTCTCGAACAATTTCGACAGAAAGATTCGCACCTTCTGGGAGTATTTCATATTCCTTTGCCAGACGATTCAAAAGTACATTTTGGTTTTGCAGTTAACGAAGTTTCCGAGCTTGAGCGTACCTTGAACTCGCTATGTTACCGTATACATTACAGGTTTATAAACCTACAGACACGCTTGAACAAGCTAATCTATGCAAATTGCTATCTTAAACACGTCGCTAAAAAAATTCAAAAACCATATGTTCCCGTATATGATAAAACCAAGAAAGAAATCATTTCTATGTCGGCTGGAAAATATGTGGATGTGACTGATATAAATCATGGTCACAACATCGTAAACTAAAACTAAACCGCATTTTGGGAAGAGAAAACAGGTTTAAAAACCTACTGACACGCTTGAATAAACAAGCTAATTTATGCAAATTGCAATCTTATAAACACGTCGCTATAAATTTCAAATTACCAAACAAAGCGGTTTCAAAAACCTTGCAAAGTACAGTCAAAATTATCCGTATTAAGCACAGATACAATCTTTTCAATCAACATCTTGCTAAAAGATACATAACCAAAACAGCTGTTTCATAACACAAATCATAAAAAACAAATTAAATTACAGTTTCTCGTCAACAAGTCTATTTTTGGAACGATGTTACATGTAATTGTTTTTGTCAAGTACTCACGTTCCACCGTTGGCCACGACAAAGTTCAATTTTACCTGCCCTTACAATAGCTTTAGGAAATTACCATCAATTCCACCACACCAAGCCTTTACTGAAAATATAATATTCGAGAGGTAAAAGTAGAAAAGCACATTTGCGCTGATCGTTTCCGTCCCCATATGTACATTCGACATGGCCGGTAAGCTTAACCTTGTCTGACCTTCAGCTTCAGTAAGCGAATTCTAACCAGCTCTTTCATTGGTAGAATGTACTCTTAGCTTAGTAGCCTCAATCTGATTGGTGCCACATAGTGCCACATAAATTCCCCCGGGGGGGTGTACTCCCATGTGAAAGGTGCATGGATGCACGTCGTCTCGCGTTCTCCGTCTGTTTTAGCATAGCTTTAATTTAAATTTTCCGACGAGCATTCCCGCCCGTCTCACATGAGATTTCCCCCCCGGATCAAAAATACATACATACATACATACAAACAAACAAACAAACATAGAAAGCGAAAAACTTCACGCTGACTAAGACCCTATGTTTTCAACATAGGTCAAAAATAGAAAAGGGTGAAAATATATGTAATAGCACGAAATGAATCTTTAGTTCACGAAATAAATCTTGTTTACTTCTGTTTATTGTGTCCTGTTTAATTAATTTCCGGTTAATCTTGCACCGCTCTCTTACGCAATCGCTTGTTAGCGTCGCTGCTTATAAGCCGTTAAGCCTAAGGTTTGCAGCGATTTATAACGGACTAACCGGTGATAAAAAAGTCGAGATATCTTAAAATAAAGCCTGTCTGCCTTCAGCTTAATGCTTCCCTGTTCGTCCTGGCTGGTTTAAATGACATTTTGTGGCTTTTTTCAACCGGAGGTAGCTTCCACTATAAAAGAAGCTACCTCCGATTGAAAAAAGCTACACTGGGCTGACAAGCCGCAATAACGGCGAAACAACTGTCCACGGTTGTATTTGAACTTTCGGTTCTCTATTATGTTACTGTCGCGTTTCGTTTCCCACGCAGTTATCAGCCTTGCTTACAGTTCAGCTGCCGGGGGGTGAACCGTGTCCATCCAAAAAGTGTTGGTTGTTCCGACGTTAAACGGTTCTATTTTTCTGAATTGGCATACATAGAAAGGGACAAAATAGATTTTCTCCCATGCGTTTTCAGTATAACTGTATTGCACTTTTATCCTATGATTTATTAGCCTACATCGCAGGCGCCGAAAGGGGAGGAAAGGGGGTAATTATCCGGGTAATTATTCGCAAGCGCGAAGGGCGAGATGCGAGCGCGAAACTCCCTCCACCTTCCCCTCGCGCTCCGCGCTCGCGGATTCCGCGCCTGCCACGCATGCTTATGATTCTTATTTCCGGCTCTACACTGCCCTATTTATATATTCTGGGTATTTCCCAATTCCAAATGGTCTTGAAAGAAGCAGACTGACAACAATGCTTGGAATTGCCCTTTTCACGGTTACCTTTCCTATTTTGCATTACAATGTATTTGAACGTGGATGTGAGGCAATTTCAGGCAATTTTGCAGTTTCTGCCCGAAATTGCCTCACATTCACGTTCAAATACATTGTAATGCAAATGAGAAAAGTTAACTGTGAAAAGGGCTATTAAAACGACATGTAAGTTTCGAGCCTCTGTCATCTGTTATACATGTATTCTGGGTAATATAATGCACCGGGCCATGTCCGTGGCCAATGAGAAATGAGATCCGTCACTTGACTGGTTTACTTGACACGTGACCGATTCAGGCTATAAAAGAGCTGGAATGTTCAGCTTCCGTGTCTTGGGTGGTAGCATGTCGGATGGAAGTTTCGGTGGGCAATCTGTATTCCAAGGTAAGGATTGATATTTATAATAGTTTCGAAGTTTTCAATTCTAAAGGTGGCCAAGCTTATTCGGTTAGTTGGTGGAATTCGATCGCGACACAATGCACTGTTGTGTACAGCTCAAAATAAGTCATTTCTGCCGTCTTTCTAAATTTTGTTTGTAGCAACAGATGAACAGTTAAGGGATATTAACAGGAACCAAAAACCTAAACAAAAATAATCAGAATTTTGCACGTGAGGTGCAAGTGAAAGCCAAATTCGCCATCTAGCCATCTTGGCTGTAAATATATTTACGTGTCAGAGAGAGAAACCTATGGAGTACGTATTAAGCTTAATTATAACTTGATCAAGTTCAACGTTTTGGGCCTTCAATCAAAAATTTTTGAATGAGACAAAATATTAAGGACAAATTTGGAAAATTCGGTTGAAAAATCAAAGCCAAAGAGTGTAAATCTTAAACGAAACTTTGAGGGTGCTTGCAGTCTTGAGATCAAACATGCAGAACAGCTCGCAGACATAATTTCCTTCCACACCATCCGACAGAATCCGTTAGAGGCCCAGTACAGTGTATTGAACCGATTCGAACGTTGTATCAATCGATTTTAATTGCACTCAGTCACGCAATTTGTTTTGTTTTAAGCTTGAAAACTGAGGATACTTTCAGGCTT
Organism: Siderastrea radians; assembly: GCA_964017195.1. Taxonomy (NCBI): domain Eukaryota; kingdom Metazoa; phylum Cnidaria; class Anthozoa; order Scleractinia; family Rhizangiidae; genus Siderastrea; species Siderastrea radians. Next base: position 37,815,239 of record OZ024899.1, read on the forward strand.
TTCGCTCAGATCGAGAAACCAAGATCACTTTCAGTTTCAGTACACTCTTCCGCTTTCACTTTCGCTGCAGTATACTGAGTCTCACAATTTGGAATCGCAAAAGAGATGGAAACCCTTTTAAGCTCATGGGTGCATGAACTCCAGTTCTAATAGGTTTTTCCGATTTCTTTTGTTCGGAAGAAGGTTTTTTACTCTTGGCTTGAGGTTTCTGGTTTAACGCCGCCACGACAATTGCTTTTAAAACAACAACAAACAAATTGTGCACTAAACGGTACCCGGTCACAAATCCTTTGGCGAAATGTCTGCGTCCTGTAAACAACCTAAATTTTAAGCTTACCTTCACGATTGACATTAATTATAAACGTTGTTTACGAACAATCAGTCCGTCCTTTTTAACTAGGTGGCAACTGGCAAGCGAAGCGCGATCTCATTGACTTTTAGAAGTCGTGTTTTGCTAAGTTCAGCAACGAAAATATTTATTGCGAAGTACAAGTGTCGCCAAATACGTTTACGGGCTTTCTACCTACTCTTGCGCCTTGAAGTAACGGGCTCTTAACTGAGGGCTGGTATGCAGTGTAACGACTTTAGAGAACTCAATATTTGTTATTCTTTCTGTTTTGATCATTTCCCCTTGATTAATTTTGTTTGTGCGTTTTCTTTGTTCATGATCGCATAATCGGAACGGCTTAGCTTCATTTAAATTTGGATCAGTTGCTTCATTTTTAACACTCTCCATTCTTGAACGAAATTTTCCAGAGGGGTTGGGGGATTGTTTGACAAACTGTGGAAAATCCGAAGGGATGGGGGGGGGGGGGGGTTATAGCTTACTTCAAAAAACGGAAAATCCGGGGAGGAAGGGGGGTCCTAAGTGAAATTCCCTCCATGGTAGGGGTATGGATATTTTCTGGAACCACACATTTTTTCGTTTTAAGTTTAAGCTTAACGTTTATTCGTAGAAAATGTTTTCAAGTCTGATTAAGACTGGAATCGGGCATTCAGACATGGACCTTTCAGCTGTGTGATTGGAAGTTACGTTAATCGCTGCTATGCTTTTATATCGCTCAAGTTCCTTTTTATTGCTGTGAATTTTCACTTTTGCAAATTTTCGCAAGAGTGGTTTTTCGTTTGGCCTTTCGAAATATCGCACAATATTTCCACGAAATTTTGTTTTGTGGACAAACTTTACCCGTAATTTCACTTGAAATTGCGCAAAAGTTCACACCAAATTTCGTGAGAACAAAGACCGTATTTCGTTGAATTTTGTTTGCATTGCTTTTACACAATACTGTACATGTAGGTACTGTGGAATGACCCATGCATAAAAGTCAGTATAGGTAATGAGAGTTGTTTTAAGTGGCCAAAGTAAAGATTCAAGAAAATCCCAAATTTTTTTTTTTTTTTGCAAATCCTGCAAAACAAATAGTGCCATGCAAAAGAACTGCCAAAGAGTTTTCATTAGAATGGTCACACCATATATAGGACTTTTTTCCACAGACTCAAAAGTTAGAACTTCACCACATGTCTCCATAATTGACTCTGGGAGTGAAAGGGTTGAATAATTACTTTTTGTTTTCTTCTATAGGGTTAGCAATTTATAGGATCCATGCAGTCTTTTTTGCACTACCCCTCACCAGAGCGGATGAGGGAAGAGGGAGGCACTGAGAAGAATATTGTGGTCTTGACAAGGAGTGATGTTAGGACGTGGGATGGAAAGGTGTTTATGCCAAACACAATTGAAATGGCGCAGCTTAAGAAGCCAGAAAGAGGACAGTTTAAAACAAAGGTGCAAATTTCTTCGGATATGTCAGCAGCAGACATAAAAAGGGTATTAGAGGAGATATTCCCCTTTCTTGAACATAAAAGGTAATAGTTTGTTATACCTTCTAGCTAGTTGCTTTGAATGGTCATGGTGTGCCCCCCTGCACACATCCGTACGTGACCTATAATGTATAGGCCAGGACCATGCTGTTATATTGAAATTTTAATTAGTACTTTGGTCAGGTGGCAGAATGGTAGCTGCATTATGCTTATATTGAATTCACTTTGTGCCAATATATGTTTGAGGAGGGGTTGGGGAGATCGGTGGATTAAGGAATATTTTACCATACTGTGGCATTTACCCAGGTCTTGTAAAAATACTTATTTGAAGTCGGCAGCTTGTGTTTAATTTTAGAGCAAACTTTTGGTTATCTTTTGCAAATAGAAAGACTCTCAATGCAATGCAAAACGGCTTTTCCTCACTTTAAAGAGCTCCATATCCTCTTTTTCGGCGGTAGATTATTCCTCAGGATGATTTCTTTCCATTTTGAGCTCCAAAAACTGAAGTACCTTTAGTTAATATTAAGAGTAGAAACATACATCTTAAAAATCTAAGACCAATCTGCATGCGGTTGGGCTAAAAAGCGGCCTTTAATTTCCCCTACCCCTAAAAGTCACACATATATGCACAGGAGACAGTTCCTGAACTGACAGCTTTAGAGGACAAAAAAATACGTATTAGGGGAGGTAGGGGAAGTGTCCTTCACGCGAAACATGCTTGTGGCACAGCCGGTTTTGGCCAGTGTAGGAGTCAATGAGTTAAGGACATAGCCTTGAAAATGAGTTAGCTGATTGAGGGAAACACCTGGAAAACTCTTGCCTAATAGATGTGCCCTCTTAAGGCGCACCATCCTTCCAGGAATACCTGTTTTGTATACGTCCCCTCTTCTGCCCTTTTGTGTGTCCTGTGTAGGCTATCGACCTGGCCAATACCTAAGCTTGAGTAGTATTATCTTAAGAACAAATTGCATACATTAAGCCATTCATTCTGTAACATTCTGGACAAGTCAGGGGCACCAAACGGCTTGTATCGTGGTATCTGTTTGGAAGGTCTAAATTGGCTGTGAAAACAAGAGTTTTCTTAGCTGGCTAAAAGTCACCTTTGCATTTACATTGTGTTGGGCAACAGTACTTGTTTCACTTGTGATGTCATCACTTTTTATCAAGAAATGAATGCACATCATATGCAGGATGAAGCAATCTTAGCTCCCAAACCATACCCAAATAGAGCATGGCCAGAGATACACACAAAAGTTAAGTAAATTTCACTGGTTAACTTCTGAAGGACAATTTGGCCCCCTTCCCATTGCCACCTCTTGTGAAAATTTTCACATTCTTCAGAATTTTTCTGATTGTTTCCTAAAATTTTCAACTGAGGAATCCAAACAGAACAATTGCAACCTAGTGTAATAGCTTACACAAATATGCCGAAAACGCCCGAAACAATTAAAAAGTATTTTAATGCTTAATTTGTCTAGCTAATTAACTGGGTGCCCCGGACAAGTGACCGCCCACCATGATGTTATTATTTTATTGCTATTGTGTTGGTGAGTTCATTGTGTAATGTTATTTTATCCCTATATTTAGATTCTACTGTGCTGCAGCAGTTGACAATCGCACAAGGTTAGATTTCAAGGGTGAGCATCGTATCTGGGATGGACAATTCATAAAGAGAACAATAAAGAGTAACTCTGTTCTCTACATTTTTGCAGATTTTGAGGTATAGCATGATCGTCTCTTGTAATCAGTAACTTAACATTTTATTTGTTCATTCCTTAGTTATTTATTGCTTTGTATTAATTAACTATTGGTGTTATTTTATATTATTGAATTTTTGATCATAAAGTTTTGTGTGAGATTTTAATCCATCACCTTAATATAAGTTGATGATGTTCATTGTAAACACTCGGTGCATGGCCAGAAATTAAAATGTTTGATGAATATTAAGCTAACTGTGATTACAAAACCTTTCCATAACCATACCATTTATACATACTTTGCATCATAGTGGCATATTTATGGTATAGCTTGCAGTGATTTCCTGGATCTTGCTTGCATTGATAGATGTCTGATTGTAATAGCAGCTCTGATGAAGGATATTCTTCTCATGGCATCTCTACCACAGGTGGTCGACTTATGTCAAACGGTGATGCTAATTGTTCAAAAGGTAAGCAATCACTTGACTTGCCATAATTGAGATTGTGGTCATCATGGTAGAGAATAATATTAAATATTTAATAATTATCTTTTGTCTCACATTCTCTCATAACCAAATCCGAGAGATGAGGATTTCTTTTAAGTGTGAAGCTGTAAATACGAAGGCCAAAGTTGGTTGCTTAACAAGCGCTGTTTTGCAATTTTTTAACATCATCATTCTGAAAAGTGGTACAATATATATGTAGTCCTTCACGGGATACCCAGCATAAAGTGAACAGGTGTATTGCTTCTCCCCCCTTGATGGGATGCTAGGCCATCACTACTCATTATAAAATCAGACTAGGAGTATTGCTACTCCTCCCTAGATGGAATGCTTAAGGTATCATGATACCCCAAAATTGACCCTGTTTTCGAAAAATACACTTCTGTCATTTTCAGATAGATATTATTCAAACCTCTCTTTTACAAAAGTTTCAGAAAAAAAGATTGTTTGTACGCAAAGTTATGGACGAAAAAGGATTTCTGGCATTAATTTTCTCTAATCATGTGTTGACAGTCATCTGTCAACAACGCCGAAAATAGCATGTGACATAACAGGGCCCCGATGTTTTGACACGCGATCGATTGCGTAGCAGTTCCCGCTTATTTCGAGTGTGTCCACAAAGTGGCTTCGATCATATCTGTGAAGGAGAGAGAGAAAGAGAAAAGATCGAGCGTTGAGGAATTACTTGCGCTTCCTGACTCCTCGCTTGTCAGTGTGATAAGGTTCGACTGCCAGCTCGCTTTTCGTAACGCGAACGGCGAAAAACAATCCATCCATTCAAATTCCATAACATTTCTACAAAGCCAGATGTATCAAAGAATCAACTTGGCGCAAAAGACGGCATGTCCAGGAAAGTACGGAATTTGTCTCCAGTAAAAAAGAAGTTTATTTTTTTCCCAATTGCTCGCATTTCTGACAGGGTGTTCTCTCTTAGATCTTGAGCCGAACACGTGGCGGCTTCTTCGCAGATTTCAATGTGTTTTCCTTTCGCCTTTCCTTTCGTCTTTCAGGTCCCGGCAGCTTGGGTAGTCTTCCCAGCTCAAATGATGATGCCTTCGGCATTTTACAGCCGACGTGATATTATGACTTTAAAATTTCCGTTTATTGCGTTCATAGCTACCAACTATGTTGCGTTTGAAGACCCTTTGAACGCATTCGTACTCAACGAAAGTCGCTTTCCAACATAAAAACACGCAGAATTTGACATCATTCTTGTCGGCATGTTTGTGCTATTGTTGTAAGGCGGTAAGTTGAGCCTCCCCTCTGTCAACCGCACGTAATTATCCTGACACCTAGGGGTTTTAATCTCCTCAGACCGGAAAAAGTTTCCAAATCATATTTTGGCTTTTTCCTCGAAACTAATTTTTCAAGAAATTGGGTGCACATTTTAAGTTCGCGTTCAGCGAGTTTTCAACCATTTTAGCTCAAATTTGGCGACAATGTTGCCACATAATTTGACACCAAAACCGTGTCTCCGAATTTTAAGTTTTGCTTTCATTCAAAAGTTATGATCCGTAAAAGAAAGAAGAGAGGTGTTTCTTCGAACTTCAAAGTTTAACTGAGTGCAGAAAATAAACCAGGCCAGATACAAAAATTCCGAGACACGGTTTTTGAGACAAAGGTGTGAAGAAGTCGGCGCGATGTTCGTCTTTCTCTCCAGATCATTCTCGACTGGAGCGGAACCGATTTTGTGAACGATGTACTTTTTAAAAACGTAGTCTCTATTTTCGACACAGTTGTCTTTTTTCTTTATCTATATATAAATACGTTTTCGTAATCTTCAATTATTAAGCTTTCAGAAAATATATAGTTTGTTAGGGTTCTTGTGAAACGCCTGACGCTCAAACGGTGAAAATGCAATGTTGTCATTTGGGGTACCCTGATACCTTAAGTCCGCCTTCACAGGATAACCAGTATCAACTGACTTAGGAGTATTGCTTCTCTTCCCTGAATAAATTGTTGCCAGTCCATGGATACCCAGCATAATGTGACTAGGAGTATCCATGATTACTACTCCCACCTGGATGGAATGCTAGCCCATTCACAGGGAAAAGTGACTTTAAGGAGTATAAGTTCTCAGCATTAGCCAGTCTCTAATGACTGACCCTTTGACCTTCCAATCGAAAGTCTGATAAATGTGCTAACCACTAAACTTCTGTACACTAACACCTAAATGTAAGGAAGAACGAAAGAATAAATTACTTTATCTTTTACCTCTAAGTGGTAATGATTGAAAAATTATAAGGCAGCAACCTAGTATATAGAAACAGGAGTGGCTTAAGTTAAGCAAGCATTGGCAATAGAGGATTGTAAAGCAGCACTGTGCACCTTGAAGAATTGCTATATTTTTTGGAGCTTGAAATGTTGTCTACTAGATAAACTTTTTTGCTTGTTAAATGACCTGTGATGTCCTTCGAATTTGACTGGACATAAAACTCATGATTTTAATTATCTTTAACCATGATTTGGTCCTTCTTTCCTCCTCCTATACCAGCCTTTTTAGCACCAAAGTTGGCAATTACCTTTTCAATTTGTTTAATTTTTCTTTGTTTATCATGATCGTTTTTAGAAGAAATTGGACAGTTTCTCATAGGTTTTAAGTTACGTGGTTATGTAACAGTTTTATTGCTCAACATAGCCATCTGACTGATCTGATTATTGTTATTTCGATTTTTACATTGCTGCTGAATCAGCCAACTCTGCTGTCCCTGGTGGCATTTCAACTGGTTCACATTTGGATGGCACTACAAGTGCAGGTGATGACATTACACCAGATGGCACCATCCCCTCTCAGGTGCAGTTAAAATGTATTTTATTAATTATTAATAGTAAAGGTCTTTGATGTTCAACATTTTTACATGTGGACAGCTTGTCTTTTTATAGTGCCTAATAAGTAGCTACTTGAAAAAAAAATAAAAGTCATATGACTGCAAGTGTATTTCACCTTTATATTTTTCAGAGCCTATTTTGATTCATAATTTTATCACCCTCTGTGCATGATGCCCTGCTGACTCAAAATGAACAACAGTAGAGAACTTAAAACATCTATTAATAAGTGATATTTACTTTGGAAATTCATTAAGCTACAGTGGTCATTCATCATACTCTTTGAATGTGCAAACAGCTTTAATTTGGTCATTTTGCTTTAAAAATCTGAGTCACATTGAATAAGGGTTGGAGGAGAAAATCTGCCTTTCCATTCTGTTTGTATTTCTAAGCATATATTCTCATTACTCACCTTTACTGAGTATGTCATGAATGCACCAGCATTTTTTGTATTTGAAATGTTTGAAAAAGCAATTAATTTGAAGCAGCTAATTATTTTTGGTTCACTCTCTCAGATGCCGGATTCAGGTTTGGAGGAGATGGACCTACTGGGAGGTACATGTCTACTATAGTAAAAAAAAAACTGCATGGTTATTATTCAATACAGGAATCAATACAATCATCTAATCACTTTCTTTGTTTTGTTGTAGTGGTACAAAACATCAACCCCCCAGAAGGTTCAGTGAAGGTAAACTGCCCACCTCTTGTTATCTCGTATAAGTACAAATAGTTTTTTTGAAAAAAGAAATTGTGGACTCTAACACAATTAACAGTCAAAATGAATGCAACTGTGTGATATTTCTGCAGGACTGTCCAAGATTAAAAGCAAAGTGGAAAAACTATACTTTAGGCAGATAAAAATCACATCACAGTCTTGCTGTTTTTGTGTGTGGAACAGTTAACCACATTTCTTCCATCTGTATAACCATTCAAAAATGTTTGTTTTGGGACATGGTCATGAACAATGGCTTTATACATATTACATGTATGTATAATAATATTAATAAATGCACAAATGCAATCACACACAAAAAAACGCAAAAAACCTTGAAATCTCAGTTTAGCCAATCCACTAGAAAGTATCCTTTTTTTGGAGCACAGATATGACTGGTGAATGCACGTTCAGTATATGTAAATATAACTGGACGTAAAATATTCCCATCCTTCAAATTTATAAGGAGGGATTTTGACAAGGTCCTCCACACTGAGCCATTAATTTTTACTGAGCCACAAAAATATCTAGTACATGCACTTAATTGTTTTTATCATTAGTAAATGGAGCAAAGGAAAACAATATTTATATACTGTAACCTAAACCACAAGTTTCGAACACAGCTAGGATTTTATAATCTTCTTAAGACTGCATATCAGACCTAGTGCTCAATAGTGACGTTACAGTCAAAATACTCAGTGTGTTCTGCTCATTATTTTATAGGAATGATTTTCATTAATCGGGAATGGTTTGCATTATATTGGAATCAAAATTATATTTTCAGATTTCCAACGGTAGACTCATTCGAAGTCACGAATATGTTGATTGCATTGTTACTTGCGTAAGCCAAAAAAAGTTCACACGCGAAATATGAAACCATTGGTGGCTGTTGGTTTCAGTCGGTTTGACAGGACAGGGAATTTTTTTCAACTTTCAGGAACATTTCTTGTCCATTTAGAGCACACTTGTTCTTAAGAAATATTCTTCTTCACAGTTTTTTAACAGTAGACTGCTTCTTCACGTGAAAAAGTACTTGCGATTAATATTTTGTTGAGTGAACACAAATCAAATCAGGTACAACAAGCCGCCAAGTTAGGCACCAACAGTCTGCCACTTAAGCTTGCATGTGAACATTTGCCTAATGTCAATAATAAACCAATCAGCATTCCTTATTTGGAACAAGGCTACCGTTGGAACATTACAAAAACAAAGTGAAATTGAAATTGATAGTGGAATTTTGATTCCAATTATGCAATCCGTTCCCGATTAATGAAAGTCATTCCCAAATGATAAGCGGAATGCGCTGCATGAGTATCCCAACTGTAAAACAATTGCAAGTAAGTCCAGAACAGGAGGCAAAGATGGTTGACATAACACTTAAACTTAATTTTTCATCTAGATTTTTTTCACTCCATTTTAGGGTTACTTGTAAGTTGTGAGTTCGTTATTTGTAATAAGATACTTGTAAGATTATTTGTACTTAAGTTAATTTTACGCAGATATAAGAAATTCTAGTTGATGTTTTTGTATTGTTATTACTTTTGTTATTGTGTGTATTTTGTTCCAACTCCGATTTTAATCCCAACAGGGTGGATTTCCGTTTTATGTACATTTGACTGAACAACTGCAAGATGAAGATACATCAGGAGTAGTGAAATTTGGGGGAGTAGCTGATGTCATGGTACAGAAGTTAAACCCCTTTACCCTGTCTGGGATTGTTCCTCGTAAGTGAAGAAGTGCCAATTAGGTTATACAGACAAATCCGGTGGAATAGCTAAGCTGCTTTAACTGATTCCAACCCCAGGGGGTACTTCTTAATTGGAACATTTTGTGTGGATGTGCTTCCTGGTTCTCCAAACTCTGACCATGTTTCAGATCAAAAATTAACATGTAATTTTCCAACACCCATTTTCACATCCATTTTCAGAGTTCACCTGTAATATCCACACTTCACTCATTTTCAGACCTGGCCTGTAAAATCCATACCATACCGAAATGGTTAAAATCCATACCCATCTCCAGGGCAAAATGACTCAAAAACCATCCTTACTCTTTTGGGTCCACATAATTAATATACCTATTATAGCTTGGGATTAATTGAGCCTGAGGCAGCTAGCTTTCTCTCGACAGAGCTATGCTCTCAGTTTTTTCGCAAGTTTCCCTGACAATTGGCTGTTATCCATTTACAGGACTTATTCTAGGGTGGGATATTTGCAATTGAGAGTATATTTGTCCATAAAATATTTTGCACTAACACATCACACATGGTGCATAAAATATTGCCCAAAAAAGAATTAACTGCATTACAAAGAGGTCCATTTTCTGAATAGCTTTTTCAAACTGATCTTTTGCCAATTGTTTTTGTTTGTTTGTTCATTGTTTCACCACAACCTTATGTAGTTGCACTGCAAATGTGTTCTATGGCAAATAAAAACTTTGACTTCTCAAAGTGCTTTTTTAATATTATACATCACCAATCACCAATATAATATTATACGTGATAAAAAATCCATGGAATCTAGTTTAAAGTATTTTAGGCTCAACAGTATCAACTTTTAGTAGTTATAATAACAGTCATCCTTTTTCTTTCTGTTTTGGCCGCCATGTTTGCTCGCTTTGGTGTTTGGTCGTCTTCTGTTGAGCCATATTCTCTTTTATGCTTGTGACCTTTCTTGGACATCAGTTATTTCTTCATGTACTGTGTGCCACTGAATATATAAATTATGCATGTTCATCAAAATTGGGGACTTAGACTTCCCGTCTTCAGAAACCGTGCCAACCCGTGCTATGTTCATGCGTCCCAGGGCCCCTTTTCATGGGAATGGGCAGTCTCCCTTGGGGGAGGACCGACAGGGCCTCTTAATATTAAACCCTTTTATTTATTTAAGACACCTGGTTGGAGCAAAGTTTTGGGATGTAATATGCAATTGCAGAGACCTGCACGCTTGAGCCACATTCAACATTAATTACTACAATACTCAACCTGATACACCACACCTATCATACCATCATTCATAAGTGGCACATTTAATTCACATGAATGATACCCAGTAGGTTCCTGTAATTTTCATCACATTTCAACTACATTTTAGCTTGCCACAAACCTGGTGAAGTTCCAGTTACAGCCGTGACACAGGCTGGGAAGCTTCTTGGGATGACTTTTTTCAGATATGTGGATGAGACAGAGGTGTTGAGTCAGCTTGTTCGGGATCCTCTACGCTTATGCATGATATTGAGAGAGCTTGTTAAGAATCCTGCACAGTTGCAGGCCTTGTTGTCTGCCATTTGGTCACCAGAGCATGTATCCCTTAGAACTGACAGCAATATTGCACAGATTCTTGACCCTCTGAATATTCAAGGTCAAGGTAAGACTGTAGCTGTGTTTTGTTCTTTGAGATTGTTTTTGATTTTAAATGTTTTACCTCAGACTATTACAGTACCAGCAACCGATACCTGCATCCTAGAGCTAAAGCTGAACTGGTGCTGTCAACTACCTGCTCCTTAGAAATTTCTTACTGATCAGTTCAACAAAACAGACAAACAGTAGAACAATTACCTTCAAATTTGACCAACACAAGAACAACAGAAATAACATTTATAATACTAATGACAGATATGATCAAAATGCACATTTTTAGCCCACAGCTGCCTATGATCAGTAATTTCACAATTAAATTAAATTCATCAACTAGTGCAATAACCACAGACTGCACCATAAACTGACCATAGATAAATCACTTTTACTCTGTTGATGGCAGCACAGGTTGCAAAAATGTTAGTCACTGTCATTGACATCATTGCTTTTCTGGACAACAAAATCTGGACAATCATTGTCTTTCCTCCCTTTCCACAAACTGAAGTGGTAATATTTCACTCAAGGATTTTTTCAGTATGCACCGTATCATCAGATTGCTAATGGCAGTCAATGCCTCACTGCATGAAATCTTTTTCAGAATCCCTGGCAGAAATATCCTACATGGGATCTTAATAAGGTGCTAATAGGAACTTGAATGATACTATGGGAACTTAGAGGATCTTAAGTACCATAGGTCTTTTGCGGAATCCTGCAAGGTTTTACAGGATCCCAAGTAACATCTTGTAGGATCTTGTAAATCAATCATATAAGGATTGTTGCTGTTTAGGAACAAGATCCTGTAGGATCCTACCAAACTCTTTAGGATATATTCTGGAAAGGATTTCTACCAGGGGCTACTCTCAACAAGATGTAACAAGTTGAAATAAGTTGTAAGGAGCAACAGTAGTAATTCGTTACTCTCTACCGTTTCCTCGTAGACAATGCAGGACAAACGAAACAAGAACAGTTGCTTAAAGTTCTTCAGCTGCTGATTTACACAGCAGCAGAGACAGATGCTCAACAGTTTATTGAGATGATCTTCAGCACCTCAATGGGACAATTTGTCTTTAACTCTTACAAGGACAGAAAGCCATTGCCCGAGGATGTCGCCAGGGCAAATGGTCATGAAGATCTGGCACACTACTTAGAGGATGTAAATAGCCGGTATGTGGGCAGTGTCCAGTCAACTCCTCCCCTTCCCCACCCACCCACCCACCAAAAATAGCAATACTTCTCCTCACCCCCAATGTATTATGTGATTCCAAAGCAACCTGTGAGGGCATGTAATAATTATTTATTTATGTTCTCCTTGGTTGTACTTGCAGATTGACCAAAGAAACTAGCAGTGATGTTCAACCCAGTGAGATTGACGGGTTAGAGTTTATGAAAGCAGTACAGAAACAAGCTTGTAAGTTTTAAAACAAATTAGATATGATTACTTCAATCTATGTGTTTTCCCTTTAGTTACTGAGTTCTGATCTTTTTTCTTTCATTCCTTCTACATGACATTGTATATTGGTTTCTAATTAATTGGTAACTACCATACAGGTTAAACTGTGCATAACTGGTTTTGTAAAGCAACATTTCTGAATAGCCAGTTTGAAGTAATAATCATTCTGATATTTAACTACAGTAGTAAAATACATTCAAATTATTAATAACATAGACATTAAGGACAGCTAAAGGATAGTTAACTAGCTTGGCAACCTGTTGGTATTTATCTGTGCTTATTGTTGTTGTTGTTGTTCTTGTTGTCTTTTCTGTTGTGTGAACTTCCTTACTTCCTAGATATAAATACACCATGTTATCATTTTTTTAGTGGTTGCTCAAGAAAAGTCAAGTAAGCTATTGAAACAACCCAGTGAGAGTGATGACAATTCCAGTGATTATTTTGCTGATGTTGAGACATCTTCTCGTGGATCATTTGAAGATGATGCCGATTGGTCTGATTCAGAAGACAAGAAATCCAACAACAAAGGTGTGTAGAAAAGTACTACAATCTGATCCATAGGTTTACCCCAGGGAGCCACACCCCATCAAAGTGTTTTTGTGAGTCCTTGAAATTCTAGAAAAATCTGGACTTTTGTGGTGCCATTTTCTGGGACTGGAAAGGCCTAAAATAAGTATAGTTACATGTATAACGGTTTTGAATTATTGAAAAATGGCCGTAATCTAATATGGTGCCTTCATATTCTTGTCAGTTAGTGGCTTGACTGCATTGTCTATGTGATTCATTAACGCGTTCCTGTCGTTTTTTATGGAAAGACCATTTCTACAAGGAGTCTTTGATGTGTACTTTATTTTTACCAGGGTTCCCTATACTTGAAAATAGTTATTAATAGAAAAATGTTAACTTGTTTTGATTCCCAGGACCTTGCAAAGAAGACAGAGTGTCCAACCAAGGACCAATGCAGAGGCTTCCCACTAGTGAAGAAGGCCTACCAAATGAGATACCTGTCAAGAAAGAGGAACAATCAGACAACAAGGAGAAGGTGTCCAGGTGGGGCTTCAATTTCAGCCTTCCTGAATGGTTGAGCAAATGGCGAAAGAGAGGAGATGCTTCTCCCATGCAACAAGGCTCTCAGATGGCTGAGGAAGGTAAAACTGAATCACCTTCCATCAAAAGTTCTCCAGGAGTAAGCTTCTCCAGGTTGTCTGGCAAGGGTGATAGTGATTGTGAAAGAAGTGTGCATGGCACAAGTGAAACAAGAAGAGCCAGGCCTAAAGGTAGATTTGTTATTTGCTGTTCTCTATTAACCCTTTTGTTCTAAAACTCGAATTCTCGGGGCTTTTTACTGATTGATACATTACATATTATTTTGTGGTGACATACATTATGGGAATCTGGTGTTGTCTGTTTGACTAGCAGTGGATTGATATTTATTTGAAGCTTGACCATTAAGGTTGACATTTCCATTCATGTCATCAATTTATCACTCATCAACAACAGTTTTTCTGTACCTGTGTCCATATTGTTTGTTATTACTTCTTGAAAGGCGTTTTTTGTATTTTTGTTTTCCTTTTATCAAGCTTTCTTGGGCATTATTACCATTATGTACCTGTGTTATATACCATGTTTCCTTCACGAACACTTGGGAGGAGGGATTCTTTTCGTTTGCTCCGAAGGAAGCATTTTTAGTTATTCAGTGGATGGCCATTGTTTGGAGAAACACGGTAACCTTATTTATGTTTGTTTTTAATTTTACGCAGTATATGGAAAGCGCAACCGTGTGAGATCATCCAGAAGGACTGAACTAGCCTTTGTGCACAAAGGCATTGTGTTAACATGTGCTTTGTTAACCGTATTGGCAGGAATTAAGCTAGGAGGTGAGTGACTTTGTTGCATTGAACCATTTAGTTGTAGAACCAACACCCTTTGTGGGTGGGAGAGGGATATATGGATTTAAAGTGACTGGGAGGTGCAAATTACGTTGTTGTTTGTTCCCCCCCCCCCCAACAAAAAAGCTGGTGCCTAAACTACCCCCCCCCCATGCGCCCCTTGCACAAAAAGATATATGCTACTGATCCTAAAGTTAAACCCAGAAAATACGTGGCAGAATCACACTGGCACAAAAAACACTGGGCGACGTTTGCAACTGAAAATCTATAAAACCATGAATTTTAGACGCCCTAATTTTTTCTTCACCTCCCCATCTCTTTAAAAACCAATTAGCTCCTCCCCCTCTTTTCAGGACTGAGATCTCCCGTTATGTGTGCGCCCTCTCAATACAGCTGTTGTTGATGTTTAGGATGAGCGCTGTGCAACCAGTTTGCTGGCCTGCATGAACTTGACTCAAGACGCAAATGAGCCCCAGCAAACTGCCTTGCCTTAATTTAACTAAAACTTACTGGCAAGGCTAGAAAGAGTGTTTGGTCTTGCCAGGGTGTATACTTGACTGATTTGGCAGCAATCTACCAATGAATTATTGAAGTCTTTTCTTTCCGGATGAAAACACTTGTTATTTGCCCCTTAGTGTAAAATCCCTTTAGACTTATAATTGAAAAAAAGAACATGACTGATGCAAGCAGTATAAAGTGACCAACGCCTTTTTTTCTTTTTCTTTTCTTTTCTTCTTATTTTTTTATTCATGTCTTTACAGAGGGCCGGATTCTTCCCTTTGCAGTTGGTAATGGATGCACTTGGATTTCTACAGCTTTTCTTCCTTGTCCCAAAACTGATGGTAATGGATGCACTTGGAATTTTACAGCTTTTCTTCCTTGGCCCAAAACTGTCCCATGGGAAGAAATTCCTCGTCATTTAGCTGCACAAAACGGACACAAACAGTTGGCTGATGTTCTGTTGAAACATAGAAGTGACGTCAATGCTAAAAGCTTCCCATGGCAAAAAACACCTCTTCATCTAGCTACCGAAAATGGCCACACACAAACTGCAGAAGTTTTAATTCAGCACGGTAGTGATGTCAATAGTAGAGATGACCTTGAGCGGACTCCCCTTCATCTGGCAGCACAAAATGGCCACCAGCACATTGCAGAGTTCCTGTTACAACATGGAAGTCAGGTCAATGCCAAAACTGTCCCATGGCAAGAAACTCCTCTTCATTTAGCTGCACAAAACGGACACAAACAGTTGGCTGATGTTCTGTTGCAACATGGAAGTGACGTCAATGCTAAAAGCTTCCCATGGCAAGAAACATCTCTTCATCTAGCTACCGAAAATGGCCACACACAAACTGCAGAAGTTTTAATTCAGCACGGAAGTGATGTCAATAGTAGAGATGTCCTTGAACAGACTCCCCTGCATCAGGCAGCACTGCATGGACATGAACGCCTTGCAGAAGTTCTAGTTGGAAATGGTAGTGATGTCAATTGTGGATTGCTGACACCACTTCATTTGGCAGCCCAATCTGGACACAGAGACATTTCCAAATATTTGTCACAGCATGGAAGTGATGTAAATGCTAGAAGTGTCCCGTGGCAGAACCCTGGGTTACTGTGTCACTGGCCTTTTCTGTCACAGTGTGGCCATCGGCTGAGGTTTCATCATCCAGTCCCACAGAAGAGCACTCCGCTTCACTTAGCTGCTAAAAGTGGTCACAATCATGTTGTGGAAAAGTTTATTCGTCATGGCGGTAATATCAATGCCATGGATAAATCTGGGCAGAGTCCCTTTGATCTGGCAGCACAGCATGGACATAAACAAACTGTAGAAGGTCTACTGCAACATGGAGGTGATGTCAGTTCTGGGTGGAAGACACCTCTTCATCTGGCTGCCCACTCTGGTCTCAAACAAATTTCTGGATTGTTGATATGGCATGTTAATGGTATAAGTGTTAAAACTGTGCCATTGCAAGAGACCACCCTCCACCTGGCTGCAGCGAATGGCCACACTCATACTTTAGAAGTTTGGATACAGCATGAGGGGGATGTAAATGTTAAAAATGTCCCATTCCAAAAGAAACCTTTTTATGGTCATCGTTGTGTTGCAGAACTCTTATTAGAACGTGGAAGTGTTGTGAATGCCACCAACTTCCCTACATCTCTTCATTTGGCCGCGGAGAAAGATCGCAGACAAACTGCATCAAAAGAAAACATTTTCGCCAGGAACAAGTTTGAACAAGTGAAACAGAAGCAAACACACTGTGAGCAGATATCGTGGTATTTAAGAGATGGATGTCAAGTCGATGAAATATCCCAGACTGTTTTTTATCTAGCCACTGACAATAAACTTTGCCGCTTCCCACGAGCTGATTCAAGTGCAGACTGTAACTGTCTTAAAAAAGCCTCTGCTCATGTGCAAACAACGAGTAGGCCTCACGTGCGGCAAGCCAACCTTCTCCATGCAATCATTTGGATTGACATAAGCAATAAAACCAGCCTTGCATTCAGTAAAAGGAAATGTTTCTTGCCACGTCGTCAAGCATTTTCACAATTTGTGAGAGAACCCATGGGGGAAAGAGACCATTTTTGTCAGAGCAGAAAAGGAAAACATTGCAAAGATGACTTGAATCACAGCAAATTCCTGTTCATGGGTGAAGACTCCTGTATGGTTGATCCATCTGCTGGGAAAGGCAACAAGCTGGTGAGAGTTGCCACTGTAATGACACCAATGAAGTGTTGCAAAGATGACGTAAATCATAGCAGTGTGTTGGCTGCGTGCAACAGCTCCTCGGACCCATGTGTGGCTGATTCATCTGAAATGAAAGCTGGTGAAGTGTTGTCATTTCGTGGGCTTGTCTGTGGCTACACAGGCTATTACACCGAGGACAGTCTACTGCACTCGTATAACAACTGCACATCACAGTGCCGTACTGTGGTGATCACAGCTCTTTTGACGTTCTTTGTAATAATAGTAATTGTGCTGGGATGGATGTGGTTTCAGAGAAGAAAGACAATATTCTACCCTTCTCAGCAAGACTTTTTCTCTAGCAAGACTTGCGAGCCACATGTGAAAGATCTACATGTAAAAGAGCTGCTGATGGAAGAACGGTGTATGGGCGATCAACACCTGAAGGATCTTCAGATAGCAGCTAAAGAGCTCGAGGCCCAGAAGTGTTTCACTACATCCCTCATTAATGAACATCGCCAAAAAGAACCCGATTTGGCCGGCCTGCCTGTAGAAGAGGTATGCATGAAAGAGGTTCGAATGGAACGCCTGAAATCTTGGTTGATGCAGGACCTTGATGTCGAAGAGCAGTCTTCCCTGGATGAAAAACATTCTCTGGAAGGTAATGTGATTATCTGTGTAACAGACTTCTTAACAGCCTGAGCTGAAGACACCTAAAGAGGAGTGTTGTCCAATACACACCATCTGATACCATCGGAAAAACACAAATTTCGATTCGTAGAGATGGACAACTTGTCACCACCCGAGAAAGAGTTGTTGATCCGAAAAGTGCATGTCGTTAGCGGGACTTAGAAATATGACAGTCCATCTCTGTTTTTGAAGTCGTGTTCACAGGTTGTCGATCCGTATGAATCGTACGAAATACGAATGGTGAACGTCATTCACGACCCGAGAAAAAGGGTAGTCGATCCGAAAAGTACAGTTCATTACTTAGAAATATTGCCGCCTGTCTCTTATGGCTGTGGTCGTGTTTACAGGTTGTCGATCCGTAAGAATCGTATGATTGGAGAACAACATTCACGACCCGAGAAAAAGGGTAGTCTATTCGAGACATGAATCTCATTAGTGGGACTTACAGCCCATTTCTTGTGGCCATGCTCTTGGTCACAGGTTGTTGATCCGTACGAATCGTACGAATGGAGAACGTCATTCACCACCCGAAAAAAACAGTTGTCGATCAGAAAAATGCATCTCATTAGTGGGACGTAGAAATATTGCAGCCCAAGTCTTGTGGTTGAGGTCTTTATTTGTCGATCCATACGGGTCGTACAATGGCTTTTTCGGATCGTGTCAGTTAGAGAGTATTGCACATGAGTGTTTTGATTTATCAACTAAGAATCCGCTCTGACGAGGGCTAGAGCTCGAAACATCAGCTTTTCAATTTCTTCAGGGTAGGGAATTATTAAGTTGAACTTTAATAATTCCCTCTACGTCTCAACAAAAATTTCAATACCTGAGGGGTGGGGTGAGATGAGGCGCACATTCGACCCGGTTGTGAGACCCAAGGAGCTTCCTTTCGGTTTAGTTGCGATCGTCCTCCATGGTTTTCTTTGTAGTCGATGGTTGTGGTAGATAAGATCTCTGAAGGTGCTACCGGCTGAACTGATGCGGTACCATTTTATGTTTCACTTGGAGGGCTGTACCAGTCAAGCTAATAAACGTTAATTTATTTGCAGTAGCAGACCCATCTGTGAAGTTGAAAGCGCGCATCTTAGAAATGGCCACAAAACGCCGGACGTCCTGTTTGATGCAGGACCTTGATGTCGAAGAGCAGTCTTCCCTGGAAGAAGAAAAGCTTACTCTGGAAGGTAATGTGATTATCTGGGTAACTAACTTCAACAGCCTGAATTGAAGACACCCACAGAGTCAGTTGGATGACTGACCCAAAGGTGACTTCAGCTGAGGTTTATTTAAATGCCACTTTCCATATATCGATTCTCCATATATTCGTGTCTTTCATATATTCATTACGTCACTTTCCATACTCTCGTGATCACGAAAAAAACAAGCTTCTAAATGCTTCTGGATTAAAACCATTTACAATGAGATAATGTAAGTTATACAACGGATTCTGAACTTGAGCATTGATATCTCAAGCATCTCATCCACTTAATAGTTTCCTCTTGGTTCAGGTTACTATGTTGCATCATAGTTTCTCTACTGCAGTTAACTTGACATTGGTTGTCGTTGACGAAAGCTTACCTTCAACGCAAAAAAGATCCTTTTAACAATTTTTTAAGTGTTACTTGAGGCTGATGATTAGCCCTAACAAGGTGTCTTCAACGGAGGAAATTGAATGAATAGTTTGAAATTGGAAGAAAACGAAAGAACGATTTCAGCCAAACCTCTCTACAACGACCAACGTTGGAATTTACTGGCTGTTGTAGAGAGGTGACTGTTATTGGGGGATTTTAGTGAACATATCAATGGTTAGGACAAGAAAACAAGGGTATTGAAGAGAGGTGACTTTAAGTTGAGAGTGGTCCGTAGTTTTGCAGTTTTATGACGATTCAAGTAATCTTTTGAAGAACTACATGTACGCCATCAATAAAATTATTACTGTCAGGTTGTGAGTCTTCTTGCTAATGAACATTGCCGCCTTTGATTTAAGTGCTATGGTGGCGCTGGAATCTAGATAGAATCTCACTTTTCAGTGCTTCATTAAATGAAATATCGAGAGTCTTTTGAAATCATTGACAAACAGGAAAATTCCAGTGTAAAGTTAAGAGACCCTGTTAGTCAGTAGACCTTTTGGTACATTAAAAGTTAACTTGATTGCAAGGCTCAAGGACTTCAGCCGACAAGGAAACTGAATATACATGACCTTATATATTTCGTTCTATTGTCTGTGCCTTCGCTGTCAAGCTGAAATTTAACACATGTAGGAGATTTTGTTAACAGTTGCTTTGAGTGGAGAAGGGTGCGGAGAAGACGTAGGGGAGAATGGCAGCAAACACGTCAAAGATACGATAAATCACCATCTTCAAAACTTTACAGCACTTGGGCTCGTATCTTGAGTGACTGTAATACATGTTGTACCCTCAGGGGAGGGAGAACAACGGCAGGGTCTAGTGCCCCCGGGGCTTTCTTGTTCACTCAGCACCTGCAGGCAGGAAAGTTGAACTGCTTTTAGTTGAGTTCAAGCTCGTGTTCTCTAGTGTATAAATGACAATTACAAGTTCGAGGCTTCTCTTGACTGAAGTGGCCGATAAGGCACAAAGCCAATCAAAATGCGCATGACAGTTATTTCATCATGAAAATCTGTATAAATAAATAATTGAGGTTTTAGATGCAGAGATATTTTACACGGTGATTCTTTTTGGCAAAATGATGCTGTTCTGAACGTTCATGATCAGACTCCATGCAAAGAAAGAGGTGTTAAACAAACAAACAAAAAACAAAAGGAAACAAGAACACCCTCCCCCCCCCCCAAAATAATAATAATAATAATAATAATAACTTAACAGAAAGAAAAAGAAAACTGACGAAAGGAAAGTAGAGTAGTCAGTGAAACTATTTTTAATTTCTGTCTCTCAGATGAGGATTCAGGCAGTGATCCTGGTTACTGTGGCACGCCAAGTCCAGAACACAAGAAAAAGAGACCCAAAAGTACGTTTAAATTCCTCTTGATGTGGTCAATGATTCATCTTTATTCGCCCATCAGTGTACTTACAATTATTACATTCAGTAGATCAGTGGCAGGAGATCTTAGCAAGCTTTACTGAGTTTTTCAAAGAAGAAACCCGATAATTATTTGATGTTATATGTTAATCCAAATCCATGGCATGCTTTTAAAAGTATCATTTTTCACCCTAAAAAATTACCGTGCATGGTTATTGTAAATGAGTCTGTATGTACATCTTAACGGCATGTACTAAAACCAGGAACACCGGAACACCGGAACACCCCGGAACACCGGAACACCACGGAACACCCCGGAACACTCCGGAACATTCCGGAACACCCCGGAACACCACGGAACACCCCGGAACACTCCGGAACATTCCGGAACACCCCGGAACACCACGGAACACCCCGGAACACTCCGGAACATTCCGGAACACCGCGGAACACCCCGGAACACCGCGGAGCACCTCGGAACACCACTGAAAACCGTACCTAAAGACTTAAACAGCCGTAATTTTGGCTTTCATATTGTTGTGTTTTTAAGGTTAGGGCTTATTTTCGAACAAGCAATACAGATTCCAGCGGTAATTATAACAATGCCCGTCGTACATTTCGGCAAATAAAACATGGCGGCTGTCTTGCAGTGATAGCATATGCATTGAAAGTATTAAGGTAAGGAAGAGTCACATTTTTACGGGGCTACTTTGTTGTTGTGTCAGTTTATAAAATAGTACAGCCTGTACGTATCGTTTGGTTACAGGTTTGCCTTTCATGATTGCATAGAGGGTTTTCTGTTACCAATAGTTTTCGTGCTTATCGGGTCGATCAGGGTGAAGCGAAATAATCCAAACTGATTACTGACTTTTAATTTGAAGCATCTCCTTATCGGTTGTTCACTTTTCTGTGCCCTGAAATTTTTTTAATCGTTATCATGGTACTATTATTGCGTTAGAAAGCTGAAATAGTTATTTTCAAGTATTCAGTGTTCATTATTCCACTTCAAGATGCTATAAATGTATTGCGAACACGAAAGGAACATTTTATTGACAATACAATAGCTGGAGACTTCAGAATATGACTAAAACACTTTAATGCAAAGAAATAACGGATCACATGCTATAGTGGAACCTTTCCTCGGTTACACGCGTAACTTCAGATCATAGTAATAGTTCAGAACGAAAACAAACGGTTGCTGTTAACAAACTTATTAAAATTATATTCCGTAACAGGCATGGATTGTCACTTAATCGTTCACTGTAAGCCTTACGGATGTCAGTTAGTGGAAAATCGTCCGGAATTACAGTTAACAAACTTCATTTCCAGTGCTATGAATTTGAACTTCAGGCACAAGTACATAACTGAAAACAACAAAAACACCCACAGTCTGAATGAAATCATCAGTGTACATCATGGAAAACTGATCTCAGAGTGACAACTGAATGACACTACTTAATATCATAACTCGAACACTTAAAAAACCAAACGTTTAATTCTCATGTTCCGTGACAGGCATGGTGTGCCATTCTCAAGGGTATTCCGAATTCTACTGTACTGTAAGCCTTGTGGATGTCAATTAGTGGAAAATCTTTCGGCATTACAGTTACGAAACTTAATTTCCAGTTCTATGAATATGAACTTCAGGCACAAGTATACAAATATGGGCAACACGAACACCTACACTCTGAAAGAAATCATCAGTGTACATCATGGAAAACGGATAGCAAAAGAACAACTGAACGACACTACCTTAAATTTTATAGTTTTGAACACTTGAAAAGAACGTTCAATTCTATGTTCCGTGTCAGGCATGGTGTGCCATTTAATCGTCCAAGGAAATTTGAAATTCTTCCTTTATGTAAGCTTTATGGGTGTCAGTTAATGGTAGATCTTCCGGGATTACAAGAGAGGTGCAGATAAATGAGGGCTCCACAGCTTTGATGCACTTCACACGCAGATGGTAATGAGAATCAGATTCCCGGGAAGGAGTACGCAGCTAGCCACTGGCACGATCAGTGTAAGGTCGCCGTTCTTGTCTCGCCACACAATAATCATATGGAGGTGGTTGAAGCTCACCATTGGTTGACTTCAGTGACTGTCTGCAACCTTGACAAACTTTAATTCGTGTGTTCATTTGTTTCATGAAGAAGGGATTTGTATTCGGCACCTCACCTGCAGTGTATGTTCGCTTCACACGCTCTGCAATTGGCAGCTTCTTACAAGATCTTCGTGCTGTTGATGGCACACCGCCCTTACGGCCGGGATATTTTGGCATATCTGTTTTGACTACTGAGGACAGGTTAGTAGTCTTCTTCGAACTGGTTTGCCGAAACCACTCAAGAAAGCCTAACAACTCGCCATTTGCTTGAGCCGTTGCAACTGCGTGAGAACAAATTTTAATGCCATTGTAATGCGGGCAGTTCTTCTCACACTTGTATTCTCCTTTTCCTTTCCCTGGCGTAACAAGATGCGGTCTTTCCTTCAATCTTCGACTTTCCACCATTCTTGCCTTCACATCGCACCCGGGGGCACGGACAATTGCATTGGGCTTTTGAAGAAGCTCGACAGCCTTTTCATAGATTCCCTTGATGGTTTCAGAAAGCTGGTTTTCCAAATATTGGCTGAATTCACGAAACGTGATCAAGGACAATTCTTCACTTCGGTGAACTTCTGATATTGCAGGCTCTTCGTAGTCATCTAACACATTCAGTGCTGCATTGGCTAGTAAAGACAAACCATGGGTGACATCTTCAGTGACAGCATCAGAGCTATCCACCACGTCTCCAGCATCTGACAGAAGCGGCAAAACATCTTCACCCATATCATCAGATCTCTGCACCTCACTGATATTAGACTGAAGCTCTTCCACATCTGCAAACTGAGAAACATCTGACAGCATGACCATTTCAACGTAGGAATCTTTCTCTTCTTTGGACATCACAATCCACGTCTCCTCTAATAGCTGCAAATGGCGTAAAGATGGATGTAGACGGAACGGCCCCTTATCGATAATAGCCCATCTAACATTCCGTGCTTGCCTTTCAGTTAGATCTCTCATCTTAGCGACGAACTCATCAACGGCGGACTCTCTGTTATCCGTTTCACTACTAAGAAGGCTGTTGGCACATTCTACTCTGTTGCTGTAATAAGGTTTCGGTGGCTTTCCAAGTCCTGCCTTCTGTCGTACGACAGGCAGCATCTTCTTTCTCATTGCGTCAGCTTTGTGCTTTAGGAACCATTTATGGAATTGTAGCCCTTTCGACCCAAGCCGCTCACTCCACACGCTCTTGAGAGTATCAAGTCGGACTAGAAACTCTTCTTCATCTTCGGAATCAACGATGCCTTCTTCAAATCTGGCCCCCTGTTGTTGTCCAAAGATGTCGGCCACGATACACTTTCTATTACTTTCATCAACTCCGATTGATTTCAGCTGATGGACAACGTTATTCTTGAAGTGATTAAAACAAAGAAGATGGATTAGATTGGGACATTTTTCTAGGAATGGTGAAGACAAGGCTACCTCACCATCTGTTCCAACAACTTGCAAGTTTCTCAGCTGCGGTCTTGAATTCAGTAAGTGATCTGCAAAGATGTTGTATGTCGCCTTTTCTTTTTTTTGGTGAATCATCAATGGCCCTATCATCACGGGGTTCACCCCACTGCGACGGCTGAGAAGATTTAAGTGCTCGTACGTGGTAGTGGTTACACTGAAGGCACCAAGGTCAAACGTTGGATCTATGGAGAACACACCAAAGTTGGCACCATTTGTACAGAAACGTTCCATGCCGTCCAATTGTTCTTCTGTAGACAGAATCACTATTGGTTCCGGTGCACAAATAACTTTCCGGATGTACGCTGTTTTGTTATCCTTCGCTTCTTCTTTACACTGCATTACAAGTGCCAAGTAAGGATCAGTTCCACTTACTGTGCTGCGAGGTTTGCTATTGCATTTCAGATTGTAAGCCTGCTTGACATCCCTAGGCCAAGAACCAGCACTATGGCCACCCATCATACCACCCTGATCTTCAGCCACTTTATCGATAGCCATCCTTGGCTGGCTCTTACATACTTCCTCTTTAAGACTTGTTATGGTGCTGCTTTGTGTTCTGACATAGGGTTTGTCTCCTTGCTTACTATTGCCGTGTTGGCGTACTGTAAATCTGTGCTCCTCGTCAGTGAATTGGTATTCCACCTTTGTGCGTGGTAGCCTATTGCCTTTGTCGTCTGTGGATTATAAATAACAGCTACATTACCAATTTGAAATACTTGAGTCCAAAAGCCAAATTTCATTTAGGTTTTTTTTTAATTTAAGGGCTCGTTCGTTTGTCAATATTCTGGAATAAGAATATATTCGGGAATATATTCCGGCTACTCTGCTCGTGGGAGAAGAATAGCCGGAATGAAAATCCAGGTAATACGTACAGAATGAGAAGAACAGCCAAACGAATGCTATCTCGCATTATTTCAATTGTTTTTATTTGGGATTGATCCAAAAACGAACGCGCCCTAAGTAAGTGATGGTAGATTACATCATATACTCTACGTAGGGAAATACCTTACCCTGAGGTTGAGTATATAAATTAGTATTTATTACACCCTACCTATCACAAAAGATATAATCCTGTGAAAGTCTCTAGATTCACTGCTGTCCTTCGAGTCTCTGTTGTCATAATAATGCCTATGCAACGTCACCCATGGCTCTCTGAGAAGACTCGTATTGAATGATGCCCTTCTACCAACCCTTTGGAAAACTCCATCGCTGTCCTGCTCGTAATGAAACTTATGCTGCCCATTGTTAATCCAAGACCCTGAGTCATCAGCAAGTAAGTCATTTATGTCTCTTAGTTTGGAGGTGTCCACTAAAAATGACCGGTTTTCCATAACATTTCTGGGTTGAATAGTGCAGATGCGAGAAGGGTCAGGTGTTTCCTCCACCAAAGTCATTAAAGTTGCAAAGACAGCATTCTCCTTTTCTCTTTTGGATAGCTGATTTTGTGATCGGAGGAAACTGAAAATTGGAAGTCGCGTATCATCATGGTGATATTTTCTGAAAAGAAAGACATTGATACATGGTATCGATTAAAGAATATGTCATAGGATTTTCTATCAAATATGGACAACTGTTTGTTAAGCATTTATTAAGGATAAACCGAATTCCTTGATTGGCTGTTTCTTGCTTGGAAATGACTTAAAGATCAATAGATATTCGTTGACTACCTTATTCTTACTAATTTTCGTGCGTACTTAATTATAATTTCGAGAAAATTCGAGAGCCGAATTTCACGAGTATTAATTTTCGCGATTGCAAGAAAAACTATAGAAAAAGTGTATTAAATTTCGCGATTTTGTCAGTGTTTTATGGATCAGTCGTCAGACTTGCTCAATTAAACAGAACCTTCATTGTTTGAACTAAAGAAATTTGAACCAACTTACAAGCTCGAAACAGTAATCAGAGGATGGGTGCTAGTCAAAAATAAGACGAAAATATATTTTTAAAGGTAGATAGTTGCAGTTCCAAAATTGAATTTTTAAAGTATTTTTTTATTATTTTAATACAATAACATGGTATTAATTTTCGCGTGTTTACATTTCGCGCAATATGTATTTTTCATGCGTACTTAATTACTCGATTATTTTGAAATCGAGAAAATTAATACTGACGAAAATTATTTTGAATAAGGTAGATTACTTGCTGACAATTCAATTCACATACCTCTCAGCTGGAAAGCATATCTTGCGAGCAGTAGCTGCATTGTTTTGACGATGTTCAACTTTTTGCCTTTGTTTTTTCCTCAGTGGCGAATTTAGTCTTACCAACAAAAAAACACAAACACATCACTATTAGGAAATAGTGAAAAAAGGATATTATTAAAATATTTCCTTTGACTCTTATGATACAGCTAGGGTCAGACCTTAACTTTAACCAGACCGGGGGGGGGGGGGAAGAGCCCACGCTGACTTTGAACGCCTTTAACTTTTTCAATATTCAACCAAACGCTGCCAAACTTTGCGACTTTATCTAAAATTTATCTTGACGTCACCATGGCCAACGCCATTTTGACAGGCATCTTTTCTCAAATTTGTAATTTTCGTGTTTCTATTAATGAAAAAGATTTAAAGCAATTGGTTTCTCCTTTTTACGGATTTTAAGCACATGTTTATTGGTTTTGAGTATTTTCCAGTAATTTTGGGCAATTTTCTGACGTTTTGGAAAAATTTTGAAATCCAAGATGGCGGATGTTTTGACATTATGATGTAAATGTCACATGATGTGACATCATCATCCCACATGACATATACCAAAACAGTATAGATTTTTGGACATACTATATATCCTGTAAGTTTCATTGTGATTGCTTAAATATTCTGGAAGTTATGGAGGGGGGCCGGAATTCGCCCCCCTCTCCCCCCCCGAACATTTTCCGAAATTTTACGAAGACTTCCTAAGATTGCCGAAAATTTCCGAATGAAGGTCCCAAGATGTTTCCCCTTAATATTGATGAAAGCATTCAAACATGAGAAACTCGTCAGTGTCGAAATCAATATCCTCACATGTCAAAGATACCATTTCTTTTACAGTGTAAATATATTATTTTTCTCAGGAAAGGAAAATACTGCTAATTCGCTCTAGTATATATAATAAAGGCAATTGATGTGTAAGAAAAACATTTTGTTAGAAAACATGTAAGCTTTACTTACAGATTATCGGAGTCCGTTTCCTGATAAGAGTCACCAAGTTCGTCTTTCTGTTGAAATTTAAAAGCATTTGTTGTTTTTTCGATGTTAAAATACGGTAGGGACTGAGCAAATAGCCGGAACAATCGCGTAGTTGAGAGCAAAGTATTCATCCACTATTTAGACTGGATGGAAAAAGAGTATAAAGTGCAGCACAGCTTACCTCACAGTCATCTGTAGTGCCACTGCCTATGTCTTCGTCTTCGCTTTCAACTACTATCGCATCTTTTTTAGTTCTGCCCCTGGTAAGGTATAAACAGGTATCAGAACAAAATGTAAGTAATATGTCACTTGAAAAATCTGAAAAATGTGTCTACTTTCTCAGCTCACAAACGAAATAAAGCTTCGGATAATAGCAGTCACCGAACTAACTTACCTTTCACTACCTCTTTCTTCCGGGGGCCCATCTTCCCCTGAAAAAAGCACAAAATCTTGTTTAAAATGCTTTCCCAAAATACTTCAAACATTTGTTTTCACATAAAAGACGATGAATATGGATGATTCATTGTACTTACCCACGAAACAATCCGGCCATTCTTCCATGCTCTCCATCGCACATGGGCTTCGTGGTCAGCAGTTGGTCATTAGAAAGTAGAACCGCAATGCGTACTCATAGTTAACCGTGTGCAACGGTTCATAATCTGTGTCAGATATTTTTTTGTCGGTAAATCGAAGCTAATCCAACCAGACACTCGCGGCCCAGCCGGCTTCTTCTGTCACGGTCACGCAAGATTTAATCTTTAATAGCGATCAGCCGATCACACGCGTTTAACATGAACACTCTGCTCTCTGAAATGTATAGTTTTATTTCATTTCATATTTTACAAGAAGAGAGGGCTAAATATAATCAGATAGCGAAAACAAAGACCGTTTGGACATGTCCAAGCTATTTAAAACTACTACTATGTCACTCACGTGATCACTCGCTTGTAGCTATAAATAATCATTCACCTATTTTTTGTTTGAATACTCTGCTCTCTGTTTGTGTGAAATATTTATTTTTGTATTACTCAAGCGTTTGGCTCGGAGCGAGTACAAGTCGTACAATTAACCCGGAATGTGTTAAATATTACAAAACAACGACTTATTTTCCGGATATCCCAATTTTTGTTTTGAATTTATTTTGGGAATCGAAACGTTATCGATACGTTAGTTGCAATCTCAGCAAGAATGTGTCAAAGCACGGAATACACGTCATCGCGCCAGGGAAATTAACAAAAGCTCGTCGGACGATGCTAAACGGAGAAACATGATGGGATGGTCTTAGTCTACTCTTTATTTTGGCGTGATTTGGCTTTCTTTTAAATGCAATTCATGAACTGGTTTGGGTTTATTTTATGGAATATTCGGAACAAAATAAATATATGCATGCGTAGCCGGCATGTGGTTTTTAAAAAGCAAAAGATGACGCGGTAAAGGTACTTGATGTCACGCACACTCCGTGACTCACGCAAACACGACTTATGTGTTTCTCAAGTGACTGCTTTTCTCAAGATTTAACTCTGTGGCGCCGTGCCTTTAAGCCAAAGCACTGAAAGAAAAACATTAACCATTAAAACATTAAACATTAACCGCATGTTTACTTGTTACAAGTAAATTAACTAGCCCGTGCGGAAATACCGTCAAATTCCAGTGTTCCGGGGGTGTTCCGGGGTGTTCCGGAGTGTTCCGGGGTGTTCCGGAGTGTTCCGGGGGTGTTCCGGGGTGTTCCGTGGTGTTCCGGGGTGTTCCGGAGTGTTCCGGGGTGTTCCGGGGTGTTCCGGTGTTCCGGGGTGTTCCGGTGTTCCGGTGTTCCTGGTTTTAGTATATGCCTAAAAAATATGCTTATTGGGCAGAATTCCGGAGATTCCGTCAAAACACTTAAAAACGTCAATCATTTCATAGTTGCAGTTCTAGAATATTCTAGAATGTTCTTCGTACAGTCGAAACTACACGGAACTTTAAAATTATCGCGACTTCCTATTTCTCAGTGATTGCTAAAGCCGGAGAGGAACTGGTCATCTATATATTCAGAAAGGCTTTGACGATGTTGCTGTTAATGGTGTCGCTCCTGCAACTAGCAGTCTATGGATTGACGGTAAGGCAGCAACTTGATCCAGCACGGTTAAAGTTATGTATCTTCTTCATGTAATGAAGTCGACCTCCTCCGCTAGCCCTTTTCCGCCTCTTTCAGTAACTTGTTAAACAAAGATTGAAACCGGGGAGTAGAAGAACCGACTACTGCGCGGGTTACAGTACGTGGTATGCCAGCAAAATAAAGACATAAAATGGGGAAAACATTGTAGTACTGTAGTACAGCGACTGTAGTACGTGTTTGATTTTCCAATTCGTTGGTAAATCGGCCTTGTCCGATGAAACTTCTGGTATCTGGCATGAGAACTGTCAGTGAAAAGACGCTTTGTTTTTTTTGAAATTCAATTCTGGGAATATCTGGAATATATAGGTAACTGACAGGCGCGTTAACAAACCATCAAATAACAATCGCGTGCCGATCACACACGTACTATCCGGACTATTTAGAATGGGTTATAAACAGTTGCCTTATTCCAAAAACTTGTGTTTAGACAGATTAGCTAGAGGAATTAATGAATAACATGTACCTTTACCAGATCCTCGATCGAGTTCCTGGTGGCCAGGGCGATGGCTTCGTCTTCATTTTCAAGCTGCAGTTTTCTCCACCACGAATTTGTCATCGGAGCCAACGAATCCTCTCCACGGACAACGCTAACATAAGTACGCGTGGACTTCTCATCTCCATCGTGAAAACCATTACTTCCACAATCCATTATTTTTGTAAACGCAGAGTTGAACGTGGGAATACCGTAATAGATAGTCCGGATAGTACGTGTGTGATCGGCACGTGATTGTTATTTGATGCTAGTTAACGCGCCTGTCAGTTAGCTATATATTCCAGATATTCCCAGAATTGAATTTCAAAAAAAACAAAGCGTCTTTTCACTGACAGTTCTCATGCCAGATACCAGAAGTTTCCTTTCATCGGACAAGGCCGATTTACCAACGAATTGGAAAATCAAACACGTACTACAGTCGCTGTACTACAGTACTACAATGTTTTCCCCATTTTATGTCTTTATTTTGTTGGCATACCACGTACTGTAACCCGCGCAGTAATCGGTTCTTCTACTCCCCGGTTTCAATCTGTCAACACTTTTCAAGCCAGAAAAGAAAACAATAGGTCTTTTACTCACTAACAGGCTCCACGCAGATCGAAAATTATATCGCGCGAGCTATGCGCTATCGTGGAGGAGCGTGGGTTTTCTGGTAAATTGTTAAAATGTTTCTAAAAACTGGTTCATAATTAAATTGAGTTGTTTTTATTTAAGGGATGGACAATTTTGTTTTATTTTTATTTTTTTTTGGAAGAGGGGCGTGGGGGCAAATACGAAAAAAATTCCTGCACAACGTTTGCAGAAGAAATATAAATCGTGCATAACGGCACGAAGCAAAAAAAAATATTGCAAATTAGTCCCGAAAAAATGTTCATGCAGAAAAAAATTTCACTTTATTTTTAATTATTAACTAATTAGTAAAATATTAAGTTCATTTCAAGTCAATAAAAGTCAGTCCAAAGTCCAGTCCAGAGTCCAGTCCAAAGTCCAGTCCAGAGTCCAGTCCAGAGTCCAGTCCAGCTTTTCTATCTGGCCATGTTTGACATATAAAGCCAGTTTGTGATTGACCTTTTTTAAATACATGTAAACAAATCATGTAGAGCACCATTGTTGAGGTTTTGAAATAAAATTAGCGTTGCCGCAGGATACTAAATTAAAAGGCAAGAACGGCTACCTTGAACGGTTTGCCGTGAACCAAGAAAAATTCAAAGATGACGTCAAGATCAGGCAGGATTTTGGCCTTTGTTTTTCTGCGTGTTTATGGACCGAGACAACGTGGAGAATAGGCTCTCCCAAGGAGGTTTCTAAGAGATTTCATTATGGAGTGTACTCTTATCTAAGGCTACTTGGCCTTGGTGAAACAAAATGGACATACCGATTCAGTTGTTGTTAACATACTATTCATACATTTCTTATGGTACATGTTAGCAGATTTTTTTTTTAACATCAAGGTATTTCATCTTTGGTGATCGTTTCCTTCATTCTCATGAACTGTATGTTTGATCACGGTAGTGACATCGTAAGGAGAAGTTATACACTGATCACTGTTGGGGCTTAAAGGTTCGATGTTCTGTTTCAAATTAAGTGAAAGC
Source organism: Siderastrea radians (assembly GCA_964017195.1). Classification (NCBI taxonomy): domain Eukaryota; kingdom Metazoa; phylum Cnidaria; class Anthozoa; order Scleractinia; family Rhizangiidae; genus Siderastrea; species Siderastrea radians. The sequence goes on from OZ024899.1 coordinate 37,846,816, forward strand.
GAGTGACATGAACTCGGTGTGGAGAAATTTATTCATACTAGCATAACCAAAACCTGTATAATTTTTAATAAAGAGCTTTATCACCCACCTACCAATTGGCAATATTTATTTTGGGAGCCTTTTGAAGGAGCTATTTTCATCCCAGTACTTGTCCAGCCATTAATGGAAGCGTCACCCGCTTTAACCGATTTCTCAGAACTGAAGCAAATATCACTGAATTAAGTTTTACAGTACAGTCAGTAGCTTGTGTTGTCAAGCTTTAAAAATGTATAAGTCTCACAAACCTCGAGAGGAAAGGGTCAATATCATGACCTTAAGTGCAACCAAACAGCAATGAAGAGTTAGTTATTATAAGAGGACTAAAGAGCCATGACAAGGCGTTTAAACATGGAGCCTGTTGTTAGAAATTTTGGGAGGGCTTTCCAGTTGGCCTAACATGCCATGCATTCCTGTTGAATCTCACAAACAAAAGCGCTGTTGATGATATGCGACACAACACAAGGACTGAAATGTTGAAGCACTTTTTTTTTGGATCAGTATAACCCTGTTTTCGATTTTACATCTACTCGGATCTCATCATTCAAAGCTTCATGGCCTGCAAATAAAAATAAATCTTACTCAGCAAAATTCCTGGAAATCCAAACTCTTGAAACGTCGATCAGTTTGCAAATGAAGCTCTTGAGAATAATCTAGAATTTTTCCGCATTTTTTGAAGTGGACTGGCACAAGTAAATTTGACGATGTATGTCACTGTTGATAGCATTACTCCTGCAACAGATCATGTTTGGATTAACGGGCCTTTTTAATTCCTCTTCTTAAGTTGGCTAGCTTTTTCGTGCCTCTTTTAGTAACTGTGAAGAACAAAGTAAAATTGCGAACTTCCGGATTAAAAACTTCCATTTAAAAAACAATACTGACCACTTTACGCATTATGAGCATGGGCAAGAGAAAATAAGGGGACAGAGAGGGACACTGCCAGTCCAGGCTATGTCAAGTTCGGAAAAGTTATTTTTAGACGGCCATTTGCAACGGAAGTCTGAATTCAGGACGTCCACATAAAGGCAACCTCGATCTGTTGTTTGAAGTACCATTCAAAATTTTGCTTGTAATGGCGGACCAAGTGGTCTTACGTTTTGTCGATGAAAACGACTTCGAAAAACAAGGGAAATGGTATTGATGCGGACGTTTCGGGAAACAGGCTTCCGTTCAAAAGCCAGTCTATAAATAACTTTTGTGGAATTGACATATCCCAGCCAACGCCCTCAGAATCCCTCTCTGTCCCCTTATTTTCTCTTGGCATGGGTGACTAGGATGCATCGGTGCCCAAGCCTTGAGCGCTAAAAGGGAAATTAATAAAAAATTTTCATTTTTTTGAAAAACAAAACGAAACAAACAGCACCATAGAAAGAACCATTTACCACCTTTCGTGTATAAATTGATCACGCTTCTAAGTGTGATCATTAAACTTTAAAGTTTATACTTGAAAGTATTTTTTCCACAGACTCAAACGTTAGAACCACCTTAAGCTTGTACAGCATAATAAACAGTTCCACAGAACTGAAGTGTTGCTCAGTGGCTTTCATTTAATTGGTACACTTTAGGATTTCATTGAACAGATTAGCTCTTCATCGTCAATCAATTGACAATTACAGTTCTAGAATCGAAAAATCGAGAACCATGACTCACTCTTCATGGCCAGCTGAGCGTGAGCTTTTAAGCATTTTAACAAGTTCCAAAGTCCATGCAGTAGCACATGCTGCCTTCAACGTAGTATCACTGAGCTACTGTACTGTACTGTCGGCTGGGTGCTTTCAGTACAATAACTACTATTCACCGGCATTTTGCTCAGAAACAAGGAGCCGCTATGTTTAGGAGAGTTATGTTATTGTTTATCCTCGCCAGTGGAGGCCAAACAGTAAGTTTATGTGTAGTTTTCGTGTCCAACAAACCGTCTACCCGCACGCCCCCGACTCGCCCATTTTAGTATGGACCGTGATTAGCTTCAGGTGAAACCGAAGGATCAGTACATGAGCCGCTGTCCATTTTGTTCATCACTCTCAGGTCTCGAAAGAAAACGAATTGATAACTTGAGGACTGGGAGCTCGAAAATTCGAAGTACCGTAGCATAGCATAACATGACTGTACTTGCGTTTAAGAACGTGATGGCTGAGCAGTTAATAGGCAGTATTTTCGTAGAAACCCGAGACTCGCACTTGAAGCAACCTTTTTAATTAAGTCAGTTAACTAAATTAATGCCACTGGCAAAACCTAATTAACTCTCCTCTTGAGCTATTAACAAAATTATTCTTAAGTTTTCGTTTTTATTAAAAGCTGAGTCATGTCTTAGGCTATTGGATGATTAGTGACAACGTAAGCAGTTTTTTTTAATCTATTCATGAAATGGAGCGGTTGGATGACCCCGAAGCTGCCTTCTCCTCGGGAGCTTTGTTTCGCACTTTGGTCGCGAACAAACGCGAGTGCCAAACGCGAGTGACTGGTGACGAGGCGCAAGGGACCACGGAAAGGAGAAAGAAAGCAGGCAAAGCGACGTCTCGCCCGCCTTGTCCTTCCCGCTGTCTTCCATCACGAGAGAGACGTCTGGGAACGAGACCTTGCCGTGGCCGTAACGATGCATTATTGTCAACACTAAATATTTGGCGGTCATGCGTAAGCAAACTGATTAACTGATCCATTGAAAGTAAATTGAGGGCCAGACAGTTTTACACACAGACTGCCCACTTGGGGCTTAATCAAATCTCTAAAAATATGTCTATCAATGTATTAAATGGTCGATGTTAGAGGGTCCCTCTGGTTTGTCTCTCGGGTTCCAAATCCAATCGGAACCACTGGAAAACAATAGTTAAAAGATATCCAAAATTTTATTTGTTACATTTGCATACAAACTGGCCGCATTTTGACGAAGTGTGATAATCAGGTACGCAGCGTGGAACAGGCTAAGGCGCTGTTACACTAGGATATTTTTCCTCCAACTTGTCTTGAAATTGGTTCCTTCTGTGAGTACCGGAGAACGGATGACGCAAAACAAAAGACAGAAAACAATTCAACTCCAAAATAGAACCAAATTACAATGTCTCGCATACAAAAGAAGGACAATGTGCTCTGGTACCCGAAGAAAGACCCGAATTTTGTTGCGCCGTTGCGAGACAAGTTGCGCGCAACGTTGCCTGGTGTAACACCTCCACGCAACGCTGGAAAATTTCGTTGCAGCGTTGCGAGGATCGTTGCGAAAAGTAGAACCGACTTCTACTTCCCGCAACGATTGTGACACCAAAAAAGTTGCGAGACATGTTCATTTCAGGGTACTGATGTTACACTGGGCAATTTTTCGTGCAACATGCAAGTTCTATAACAACAAAATTGCGAGACAGGTTGCCAAAAATTTGCCCAGTGTAACAGCGCCTTAACTATGCACAAAATAAAAACTGCCTGTGGCGTTTCAAGCTCATCATAGGTTCAGATCAGTCCATTGAGTCATCCATCAAAAGAAGTCAATTGAATAACATTAATTGATGAAATTCTAGCATCTCTTCCCCAAGCACAAAAGATGTATACATTCTCGGGATTCAAACAAACACGGAGTCAATTATGCATAGAATTCAACAGCGATGAGTGTGCAATTCGGGTGTTTCCTGTTGAAACAACCTCACGAAACTGATGTATATCAAACAGAAGGGTAGATTTATTTGCAGCATACGCATAAAGCAAAAAAATGCAACGTTATTTTCTGTTTGCATCGCGTGGTACACCAGTTCAAGAGTTAGAGAGCGGGAAAATGGAGCGACTTTGTCCCAGTCGCTTTCCAGCCGCAGGGGAATGCCTGAAAGATTTCTTGTGTGTGTAAAATCGACTGAAGTCTGAAGAAGTATTCGCATACACTGATCTTCACCTTTGGCTAGCAAATATTTAGTTCTGAAAAGTGTATCAACAGCAGACAAATGGGAGGGAAAACAACTTCAGTCCTTATTGAAAGTTTTCCATTGTCACAATCAGCGAAACGTGGCGAAAAAATGTTGATTTGATTATCAATACTCTGGACAGCAGGACGAATCTGTTTGTAAATGTTGCAGTGCAGCTGAATTCATGTGGATATCTGTGCAGGTAAAAACAACAAGATATTCGCACTTGTGACACCTTTATCAAGCGAAACATGTCCTTTCGATATGCATACTTGCGATAAAAATATCAGGAAGATGTAAAGACGTTATGATGATGGAAGTCAAAGCATGACTCAATCTGATATATAGCATAACTCCATTATTGTCTGATTTGGCAGGGAAGTATTTGCAGCTATTTTTATGCTAAGTTTTTTAAGACAATTTCGAAAAAATGCTTGTGAATACTCAACTAACGTGAAAATGCATGTGCGCGTTGATTGAACAGATGAAATTGTGAGTACGCGGGGCTGGACAGCTTTTTCTGGACAGGCTCGCGTCAACTGTTGTGCCCTCCAAAACACTTTTCAGCTCGCCAATGTGTTTTCTATAGAATTTTTGACTGCAGCAGTTCGTGGGTTGGAATCTCTACGTTTTGTTGCTTTTACAGCAGAATTTATGTTGTAAAACCTAATGCAAAGTCTAATGTCAAACATGTGCAACTTTGAAAATGGACCATAAATAACGTTGGGTAATGCATGGTTCAATTCTACTTGTTACCGTCTCCCCCCCGGGCATACCCCCGGGGATTTGCAATTTTGTTCTCACTTGGCGGTCTATTCCGGGCACGCAGAAAGAGACAATTCCCCACGTCCGGGACTCCTCATCGACCAAAAATACGTTGTTTTATGTACAAAACATAGATTACGATATTAATTTCCGTGCAATAGCAAAACCAGACGTTTTGACAAGAACTTAAACGCTTTTCTTCAGTTTCTTGAATGAAGGACACTACACTGGCATACGGCTAGCGAGTAAAGAAATGGTCTTCGCCACGTGATTTATTCTAAATATAGCACATACGCACAAGAGGCCCATGAACAAATTGATGGCAGCATTTTAAAGGAGTTTTTCTTAGCTTGTTTCAGCCTGTTTCATAAGAATAATTACTGGACTGAGACCTCTGTTTAATATAAAGCCGTGCATCCGTTTTCATAAAGAGCCTATTTAAGTCGTCTTAGTATATACATAAATACGCTGAAGAAATATTTGTTTGTGACGAACGCCATCCATTCAAGTACGCATCAAACGCACATTCGTTTAACAATTTATAATGGAAGTACCTTCGAATACAGATTTTAATTTTGAGAGATTATTCTTCTCTAACCAGTCTGCTACAAATTCTAGAGATTCTCCCTGGAAAAAAGGCAGTCTCCTCCACGCGGTCCAGCGTCAACCTAGAAGTGACGTACTTGACAAGAACAACAAGAAGTTATCTTCGATTTGCCCCGATCCCCTCCCCCCGGGACAAGACGGCTTCAGCCAATTCCCCACCCCCGGGACTGAAGGGCTGGACTTGTCCCCGGGGTTGCCGGGGGGAGGATGGTAACAGTTAAAATTGAACCATGCATAAGTGTGGAGTCACATGGCAATACCAGAATCAAATGGTGACTACAGTGTAGGTAATTGTGCTACTTCAGAACTAAACTTGGAGTTGACAAAAAAAAAACAACTAGAAAAAAATAGTCAAATTCAACTAAATGTTATTTTTGTTTTGTCTCTGGGCTTCGTTGGTAGTAACCTTTTAGTGCCCAGGGTCAGTTTGATTGCCACTGGTGACCAGGTGACTGCCAGTGTGGAAGAGAGAGAGAAAAAGGTAAATCCGAGTGATCGATGCTACAACTAGCAGCGCTTAATTTTGATCACCAAAAAAATTTTGCGGTTATATGTATGACGTACAGACCTCCCGGGCGACAGTGACCTCTGAAGTGATACGTACAGGTGTCAAGCATTTAACGCCTACTTGGGTTAGTAAACCAGGGGGCGCGAAGAAAAAGCAAGGAAACTCCAAATTAAACCATCTAGTAGGTCATCTGATTATAGGTGATTTTATAATACAAAAGTCCCTTAAATCGGAATTCGACTTCGAAACAATTTTTCCAAACAATGCGTGGGTTGGAATGTGAAAGTGTCGAAAACGGCGTCATCAAGGATAATTGCCTGGATAACCGCTGTAGTATTGGTTGCCGATAAGCTGCTAATATTTACGCCATGCCAGATACCCTCCCACGCACACTTGTGGATTAATCATGAGCTCGTAATAGTATCATTTTATCTCTTGTGAAACAGTTATTTTTTAAATAACAACGGTCGCCGTTATACTAAGCACAAGTCTAGCGCTTATGTGCCAATTCACTTACAGCTTCCGTTGATGTACATAGGCAGGAGTTGTTTTAAAGCTGAATTTTTGATCGACAGAGGAAACATTCCCGGGGAACATTTGACGACAATTCCGTCGAGGCAGCAGTAACTAAGTGTATATAAAGAAAAGCTTTAAGTTATACAGAGTCCAAAACAAATACAAACGTCAGCGACAGTGTAACGGGCCTGTTGTCCTTGCATCAGCGCGAGTCGGAAGAGAACCGGGACTACAGATCCACAAGCTTAATAGCAAGTCGGCTATAGAGACACAGAATGTAAGGTGAGGTGCTGCTACCTTACACACTTTCAGGCGTATTGGAGTTTAACACAGGCATTCGAAGCCTTTTCTAAACACCGTATTGAGGGCTATTGACATCAGGAAAATCATTTTCATGAATTCCTTCTGGACTCTTTATATAAGCTTTGCGACTTTTTTAAAGGCATACGGCTAAAAGGCAAGGGATGTAGAAACTGTCCACGGCAGGCAATTAGTGCCGGATGTGTGTTTCACAACTAAGTTCGTCATTATATGTTTATCTCCTTACGAACATAGATAATTAACCCAATTAATGTTTGCCACTCCATCTGTCAAATTATTCTGTAAGGTTGTAAAGGTTTCTAGTTTTTTAACAGTAAACTGTAGATTATGCAACATTTTGATTTAATTTTATATAATCTTTCAATTTTTAATTTAAGTGTACTAAGCGGTTTGGGGTTTTCCCGTTTTTTAGGACTCCGAGAACTGAATTTTTAACTGTACTGTAAGTAAACTGGAACTAAGAAATATACAATCGGAGAACAAGTACAGGTGAAGGCAGGAAATCTGATGATGATAATCGTTGTGGTGTTGACACTGGCGAATAACATTGCATTAATATTGATGGCAATAATAACATGGGTGGACAACATTGAGGTGAATATGGCAAGCCGATTGTAGCAAAATTCAACTGAAAATGATTTCTTAACTATTCAATCTTTGTTTTAAAGACGATTCAATGCATATTTCAGACAACTCAATGAATGCTTCATTCAATTCAATGCATATTCAATTCAATGCTTCATTCAATTCAATGCATATATTCAATTCAATGCTCCATTCAATTCAATGCATATTCAATTCAATGCCCCATTCAATTCAATGCATCTTCGATTCAATGCCCCATTCAATTCAATGCTTCATTCAATTCAATGGTCCATTCAATTCAATGGTTGACCAGGTCTCGCTCTCAAGAACAAATCTCAGAGAATCTGGGAACGAGAATGTAAGTGGCGGTGGACGCCATATTGAGTTAGGAAATTACTGTAGAAAGTAGTTGCTTTGTATGCTAAATCGGAGGGATAATGGCATCAGATAATGAGTCGTTCAATTTAGAAGACCTACCGATGTTTCTAAATTCTGTGTTGGAAAAAGCAGAGTTGATTTGCCGTGAAGAAAACGTAGATTCGAGCGCAGTGGATACCCGTCAGTGTAAAAATATAAAACGACGACTACGGACTGCGGACTGCAGACTACATACCAGGGGTACAATGCAGACTAGGGGTAAAATGCAGAATGAAGACTGCAGACCAGGGGGGGGGGAAATGAGAGAAAAGACAGCCAGAAAAATTGATACATCTGCGTTCGCAGAAGTTCATAGAAATTATTAAAAACTATTTAATGTCGTCAAAATGTTTGCAATTTCTTTTTCGCTTCCTAATCGGAAAATTTGTTTACTAATTGATAAGTAGAACAGTCTTTCCACCGAGGATTGTCCGGAATACGTTGGTCATAGAACAGTTTTGCTTCAACTTCAAGCTGTAGATTATTCAGAATTTGATCCGACTACGCAAAACAACCTGTGTAATAGCGAATAACCTCCGACGCGAATAAATGTTTATATAGCTAAATATCTTATTAATTGGGACCTGTAGTGTACCAAAAGATCGCTTTTTTACAAATGAACTTTATTTGCGAACTAGCTGAGGTAAAAGTCAAACCCCACCGGCTACATGAAGTTCCCGGGCAGTCACTCATCCAACTACTAACCCCGCCGAACAGGCCTCGTTAACTTCGCTCTGATTATGAACCCGGGGGGGTTCCTGGGATCATGGACTGGTATCTCAGAATTCAATCAGTTAAAATATTTACCTTTTGCTTTCCATTTTGTTTTTAAAATGTATATTGGGCTCGAAAAAATTTTGTGTGGGAGATAACGGAGTGAAACGTCTACCATAATGAAAACGTTCTTCCGAAGTTAAGCCCTGTTCGGCGGGGTTAGTACTTGGGTGGGTGACCACTCGGGAACTACATGTAGCCGGCGGCGTTTGACTTTTACCTCAGCTAGTTCGCAAATAAAGTTCATTTGTAAAAGAGCGATCTCTTAGTACACTACAGGTTCCGATATTTAGCTCTACATTTATTCCCGTCCGAGCTTATTCGCTTATTATAACACAGGTTGTTTTGCGTAGTCCGATCAAATTCTGAATAATCTACGGCTTGAAGTTGAAGCAAAACTGTTCTATGAACAACGTATTCGAATTCCGGACAATCCTTGGTGGAAAAACTGTTCTACTTCTCAATTAGTAAACAAACTTTCCGATTAGGAAGCGAAAAAAATTGCAAACATTTTGACGATTTCAAATAGATTTTAATAATTTCTATGAACTTCTACGAACGCAGACGTATTTCCGGCTGTCTTTTCTCTCATTTCCCCCTGGTCTGCACTGCAGTCTGCGGTCTTCATTCTGCATTTTACCCCTAGTCTTCATATTACTCTTAGTCTGTAGGCTGCATTTACCCTCAGTCTGTATTTTACCCCTGGTATGCGGTCTGCAGTCCGCAGTCCTTGTTTTTTACTGACCGGTTTCCACTGTGCTCAAAATCTATGTTTTCTTCACGGCAAATTAACTGTGTTTTTTCCAACACAGAATTCAAAAACATCGGTAGGTCCTCTAAATTGAACGACTCATTTTCTGATTCCATCATCCCTCCGATTTAACAGAAATAGCATACAAAGCAACTACTTTCTACAGTACTTCCCTATTTCAATTTCAATTATTATATAACATTCTCGTTCCCAGATTCTCTGAGATTTGTTCTGCAGAGAGAGACCTGGTCAACCATTGAATTGAATGGAGCATTGAATTGAATGAAGCATTGAATTGAATATGCATTGAATTGAATGGGGCATTGAATTGAATATGCATTGAATTGAATGAAGCATTGAAATGAATGGACCATTGAATTGAGCTAAGCATTGCATTTAATTGTCTGAAATATGCATTGAATTGTCTTTAAAACAAAGATTGAATGGTTAAGAAATCATTTTTTAAATTTTGCTACAGTCGGCTTGCCATAGGTGAACAATGGTGGAAGTGATAATAATGATATAGGTGATTTCGGTAAGTTATTGTCTTCTTCTATTTTAAGGCTGTGAAATAATTTCGAGGAAATAATTTCAGGAGTCACTCTTTTGAAAGTGTGAAACAATTTTTTTGTTTATCTTTTGGCAACTGGCGTTGTTATCCTAACTTAGACTCTCAAGCACATTTTTCATTTATGAACTTCGTAACTGACGAAACTGATGGAAGACAAGACCTGATTTACGTAGGATGATTATTCATATCCTTGAGCAGAACTCAGGGATGGAATTCCAGACGCCCTATGAAAGGACTGGAAAATGTGTTGAAGGGTCTGATCCAGAACACACGACTGTTGGTACGGTGAGACGACAACCATACATATGTGCAGCATCAATAGTAGAATGGCGGCACTGTGTTGGACTGCGGTCAGGAAAAAACAAAACGGAACGGAATGCATTGTAAGTCGGCAAGCACAAGAAGGAAAATCTGCTTCGTTGAGGAAAAGAACTAATAAAAATAACCTTGTCTGCCGGACATCACGTGCTCTGTCAGTCTTCAGTGCGTTGCCCTATGCTATTCAGATTGTATACACTCTTTTTTTTTTATAAGAACCTTTTTTATAAGAACGTTGAGGCTGAAATTGACCCAGATTTTAAGAACATACTAAGAACGTATCCAAGCTGAGACTAAGAGACAAAGCAATAATTTTGTTCAGCTCTGCATCTGTTTTTGCATCGAGCTAAAAACATAGAGTAACAACATGAATTTCTATCGATTCACATTTTCTTTGTTTTGTTATTTTGCTTGTTTAATGTAGAGCTCAGGCTATATTTTCTTTCTTTCTCAACTGTGAAAGAGTAATAAAGTGAATTTTGCTAAGAAGAAAAAACAACAACAGCATGTATGTCAAAGAAATTTGACACGATACAGCTCACAATGGGCGTTTTAATGTTTCCTGGTCACGTTTATATCAGTTTTCTGAACTTCTATACCACGTAACTTAAGAACATGCTAAGAACATTTTAGGCTCAAAACGTGAAAAAAAATAAGAGCATTCGGTTTCGGTTCAGCCTCAGCCGCAAAATTAGACCTTCTTATAAAAAAAAAAGTGTATCGTGTTATTTTCTGCTGAAACTGCTGCTGCTGCTGCAGTGAAAATTCTTAGCCTTATGCAAAAACAATGCGAAAGAATATACGTACACAATGAATTCAGGATGTTTAATATAATTAGAGCTTAATATTGGACAGTTCTAAGTATTTTGTATCGCGTTTTTTTTTTTACATTTTTCATTGTAGTTTTGATAATGAACGACCCTTTCCACTCCAATTCCTTTTTTTAATTAGTCATGATCACGACAATAAGGGTGTGTTTTATTGATTCCATATTAAAAACGGAACAGTCGTGCAATATTACTGAACTGTAATATGCGATAACCTCTTCTCGGAAAATGGACGACATTCAAAATCAGGCCCTAAGCACCCGGTTAAAATACTTTTTGCGGTCTTAGTCCGGAACAAGGGCAATCAAATACTGACTGGCCCACAGGATCTAGAACATACACTTATGCAGGTTGTACGATAGAAGGTCGATATTAGTTAACGACGGTTAGGTGTGGGTAATAAATAAGTATAACCTAATCCATTCACGGAAACGTATGGACATAACTTGGTGACATGTCAAATTCACGTCCTTAAGTTTTAGAGAAATGAGGTGAACAAACAAACTGATCTTGGTGAAAGGAAATAACTCATAAAATCTCATTCCTTAAGTGTTTCGATGCGGAAAAAAAAGTTCAATTAAAGAACTGAGGTGAGCAAACAAAGTGATCAAGGTTAAAGGAAATATCTCATAAAATCTCATTCCTTAATTGTTCCGATGCGGAAAAAAAAAGTAAAATTCCGTATTCCGGCATTCACTTCAGGCTCTGCCATGGGGTTTATATAAAAAGCTCAGCTTATTCGTTAAGTATTCCACTTCCGACAAGGAAACAATACTGTACATGGTGCGAAAAACATAAAAGCATAAATCCCTATCCCAGCATTCACTTCTCTCTACTATGGGGTTTACACAATAAAATTCGGCCCTCCCTCAGGCACGCGTTGTTTCCGCGTTCTTAATTCGCTCAAGTGGAATCTTGGTAGGATTGGAGTACACAAGCTTGTTACGTTTACCAGATCACATCTGAACCTATTTACCAGAGAATAAACTAAACATCAGCTGGTAACTGATGTTTGAACAGTCAGTTGAAGCAATAGGATTTCTTCTTGGGCTTTTTACATTAATGACATGGACGGTAAGTAAAGCAAATTCTTCTATTTCCGTTTACGCACAGAGTCGATCCTACAGTTAATGTGGTTATAACTTTGGAGTCTGTGGATAAAAGCCTTAACTGTAACCATTCAAATGAAAGCTACTGAGCAGTACTTTCCTGTGGTGTTGTTTATTATGCTGTACAAGGTGGTTCTAACTTTTGAGTCTGTGGATGAAATCCTTAAGTGTGACCATTCAAATGAAAGTTACTGAGCAGTACTTTTCTTTGATGCTGTTTATTATGCTGTACAAGGTGGTTCTAACTTTTGAGTCTGTGGATGAAATCAGAAAGTGTGACCATTCAAATGAAAGCTACTATTAAAGCAGTACTTTCCTGTGGTATTGTTCGTTATGTTGTACAGAACATAACTTAAGTGTGACCATTCATTTTTTACCCGTAATCCGTAAGCTGTTGTAGTACTTTCCTATTAGATCTGCTTGTTATTCTGTTCATTACTTTGCAAAAGAATATTCATCTTTTTTCCTGATCTTGCCCTCGAACGCTATGTCAACTGAAAGAGTGTAAAGTACAGTGAGGTTTCGTCAGGCAAGAGTTGTTCCCTCGTCAGTAGGTTAATTGGAAAATAGTTTGTGACCAACCAGAAAGATTAGATAAAACAGTCCAAAAACTCATTTAATCTATCATAACTTATGAATTACTGCGTCTGTAGTTCAAACGCATTGGAGGCAATAATTATGCTCATTATAATAATGTCCAAATCGTTGTTTCCTGTTTTAACAACCACTCCGGACAGTATGTACACCACCAAATTGAAGTGTTTTAAATATTAATAGGTATATCAGCTCCGCCTCCTCTATTGCTCACGACAAATTATTTATAGAATTGTTCTTTCCCCGCTCAACTGACTTGTTAATGGTCGTTTTGTTTCTCATTAATCTATCCAATTTGCAGAGAAACAGGAAACAACTCCATTCTATATATTGTTTCTATTATTTGTTCAACTGGGAAAGAATAGCTCAACTTCTCAAACAATCTTGAAAATTTCCGGTTTCCAGCAATGAAAATTTCTTTTTAATTTCCGGCATTTTCCCTCGTCTTTAATGCAGTTAGTTCAATAGGCAAGTTCCAAAAAGGCTCTAAAGTTTGTCACCAGTCTCCAGAGTCTATATTTCGTTAGTTTTGTCATTGCTGTGGCGATTTTTGCAAAACCGTTACAAACTTACTACATACATGTTTGAGTTCATGAACAGCCCGTTGAAATTAAGTTCTTTGTTTTCAGATCCCTTTAGTTTGCACCTATAATAACCATCAATCGATTAAAAAAAACAAGTTTCAAAAACTAATCAGAAGTTTCGAGAAACTTCCGTTTCTCTTGAAATAAACACCGGAATGCATATTTATTCAGAGCTCCCTTTTGAGAGACTTTCCCTTATTCCTCGGTTACATCTGAACTGTCTTGTTTCTCATTATTTCACATTGGTCAATGTATTCCTAGTCGGTGAAGCACGTTAACTAATTTCCAAAGTCCTTGTTGTGATATACGCATGCGGCACTTGTCAACGTTTCGTACGTAGCTAGTATCTCTGAACGAGCTCGGTTGGGTTGTTCATATTCACTGTTATCATAGTGCATTTCACTCAGAAACAAGGAGCAGCTATGTTTGGGAAGATTGTGTTATTGTTTGTCCTCGGCGTTGGAGCCGAAACGGTCTACCGATTACAGTTCTAGACTGAGTCGAGTAGTCACGAATCACGACTCACTCTTTATGGCCAGCTAAGCATGAACTAATAAAGCATTTTAAAAAGTTCCAAAGTCCATGCAGTAGCACATGCTACCTTCCACGTAGTATCACTGAGCTACTGTAGCTCGGCTGGGTGGTTTCAGTACGATAACTACTACTCACCGGCATTTTGCTCAGAAACAAGGAAACGCCATGTTTAAGGGAGTGATGTTGTTGTTTATCCTCACCAGTGGAGGCCAAACAGTAAGTTTATATGTAGTTTTCGTGTCTAACAAACCGCCATATCCGCACGCCCCCGACGCGCCCATTTCAGCGTAATTGCCTTCAGTGTTTAGCTTCAGGTGAAACCGAAAGTTCAGCACATGAGCCGGTGTCCATTTTGTTCTTCACTGTCAGGTCTCAAAACAAAAAATAACTTGAGGAGGGAAATGTCTTGGAAAATTCATAGTACATAGCACAGCATAACTGTATTTGCGTTTACGAACGTGATCACTGAGCAGTTAAGGTTTTCATACAAACCCGTGACTCACGCTTGAAGCAACTTTTGTAATTAATTCAATTAACCACGCCACTGGCAAAACCTCTCCTCTTGAGCTACAATATTAACAAAAATATTCTTGAGTTTTTGTTTTTATTAAACGCTGAGTCATGTCTTAGGCTGTTGGCAATAAGTGACAACGTAAGCAGTTTTTTAATCTATTCATGAAACGAAGCGGTCGGCTGGATAAATGAAGTTATCAGTGACCCCGGAGGGCTTGCCGTGGCCTAACGGCACATTATTGTCAACACTGACTAAATATTTGGCCGTCAACCATAACCAAACTGATTAGCTATCCATTGAACAGAAAGTTTTACACACAGATGCCCACTCGAGGCTTGATCAAATCTCTAAAAATATGTCTGCAAATGTATTAAATGGTCGATGTTAGAGGGTCCCCCTGGTTTGTCTCTCGGGTTCCAAACCCAATCGGAACCTCTGGAAAACAATACATGTACAGGCTGTAGTTAAAAAATGTTACATTTGCATACAAACTAGCCGAAGTGTGATAATGATGTAGGCAGCGTGGGACAGGCTAACCGATGCACAAGATAAAAACTGCCTGTGGCGTTTCAAGCTCATCGTATAGGTTCAGATCAGTCCATTGAGTCATCCATCAGAACGATTAGAAAACCACCAAAAGAAGTTATTTGAATAAAATTAATAAAATTCTAGCATCTCTTCCCCAAACACAAAAGATGTATACATTCTCGGGATTCAAATAAACACGGAGTCATTTCTGCATAGAATTCCACGGTGATGAGTGTGCAATTCGCTGTTTCCTGTTGAAACCGGCACGAAACTGATGTATATCAAACAGAAGGGTAGATTTATTTGCAGCATACGCATAAAGCAAAAAAAATGCAACATTATTTCTGTTTGCATCGATTTTGGGTATTTAAATGGTTGGTAACGGCACCAGCGGCATTTTCTCCCCTGATCCTAGAGAGGATTGAGGAGCCAAATGAAACAGTGCTTGCTTACACTTGCGCTTTATTTTGTAGTTTATACAAGACTGGATCCAATTTCAGAATTTGCCTTCTTCGTGCAAGTGGAGAGCAGGAAACTGCTTGCTGTTTGAGTGATGATTTATTAAATGTCATCATCAAACCAGCCTAGGACCCTGTTGAAAAGCCATTGTAACTATTAGTGAATACATGCAACCCAGGAATTTAAGTTTATCTGTTCTCTTAGTTAGAGTTTCATTGCACTTCGAAGAGTTCTTGATTGGTAATGGTAATTGGACTCAGTGGAGCACAATTCAGGGAGTAATTGGCCGAGTTACTATAAATCAGCCGAGCGCGTAGCGCGAGGACGATTTGAAAGTACGAGCACGATTAGCCCTGAATTATACAGTAGGAAGTCCAGTTAATCCTATCCTATCCTATCCTGTCTAAAATCTATGTGCCCTTCAGGGATATATTTTCAATTATCAGTTGCAAGCAGTGGAGAAACAGCTATAAAAAGAACCCATTTCAGTGCACCTGATTGACGCGTGCGCAACATAGTTGTCCGATTACAGCTATCCAATTACAAAAAGATCTTGTTATAGAAACGATTAATACAATAACCTAACTTTAACATTTAATGCTTTCAAGGTCCTCAGAAGAAAGTATTTTTAATAAAGGGGTTAGTTACTGATTTTAAGAAACTGTGGTAATTTGTTGGTGGAAAAGTAAAAAACAGAAATTGGGGATTATCAACCAAGTCGCAAATCAGCCATCGGAAAGTAATGACAAAACTGATGTCTGAGTGTTAAATAGCTCATTTGCTCTAATGAGTAGCTAACACTCAAAATGTCAACTTTTGAATTAGTTTGTGGTGGTAATTTACCATGTCAAACCAGTTGATGAATCCAGATTTTACAAATCATTTTGTTGCATTGTTATCTTGCATTTTAACAAATAGGATTAAATTTACTTAATATATAAGTCAAACTATGTATCAACTAGTCTGCAAACTTTTTATTTTCTCCTTTTCATGTCTGCAAACAATTTATTTGGGCTTTTTTGATTTTGCAAACAATTTTTTTCACGATTTTTCATCCCCCCTCCAAAAAATAGATGGTCCATCCCTTAGAGAGCGGGAAAACGGTGCGACTTTGTCCCAGTCTCTTTCCAGCCTTAGGGGAATGCCTGAAAGATTTCTTGTGTGAAAAGAATCGACTGAAGTCTGAAGAAGTATTCGAATACACTGATCTTCACCTTTAGCTAGCAAGTATTTAGTTCTGAAAAGTGTATCAACAGCGGACAAATGGGAGGGAAAACAACTTCAGTCCTTATTGAAAGTTTTCCAATGTCACAATCAGCAAAACGTGGCGAAAAAATGTTGATTTGATTATCAATAGGACAGGACGAAATTATCTATTTGTGAATGTTGCAATGCGGCTGAATTCATGTGGATATCTGTGCAGGTAAAAACAACAAGATATTCGCAATTGTGACACCTTTATCAAGCGAAACATGTCCTTTCGATATGCACAAGCGGAAAAAATATCAGGGAGATGTGAAGATGATAATGATGATGGAAGTCAAAGCATGACTCAACCTGATATATATGGCATTGTCTGAGTTGCCAGGGAAATATGTTCTTCTATTTTTATGCTAAATTTTATTAGAAAATTTCGAAAAAAATGCTTGTGAATGCTGCATGTTGAATGCATATGGGTGTTGAATTAACAGATGAGGTGTGTACATGGGGCTGGACAGCTTTTTCTGGACAGGCTCACGATCACGTCATCTGTCGGGCCCTCCAGAACACTTACCAGCTCACCAATGTGTTTTCTATAGTATATTTGACTTTAACAGTTCATAACCAGATTGGAATCTCTACATTTTGTTCCTTTTGTAGCAGAATTTATGTTATGAAACCTTGTGTAAAGTCTAATGTCGAGGCAAAAACATGTGCAACTTTGAAAATGGACCATAAATAACTCTGGGTAAGTGTGGAGTCACATGGCAATACCAGAATAAAAACGTGACTAGATGATTGTGCTACATCACAACTAAAAATTCAATTAAGTCAGTGAACATAGAGATGACAAAAAAACAACTAGGAAAAAGGCAGTCAAATTCAACTCAATGTTATTTTTATTTTGTCTTTGGGCCTCGTAGTGATGCACATTGCAACCTGTTTGTATCATGTACACATATCGGGTGATCACACCTTATTTTTTAGTGGCCCTGGTCAGTTTTAAATTGCCACTGGTGACCAGGTGACTACCAATTTTGAGCCCTGTGCAAAGAGCACTTCCAAGGGAGTTCAGTTTTACTGTTTACCAACTTCCTTATGTAAAGTACGACTGGTTGGTTTGTGACAATTTACCTGTACCCCACCCTGTGGTATGGGAATACCATCTCCTCAACAATAGAGTGACTGTGTTCCTAATAAGTGTTACTTATAATATATTATTGCTTTCTAATGCAGTATGCTACAACTGAGTGCCCTGCCCTGCAGTATTGGAATGGTACATTGTGTATCCCATGCTCTGGGTCTCCTCGGGGATTTGGGGTGAAGACAAACTGCACTGAAAAGAAGGATACCGAATGTCAGCGTTGTTGGCCAGGTTACGACTATTCCAATACTACTGGACTCGAGCCATGCATCCTGTGAGTGTAATAAATAAATATATATACTTTTAATTTATCAGATATACACACTAGATAGGCTAAAACCTAAACAGAGAAAATCATGGCCATTCAAACCAACTTGCATTGATAACTTTGATGCTCTGTACTGAAAAAGAAGAGGAAGGAAGAGGAGGAGATAAAATAAAAAGGAGAGAAAGGAAAGAAAGAGGAAAAAGAAGAAAAATATGTCATCTACATGTACAGGAATATTGTACCCATTGCCCATACTACAAGCTTGCCAGATTTCAATATAAAACTGTTGACCAGAGGACATACATATACAGCTATTTCAATTAATGTTGTCAGATGAAAGCTTAAGCCTACGCGAAACGACCACAAGGTAATGTGGGATTTTTATGCCTAAGTTCACCCAAATCACCAATACATTGCTTGCCGTACAATAGCAATGTACACGGATGAGTTTTTATAGTGTGAAAAAAGAAATAAATAAAAGGATGCTTCAAGCATTTTAGCTGAAGCTATCATTTAAAATGTAATTTTTGATCCCACTCATCCTTACAAAAAACAGCAAAATGACAATACCTGGGAACACGTGGAGCACATGCATGGTATGTAAATTAGAAATTGGAAAAACAGCAGTATGAAAAATATGGAACATGATTTTTCACACTCCATAACAACTACTAACAACTGAAAATTGAAAGCCAAATCATGATTGCCGGGACAATAATCGGATGGTGCCCATTTATTATTTGCACCAGGAAATTCTAAGTTCATGACCAACTTCTGACAACCATGAAACTAACACTGATTTGCAACTACCCACACCACCTTTCGGTCTTGTCGCGTACTAAGCTTGAGATAATCGGACAACCTTAATTGAAATAGCTGTATACATGTAGCTCGGGTACACGCCTTGACCACGCAACTGAAAACAACTCACATAAAATAAAATTAGCCTAAAGTTACTGAGTATGGTGCTCAGTTCACATGGGAGCTCTGCTATGAAACTTTAACTTTTTCTATTCTAAAACTCATCAAAATGATATTGAACATGTTCTTTCGTTTCTATTTACCGTATTTCTCAAAATCGCCCCCGGCGTTTATTTCAAACTTGGCATGGTGGACCTGGCGTTTGTTTGAATCTGAGCAGTTTATTTAGGCCCGCCATTTTTTAAGAAATTTGTTTTTCTTAGCAGCTGTGTATTTTGCCCTTAAAACTTAACTTTATTATACAACAAATAAACGTCTGAGGGCTTATTTACATTTCCCTCTTTGATACCCGGCTTTTATTTGGGGCCCGGCATTTAATCAAGAAAATATGGTATTTTTGTCTTAATGTTTTTTTTTGCCCAGTTGTGAATTTATAGGGTATCAAAATGGGATCAGCATTCAGTTCAATTCAATATCGTTCAAAAATTGATGCTAATGATAAATTGCTTGGTGTTTTCATTTGCTGCTCAAGAAGTTGCTTGTTGTTAAATGGAATAGGCCAAGCTGATTCCATTGAACAGTGCAACATGTTAGACATAAGGGTTTTTTTTTTCGACTCTTAACTTGTCACCATATACTGTTAAACATTTTGTTGATCAACAAAAAAATTGATAGTAAACCGAGTGTCACTGGCTATTGGACCCAAAGCTTTTTATTGTAATAATTGTACAATGTAATTGTGTTATTTTGTGGCAGATGTGATACAAATTCCAATTTTCTGGAAGGCAATGTTAAAAAGGTAAAAAAGTGCACAGTATTCTCTCCGCCCATTTGTGAAGGATGCGCAGATGGGAATTATTTTGACAATGAAACAGGACAGCATGGTGGATGTATAGAATGCAAACCTCCCTGTGGCTTTTTTGAGGTAGAGACCAGAAAATGCACCACTGAACATGACCGTGAGTGCACTAAGCAGTGGACTGCTAAAGAAATTTCAACACCAAGTAAGTTAAAGAGTTGAAGTTCATAGTGAGCCTCATGTAAAACATTGTTTGTCTTTCAGTCAATTTAATTTGCTCTCTTACATGCATAGCCAACATGCAGATTACTATGTTATTACTATGTTTCTTTGTTGTTTGTTTATTTGCTTTTTTTTTTCGAAATGAGATGTAATACATGTAGTTAGAGGTTTAAGTCTGGTTCTCTTATGCCGCAGATCTTCTCTTGGCCAAAAGCATGTCTATAATAATAATAATAACAATAATAATAATAATAATAATAATAATAAATAAATAGTAATAATAATAATAATAATAATAATAATAATAATAATTACGTCTGCATATAAATCTCCAAGAAGTCTGGCCAACTTATTCCAGGTGAGTCCCAGGAGTATGACAAGTATTGAATAATGTATTGGAGGCATAGAGAAGCAGGCTTATAAAGTGGACACTTGCAGGGGCATTAAATTAAAACAGTTTATTACTTCCAGCTGCTGTGGACACGCTTCCTCATAGCTAACTTTGTCAATGTTCATTTCACTCGTAGCTATGGTTCCACACACAAAGCAAAGAGATGTTCCCAGTAGCACTGGCACAGAACATCCCATGACAGAGCCAGGGTGGATTCAAGCTGCCAAGCAAAAATCATTCACAGAAAAGAATTTGCCTTGGGTGATGGTTTCCATTGCAGTACCATCATTTCTAGCGCTAGGTTTATCCATAGTGGTATACAAAAAGAAAAGAAAATCCAAAAGAAGGATGAGACGCAGAAAGGACAATGATCCTCCCGAACAGGAGCATGCCCTACCACTTATGCCGCTCCAAGGTACGTTCACTTAATGTTACAACCTCAAATGGGATTATACACTGATTCTCACATGAAAGTACTTGACAAGGACATAAGGATGCCTGTCACAGAATCTTACCCCAAAAAGTTACAGGCCTCTCCTTCCTGGGCAGAACCTAGTATCAATTACAACAAGAGCTAATAAATTATTAAAACATTGTCTTTTCTCACATTATTTATTATAATTGTGTGAACATCTTCAGTTTGTACTATTACATACATAAAAAGTATGTTATTTTTGGAAAAACGACAATTGTTCCTAGACTACAAGCATGTTTTAAAGGGTCTCCCATTATTGTCAGTCGCAACGAAATGAGATTGAGATGATGGTGATGATACATTAGAAATCTCATGAATTATTGGACATATAAGTAATCACCTGTCATGACAAGTTTATACCACAGGTGCACTGAGCATGAGAGGCTTAAGCCTTCTCATGATTCAGCGGGAGATCTTCTGCAGGGGGGAGTAGTAATACTCCTAGTCACTTTATGCTGGGTATCCTGTAATGGACTAGCATCCCATCCAGGGTGAGAGAAGTAATACTCCTAGTATTGCTGGATCTAAGCACCAACCTTGATGAGCCCCCTGGCTAATGTTCAACCCAAAGAACTGAGCATGACATATGACTTTCCCAAACACTTACTTCATCAGCAGGATGAGCTTTGTAGGCAATCAAGCATTTGATTCTTTGCCTACAGGTGGCTTAGACTCGTTAATCAGAGATCTTACCATTGAAGAAAGAAGACTCATTGCAAACAGGCTCAATGGAAAATTCCCTGATGGTATACTAATCTTTGCTGCTTTATAACATTTCTTTCATATACATATCTAGAATGCTGAACTTTCTAAAAATTCCTAAATGCCTTATGGGGATGTTGGAGGATGAGGGGGGTGGGGGGGGGTGGGGGGTTTTGTAAAAGGTGAAATGACTTTTTGTTGTTGTTATTGTTGTTTTATTTCTTTATTTCCTTTGCATTAGTTTGCAGCATACTCATGTATTGAAACAACATAAACACTGGCTTTCGTAATTGTTATCCAGCTATAAAACAAGAGCTAAGTTTTTAGTTAATCACAATTGGGATTTTGTCACACCAAACAATAGCCGAGGTTACACCACCCCAGGTAAACATGATTTCCCCAGTATAATTTTGCCGAGGTAAAATAGCTGGGGTTTTCATTAAACTTGGTAATTAAGGTTACATGAACCCAGGGAATTGAAGGGGGTAAATGTTCTGGCTGGGGCACTTTAACGGGAGAAAACATAAACGTTTGGCACATATGTTTCTTCATGAACCGAATAAGAAGATTATGAAACCGCTCTGATGGATTGGATGCGAGCTGGTTCTTGATAGGTTGCATTTCGAGACGCATAAAGGATTCTCGAAAGACATAAAATAAAACGTGTAGTAAGCCTCAGCATTCCGGTCAAATTCAACACTCGCAACATTGCTCAATCTTCCACACGCGGACACCGCTTGCAAGTTAGGTCATGTTGCTGATCACACACGTGCAGTGTCAAAAACTCGGCTTCTCATTGGTAGGTTCACCTGGGGAAACCGAACGACCCTTCAAACCACCAAGGGTTTTACTTGGGGTATTTTTTATTGTTCTCAGTCACTTCATCACGAAAATTAATCTGGGTAGATTTTCCCGAGGTAAAATCGGTTACACGGGAAAATGCCACTTTCCCCAGGGAAACCTTGTATTTACCTAGGTAAAGTTGCCGTGCAACCACGGCTAATGGCATAAACAATGATGACTGGCCTTTATTAGAAACCATGTTTAATTGTTTATTTGTTTTTCTTTGCTTCTTGTCATTGCTTGTCTAACTTTCAGTTTCTTAGTTTGTCTCTTTTTGTGTTGTGTTGTTTGTTAATGTTTGATTGTTTATTTATTTTGTAATACTTTTCATTTTCCTTAACGAGCGGCGTATTTTTAACAGGCGTTTTGCCGTTCTTAAACTCCCACTGGACAGGTCTTTTTAAGTAATAAAGCCGTATTTTTATGTTTGTGTTTAAGGATATTACCACTGGCAAATTGTTGCCGAAAAACTGGGAGTTCGAGATGCGAGCAGCGACTGGGAACGAGCAGAAAATCCCACCGAAAAACTGCTGAAAGCTTATGGCGAGAAGGATGGAAGCAACATCAGGAACTTTATCAGTGCGCTTAGAGAGGCTGACATGACCCTTTTTGCCTGTGAACTTGAAGAGAAGTTCTCGAAATCTTGTGACCAGGAAGGAAGCGAAGAACATATGGTCACCTGGGTGTAGAATACTCGTTAGATCGAAGGCCAATTGCGAAATTACTTCAAAACATCCACCGTTTTCTCGTATTTTCAATTGTCTTTAGATTTGTATTTTCAATTGTCTTTTGCTCTTTCAGAGAGTGGTAACTATGTTGTTTGAAATGGTAATTAACTTGTATTCAAGTGACTGTTTGAATTTAGGAGTTGTTTTTGGTCAATTTTTTGTTAAAGAACTGGAATACAAACAGCGCGAAAAGTTTATAATGTTCATATTTGATATTATTGTTGTTTTAATACGGATTATATTTTGTTTAGTTTAAGATAGGGTTTTTAATTTGTGATGGGATCTTTGGTTTGGGCATCAGTATTTTTGCGGCCTGAGCTGAGTTGAATTGTAAATGTCTAGTTTTTATTCGTTTTTATTTAATAGTTTTCCAGCATTTTATTGTATTTCACGCCACTTCCTAGCGCTATTTAGCAATGCAAAGACAACCACGTACGTGTTTTGTTTTTTTTGTTTTTGTTTTGTTTTTTGTTTTTGTTTTGTTTTTTGTTTTTTTGTTTTTTGTTTTTTTTTTTTTGCATCTGGTAAAAGTAGAAATGGGGTTATATTTCCTAGGTGGAGGCACGGTGTAGTTACGCCGACTGTGTTTTCACCCTACACTTTGTTTATTTGACTCCTACGAAGATGCTCGACTCTAACCAAGGGAGGATTTGTTAAAGAACTTAAATACAAAAATAGCGTGAAAAGTTTGTAATGGTATAATCGAGTTTGTAATGGTATAACTGATACTGGTACAATTAATAATAGTATAATTGATGTTATAATTGATGTTATTGTGGGTTTTACTACCGGTTATCTCTTTAACAAATTGACGTCAGTTTTTTATGCGTCTGTTCTCTTATTGATGATAAATTTCGTCACAACATTGTCAAAGTGTTGTAGATACACGAGCCGCAGGCGAGTGGATCTACAGTACAAGCCACACGCAAGGCACACTTTGGATGTTACAATTAATGACCTGTTTGCTAGCCTTTACTTTGGGCAACAAAATTTACAGCCAAAGCTTTGTAGACTCCTCCCCCCCCCCCCCAAGTTAATTCTACCATATGTCCCTGATCTTTATTATTATTTTCTTTCTTTCTTTCTTTTCTTTGTTTTTTTTTTTTTATTTTTCGTGTTCCCTCAAAAGCTATAGGGTCGGGGGAAGGGGGGGAACCCCGTGTACAAGTAGTGGCGGGGGTGGCCATTGGAAATTTTGCGGGGAGCTCCTTAAATATAAGAGAATCCTGTCAGTTTCCTGTCAGTGATTTTTTTCCACACTAACAATGGCTTATAATTAGTACACTAGAAAAGTACCGGGAATGGAAGTTTATTTAAGTTTTTACACACTGAGGCACTCAAGCCTTTCATATTTACCCGTTGTTCCCGCGTGGAAGTAACTATATTTTTGGTCAACTTCCCTGGAAGCACATTATGAACTCATGTCAGTGTTTAATAAATTAAGGGTCTTTCTTCAAAGGGTTAAAATATGGCATGACGAGATTATAAACAGGCCGAACCACACTAAGGGGCCCAAGTTTTCGCTCAAAAAATATTTACTTGGGTCTTTAGAAGGTGGGATGCAGTACTGATTGCCCGGCAATACCAACTGAAGTTTTAATGTGCTAGCCTGAGTAAATTCGAATTAAGATAACTCTATTAGTATATTAGACTTTGCTCTTTTCATGTCACATATCTTCAGTTATTGTATTTAAAGTCTGTGTCGAATGTTGCTACCTAAGTTGGAGGGTTAAGACGAAAGAACTGCCACTCAATGACAGTACATTGTTCGTGCTGTGCTTTTCAAAACCTTGACTACATTTTTATCTTTGAAGTTTTCCACGGAAATTAATGATGAACACAACGTGATAAGCGGGCAATTGTTCAGGTCTCTAGACAGAAAATGTGCAGTACGTTATTGAATACTAAGCCTGGCGTGCAATCGCAGACGCAGTTCTCTCATTTCAGCGAGTGTTTAGTGTTTTAGCGTTTTGTTGTTTTCAGTAAGTAGTCTACTTAGGGGAAAAAGGGTTCGCTTGTTTGTTGCTAAACAGATGGGAGACAGATTAGGCCTCCCCTTGAGTGTCATACATTACAAGGTGTAAATTGGCTATCACCCACTTAGATAATTGACACTTAATACCTCTTATTTAAATCGCGTTAGCTGTAGCTTTGTATCCTTTGTCTTTCAATAAGTTTGATCTTAGTTGAAGAAAGTCAGCGGTGGCCTTAGTTTTAATTTGAGTTATAAACTAATCCCGACTTTACGACAACCTTAGTATAGCAAATCGTCTGAGACAAGAGTAACGCTGATAAGTAAAAAAACATACACAAACTTTTTGTTCTACGATTCAGTAGGGTGATGCCAAACTTGACCGGCCACACAATAGGTTTTGATATCTCATTCAATGACAATGATCATGAAACAGCGGACTTAACAAGAGTATCTAAGTTAGTAAGCTGACAATACCTGACAAGGCTCAAAGGGATGTCCTACATGTTTGTTTCGTTTTTCATGTCAACGATCCGTTGGTAATTACGCGCCGGTTGGACTAAATGGAGTGAAAGTGCTTAAAGAACTATTTAATTATCTCGTTTATTGTTTATAATCGACATGTCAAAACCCGGTCTGATATTGCACGTCGAAGATAAAAGATAACGTTCATGTCATCTCTATTATTAGACCTTTCCACAGCAAAAAATGCCACATGAATAGGAGTTCGAATTTACCTCTCCTACCCACTTTGAGGTAAGCCCCATATGTTTTACTGCGTTTCCTAATTAACCATAACTTTATTGTGTATTTTTATATTAGTTAGTACAATCCATTGACATTCGTCTCTATTGGTGGTTTACAACAGTTCATGGCATTAAATGTTATTTTATCGAGGAAACGAAAAGAATTGAACTGCGCTCTGGATACAAAGTCTGTGGGTTCACTTAAACTAGGCAAGTCCTGTTTTTAGGGGAAGAGTGTTTTACTTTTTGTTTTTAAACTGAATATCTACTTTCAAAATGACTCAGCTAAGACGTCGGAATTAGCTGTGGTTATTTATCTCGGGCAGTCTGAGTGGGAGGGATAAATTTTATTGATTGAAGTACAACGGACTATATGCTTGTTTGGCGGTACTTGTTTACGTGGGAGATCGTCAGAATATGTTTTAAAAATCGACCGTTAAAAACCAAAATATACAATCAGCCATTTTAAGTTATAGGTCCTTAAGCAGACTTTAAGTGTAATTTGTATAAAGCGATTACTTCTTATTGAAGTAGTTTTGCTTGCTATAAAAGCAGTTTAGAGCTGAGAGCTATGTCATTTAATACTTGCTGTCATAATTTCGCTTTTGCACAGCAGCGCTTGAAACTTCTCTCATTGATTGAGAGTTTATTCCGCTCCAACCGTAAAAAAAAAAAATAATAATAATAATTATAATATAATAATAATAATAATAATTTATTAATTTATATTGCGCTATTTAACATAAATATGATCAAGAGCGCATTACAGAGTATCTAACTAATAAAAATATGAATACCTATCTAAGTTACATAATATGTACAATTTATAAATATATACAATCAAATATAGGAATAACAATAGATACAAATAGATATAAAATACAGAAATATATACAATGAGTTTGCGACTCACAGTTTAATTCCTTTAGAAGCTCAGGTCGCAAACATGATCAAAAGCAGCAACTGAAATCTTTTAAGCATCGCTTTTCTCGGCGATGCTGTCATTTTAAATTTTACTCCAAGAGGGTTATTATACCATGAAATTGCTACAAAATGCTTGAATAACTTCAGTGAGGCAAAAGCGCTTTGTAATGGCACATTGCTGATGAAACTCATAGCGTTGCGCAGCGTCATTCTCAGGTTCTCTTTTCTAATTTGAAAGTTTGGCTAAATCATTCCAGTGCAGCTCAAGCGGTTTGTGGTCCATTGGTTAATCAAGACAACGCAAACTTAAAAAAAAAACTAAAAAGAAAAGTTAAGTTCTCAAGATTCAGTGAACCCCGAGATAAATGAAATAACACTGTAAATGACGCCAGACTTACTTTAATTGTTCAATGCGGTAGGTCTGAATTGTTTTGGGCAATTTGAAAACGGTTTGTATAAATTTATATGGTGATGTGGGGTATCCATTTGAAAAGGTTAAGGTTACAAACTCAAAAGTTAATAACCACCTGATACAGCAAATTAAACAGCACTATATGAAAGTTCTTCTCAGCAGCTTTTATTTTAATGGTTCAATGCACTTCAGTTACGGGCAAGGAACAATTCGGATCGTTACAATAAAGGACCTTTTGCTAGAGTTTACTTTGGGCAAAGAAATCACAAGTCGCTTCGTGGACTTCCATCAAGTTAATTCCACCATATGTCTCTGATCATTATCATTTTTTGAATTTTTCGTGTTCCCTCAAAGGCTATAGGGTCGGGGAAAGGGGGAGGGAGCTCCCGTGTACAAGTAGTGGTGGGGGTGGCCCTTGGTAATTTTGTAGGGAGCCCTTGAATAAAACAAAATCTTGTTTCGTGGATGTTGCTTACATTCATCGGATGCACTTTAGAAGCTAAAACCACGGTCAATAACTCAAATTAGTATTATTTTTTTATTGGTGATTTCAAAAAATACACCGTTTCTGGAGTGGCCTTCTCCTTTAAGGGTCTTTCTTCAAAAGGACTTTAAAATATGGTATGGCGAGATTAACCGGCCGAACCACACTAAGGGACTCAAATTTTCTCTCAGAATATATGTACATGGGTCTTTAGAAAGGGATGCAGTGCTGATTGCTCGGCAATAGCATCTAGAGTTTTAATGATTCTAGCCAGAGTACATTCGAATTAAGTTAGGCATTGTCTTTTCCTGTCACATATCTTCAGTAATTGTGTTTAAAACCGGTGTCTAAGGTGCTCTGATCTCAATGGAAGATTTAGACGCAACAACTGGTGCTTTGACAGTTCACCGTTCGCGCTGTGCTTTTCAAAACCTTAACTACATTTTTATTTTCTTAAGTTTTCCACCGAAATTTATGCCGACCACACACAAGCAGGAAACTGTACATGTCAGCCGTAAGTTCGCTCGACAGAAAATTTTAACACCAGTTGCAGTACAGTCTCACTGCTAAATAAGGTATTGGACTGCAGGGGCAAACAAGTTACATGAATTCCTACTAGCCCTGCCTTGCAATGGTAGACGCAGTTATTATTTCAGCGAGTGTTTAGAGTTTTATCGTTTTTGTTGTTTTCAGTAAGTAGTCTACTTAGGGTAAAAAGGTTTCCCTTGTTTGTTACTAAACAGATGGGAGACAGATTAGACCTCCCCTTGGGTGTCATACACTACAAGGTGTCAATTGGCTATCACCCACTTAGATAATTGACACTTATTAGCTTTTCTCATTTAAATCGCGTTAGCTGTAGCTTTGTAAGCTTTGTCTTTCAATCAGTTTGGTTTGAGTTATCAAGAAAGTCAGCAGTGGCCTTAGTTTCATTCGAGATTTAAATTAATCCCGATTTCACGACGACCTTGGTGTATAAACGTAGCATGTTCATGAGACACAAGAGTACCATTGATAAGTAAAAAACATACATAATTCAAACTTTTTGTTTTACGGTTTGAGCTTAACGCCAAACTTGACCGGCCACACAATAGGATTTACTGACGCCACGTTGAAGGAAAAGGTTAAGACAGTAAATGATTCAAGACAAATGATCATGAAACCGTGGGGTTAAACTACAGTATCTAAGTTAATAAGCTGACAATAACTGACAAGGCTTGAAGGAATGTTGTTCATGCTCGTTTTGTTTTTCATGTAGGCGATCCGTTGGTTGGACTAAATTGAGTGAAAATGCTTAGCAACGATTTAATTACGTCGTTTATTGTTTATAATCGACATTGGTCATAACCCCGTCTGATATTGCACGTCGAATACAACGTTCAAGTCATCTCTATTATTAGACCTTTTCACAGCAAAGCATTTCACTTAAAGGGGAGTTTAGTTTTGAATTTCCTTTCTGTCCGGCCATTTAGAGAACTAACACTGATACCCTCTTTGAGGTAAGCCCTACTGCGTTTCCAAATTAATAACTTTATTGCGTATTTTTGTATTAACACAAGCCATTCGTCTCTAATAGTGGTTTTCAACAGTTCGTGGCATTAGATGTTATAATATCAAGGAAACGAAAAGAATTGAACTACGCTCTGGATCCAAAGTCTGTGGGTTCACTTATAAATTAGACAAGGCTTATTTGTAGAGGAAGATTTGTTTCACTTTTTAGTTAATATCTACTTTCATAATAGAAGCTAAGATGTGAATTAGCTATGGTTATTTGTCTCGGGCAGTCTGAGTGAGAGAGCGATAAATCTAATTGATTTAAGTACAAGGGCTATATTTTTGTTTGGCAGTACTTGTTTACGTGGCTAATCATCAAAATATGTTTAAAAATCGACCAAACAAAAACATCAAACATAGCCATTTTAAGTTATAGGTCCTTAAGCAGAATCAGAAAGTATAATTTGTAACGCGATTACTTCTTATTCAAATAGTTTTGCTCATCATGTTAAGAAGTAATCGCTTTATTAAAATAAAGCAGTTTAGAGAGCCTTGTCATTTAATATTTGCTGTCATAATGTTGGATTTCCGCTCCAATCGTAAAAAAAAATAATACAGTAAGTTTATGACTCACTGTTAAATTCCTTTTTACGCCGGTCGCGAACATGATCAAAAGCATCGCTGTTCTAGGCGATGCTGTTGTTTTTAAGTTTACTCCAAGAGGGAAGTTATGCCATGAAATTCATTAGCGACAAAATGCCTGAATAGCTTTAGTGATTGCAAAAGCGTTTTGCGATGACAGATTTCTATTAAAATCATAATTGTTCAAGTCCTCTTTTCTAATTTGAAAGGTTGGCTAAAACATTTCAGTGCTAAAGTAATTTGTGGTCCATTTGTCAATCAAGACAAAACAACTTTAAAAAAAGAAAGAAAAATTAACTATAAGGTTCTCAAGATTCATTGGACCCCGAAATAAATGAAATCACTGCGACTTACTTTTAATAATTGTTCAACGCGGTAGGTCTGAATTCTTTTGGGCAATTTGAAAATAGCATAGTTAATAAAAGGATCTGGTTATGAAGCTCAGCAAAGTCCTTTGTTTTACGTTTTGTTATCGTTTTTAGCCTTGACCGTGCACAAACAACAATAGGATTTGAATGTTACATGAGCAACTAACCAATAAAAATGTCACAGCTAAGTTATTCAGCTATAGTGTGCGAACGTAAAACAAGATTGTGCACGGTCGTAGTACTTTCAACATAGATTGCAGCACCTTTGTTATGGCCTTTGAAACTTGCAAGGTTTCATAACCAGTCCCTCGAGTAACTATGAAAATAGTTTCTTCAAATCATGGTGACGTAGGGTTTTCAGTGACCTTAGAAACAGTTAAGGTTACAAACTCAAAAGTTTTGAAAGTTGGGCTAAATCATTTCAGTGCAGCTTAAGCCATTTGTTTTCCTTTGGTCAATCAAAACAAGACAAACTAAAACAAAAAAAGAACAGAAAGAAAAATTATGTTTTCCAGATTCATTACCACGAAATAAATGAAATAACACTGTAAACGACGACAGACTTACTTTAATTGTTCAAAATGGTAGGTCTGAATTCTTTTGGGCAATTTGAAAACGGTTTACACGGTTTTCAGTGACCTTTGAAAGGGCTGAGGTTACAAACTCAAAAATTAATAACCACCTGTTATAGCAAAATAAACAGAACTGCATGAAGTTCTTTTCAGCGGCCTTTATTTGAATGGTTCAATGCACTTTAGGCATAGTATAGCAAAAAAATACCACGGTAGAGTATTACTCATTGGATTTCATACCCATGGATTCAATTCGTGACTGTACCACGAACCAAATGACATGACTCAACGGGTTAAACCCTTGGAGGTGAGATAAAAGCCATTGTGGTATGAGTTTTTATCTTACACTACGGCTACATATTACCGAGGGTCAAAAAGTATGTATTCAGTTTTTTTTAAGCGGCTTTGCTTTCCTTTCCTTGTCCATGGGTGACATGATTGTAGAAATACGATTTCCAGACCCTTGATCGTGTTAAGAGGGGCATAAAAAGATTAACGCCGGCCAACAACGGATACCGGAAAATACCGCGGGTGCTGATCTACGCGTGTTCACAAAAGATTCACTTCTAATGCTTCCGTCTTAACAAGGCGGAAATTTTTGCCGAACTTTTCAGCTTTTCGTCTCTTTGTTTATACAGAAATGTTTAGTTTCTCAATGCTAAGCTCAAAATTGCATGGGCGTTGAGAATATGTACATGAAATACTTAAATAATTTCAATCTGTTCGTATGTTTATGGAAATGAACTTGTATTCTCGAAGCTGCTGCTGGAGGGGGGGGGGGGTTCGTTTTTTTTTTTTTTGAGGGGGCGCTGGCTGACCTAAAGTTAAGTTCTAGAAATACTAATTTGGTCGTTAGATTCGGGCGATATTAAATCATATTACTGCGCTAGCTGATTTCTGAAACTGACTGACGGTTTTATACACTCGTATAAGCGGCTCTCTTTTTTATTCTAGCTGTCGTAACTGATGATCAGCTGACGTTAGTCAGGGGAAGAGAAGGAAGCTACTGTTGGGGTGAAGAAGACTAAAACAGCGCAGCGAAAAAACAATGATTATCATTATGATAGTGACACTGGCAAACAACGCTGCGTTATTATCGTCAATAATAATATTATTATTGATAATATGGATCGTCAATAATGACAGTGATGATGACGATTATGATGACGATGCCGGTGACGATGAATTCGGTAAGTGGGTTGCCATGACTGCTTTTTAGCTACAGCACGTCATATCGATGACACAATTTCCGATAACGGAAAGGCTTGATGCTGCCCAAAGTTATAATATTTCATGTATCACTATTTCCCCTTTCAAACTCAATGAACCACCTTAATACTCGACAGTTGAGTGTTGTTCTCTGCTTTTGATTAGATTCACAGTTTGCCGTGAATTTTCAGTCTCCATTTCATTAAGCCTTTTTTCCCTGTTTGTATAATTTTTTGTTTCTTTCCTGCCCATGTACTGCATCGAGATGCCACGCCAATTCCAGGCCAAGCCAATTCTTTGTACAACGTACAGTGCACTAATATTTGATATTCAATAACGTTTACGTCATGAAAGTTAAGTGTTATTAAATAAATTGACGCAGAAATCTTTTCATCTTTAATTTAACAGTGTTTAGGGAAGAGATTCCAGACGCCTTAGACTTAGGAGATTGAGCGTGACCACTCATTTATTTCAAGCGAAAAGAGAAAGGGACAATTTATAACATCAGCATTGGATGGAGCGACCGAGATCTCTTTAACAGTCATGGGCTAAAACTGAACGAATAGGGCATAACGAGCACACAGGAAATTAAGGCGTGTCGAGGACTTCAACCGCTCCTTTAGTAGACATAGATTAGGGTACATATGCATATAGACTATCCCACCTTCTGTCATCTATGGGCTGACAAAATAGAACCACCTTGTACAACATAATAAACAGCACCAAAGAAAAGTACTGCTCAGTAGCTTTCATTTGAATGGTCACACTTTAGGATTTCATCCACAGACTCAAAAGTTAGAACCACCTTGTACAGCATAATAAACAGCACCACACCAAAGTACTGCTCAGTAGCTTTCATTTGAATGGTCACACTTTAGGATTTCATCTACAGACTGAAAAGTTAGAACCACCTTGTACAGCATAATAAACAGCACCACAGGAAAGTACTGCTCAATAGCTTTCATTTGAATGGTCACACTTTAGGATTTCATCCACAGACTGAAAAGTTAGAACCACCTTGTACAGCATAATAAACAGCACCACACGAAAGTACTGCTCAGTAGCTTTCATTTGAATGGTCACACTTTAGGATTTCATCTACAGACTCACAAGTTAGAACCACCTTGTACAGCATAATAAACAGCACCACAGGAAAGTACTGCTCAGTAGCTTTGATTGAAATGGTCACACTTTAGGATTTCATCCACAGACTGAAAAGTTAGAACCACCTTGTACAGTATAATAAACAGCACCACAGGAAAGTACTGCTCAGTAGCTTTCATGTAAATGATCAAGTAGACCGAACTGAATTTTAAGAAATATTAATAGAATGAGGCAGTGGACATTCCCGCACCACAAGAAAGTTAATTGATTTGGATTGCCTATATTTGCAGAAACTATTTATGCATCCCTGGTTGAGAACAAACCAGCTGAAAGACGAGGATTTTTCTAACACCGCAAAATCAAGAAATTAGTGAGTACCGGATCACGAATGACGTAAAACAAAAAAAGAAACAAAATACAGAAAACAATTCAACTCCAAAATAAAACCAAAGATCCAGAAATTGAGGCATGCTAGCTGAAAAACCGTGATAAGCTCAGTATAGCTTCCAAAGTTCTTTTCATATACATTGAATCCAGAATCTGTATTGAATCTGTTAGTTTGTATTGGTAATCTGTTTTCCTAATCTCTATTTAGCACCTATTATCTTCATTTGTAATCTATTCCTGCTCTATAGAGGTTAATGTAAAGACGGATTTTTACCATGTTTACTATATTTTAATTTTCTACCCGCCTCAATTATAACTTTTGCGATTTGCGGGTAGAACCGCACTATTCCTGTATTTTAAAAATATGATGAAATAAATAAAATGTACGTAAATAGCATCATGCCACAACTAAGATCTTTAAAGATAACATGGCCAGAAGCCCAAAGCAACACTCAAGGTTCACTGACGAGGTGTGATCGCAAAATATGTATATAAGCACTTATAACAAGCCCGGGCATGTTCCCTAACGAATGCAAATTATGCGGAATGGATTTCGCGCGCTTTTTTGGCAGCGACTTTCCCTACAATCCCATTACGTCAGCTTACTTCTTATTGGACGATGTAGTCCGTGTAAAGAACACTGTCCCTCTCCAAGCCAGTGAAGCGTTAAAAGTCTCCAAGTCCTTTTGTTAATGAATGTATGCACATGTTTCGTGCAATGAAACGAAGATAAGTAGTTGATCGACGTTCTTCCCTGTTCAAAGCTTTTTACGCTGCAACTAGAAGTCGATATGTTCAACGAGGTTATTTTATTTCTTATGGTTGCCATTGTAGCCGAGACAGTAAGTATTTGTATCGGTTTTCTCGCTTTGCAGACCACAACCCGACCACAGCGCTAGCAAGTAAACATGGACAAATCACGCCCCTGGCGTGCCCATTTTAGAATATGCTTTATAATTCTAAACGTGGGTAAATGAAGACTGATGGATATACCGCTTTTAGGGGGAGCAGGGATGGCGCAGTGGTGAGACCACTCGCGCCTCACACCAATGTGGCCCAGGTTCGATTCCCGGTCCCGCTGTCATATATATGTCGGCTGAGTTTGTTGTTGGTTCTCGTTCTTGCTCCAAGGGTTTTTCTCCGGGTTCTCAGTCCACAAATACCAACATTTCCAAATTCGATCTGGAATCAGTGCACAAAAAGCCACTCTGTGGAGATGCCACTGCAAAATTCCAATTTATTTTTATTTATTTGTTTTTATTTCATTTTAGTTAACGTGATGTTTTCCGGAGTGACAGACTCTGGCAACTAGGTGGGCAGGAATAATTTCTTAAAAGCTTAAAACCTTACATGCGTTTGACGGTATGAGAACTTCATCCCGACGCGCCAGTTGGCAATATTTATTTATAGGCCTTGGCTTGAAGTAGCTTTATTTTACTCCATCCACCCAATTAACGGAATCCTATCTAAGGGGTTTCCGTGTAAAAACTTCCGATAATCTTTCAGTTCTAAAAAATATTATATTTTGAGCTTAGGCGTTATAAACTGCAAATCTACACTGCCTGGAACGAACGACATGTTACACTGTAAGCTAACCGGAAACCTCCAAAAAAAGTTCAAAATAATATTAATAAGCTCAACACATTTGGCATGGAGCTTTCGTCCTCTTTCGATTCACCATTTCTTCACTGTTGCTTAATTGTACATGATCGGAGGTCATAATATTTGTCCTTTTTCTCCCATGTTTTTTTAAAACACAAACAAAGATATATCTTCCTGTTTTCGATTCTTCTTCTAATGAAGAACTAACAAAGGGCTTCTCAAGAACATATGACTCAAAATCAAATCTCAAATTTTAAACAGTTGAAATCCTGATGAAGGGCTATTTGAATTGAGCAGAACATTTGAGAAGCTGTACTTTCCTGTGGTACAGTTTGTTTAACTGTACACTGGGTTGTTCTGCCTTATTACCCTGTGGATGAAATCTTCACCATTCAACAACAAACACATCGATTGAGCAGTACAGTACTTATACTTTTCTACTGATTTGTAGCATACCAGTGTACTAGCTGTTGAGTATTTTAAAATAATCATTACATAATTAGTTCAACTTGATAAGTCAGCAGTATTTTTCATAAACAGTACTTTCACTGTGGTGCTGTTTATCAGCGCTGCGCTGACAAGGGAGTTTTAACTTAGCCGGAGTCTGCGGATGAAATCCGAAAGTGTGAACCTCAAATAAAAGCTATTGAGCAGTACCTACCGGTGTTGCCGAGTGTTATGCTGTACTAGTTGGTTCTACGTTATAATCCTGTGGATGAAATCTTGGCCATTTAACAATTAAATGAAACCTACTGAGCAGTGCAATACTGACATATACTTTCCTGCTGCACACGCAATGGTATACTGGGGTGCTGTGTAGCACACTAGTGTACGGACGGTGATGAAATCCTAAGGTGTGACCATTCAAATTAAAGAGGTAGGTACATCTTGAGCAGTGAGGCCTCTGTTACTTTGTAAAATTCATCTGATTAATCTGATTTGATTTGATTTATTTAATACATGCATTTTCTTTAATGCTCTACAGAGCATTAACTTTTGAGGCCTTGGGTGAAATCGCTTATTCTGGCTAATCCTGAAAGCTGTTAGCTATTACTTGTGAATAGTGCTGGACTGCCTTTATATAAACATATTTTGCAGAGTTTTATTTAGGCACTATCAGAGTCTTTCTACGTTAGGAAAAGCAGGAGTTATTTTTCTTTCTCAGAATTTAAAAAAAACGTTTCGGCGCGGTTTTAATTTTAACAGATCGGGAATTGCATTATTTTTGCCATGTCATAGGCTCGGATCGCATTTCTACAAAAGTGGTTGTTTCTTGCTTTCAAATGAAAATATGCTTATTGAGCAGAATTCCGGAGATTCCGTCAAAACACTTGAAAACGTCAATCATTTCCTAGCTGCAGTTCTAGAATATTCTAGAACGTTCCTCGTACCGTCGAAACTACAGAACTTTAAACTCGGCTATCGCAACTTCCAATTCCTCGGTGCTTACTAAAGCCGGAGTGGAACTGGTCATCTATATATTCAGAGAGACTTTGACGATGTTGCTGTTCATGGTGTTGCTCCTGCAACTAACATTCTATGGATCGACGGTAAGTCAGAAACTTGATCAAGTACGGTTAAATTTATGTATCTTCTTCATGTAATGAAGTCGACCGCTAGCCCTTTTCCGCCTCTTTCAGTAAGTTGTTAAACAAAGTAAAAGCGATGCTACAAGGGACAAAAATTGCCAGCTTTTTTGCTTGCAAACTGTTCGTCCGCGCGTTTAGTTTTAAGCCGGTTCCACCGATTGCTCGACAATGTAAGATCCGGAGAATCTCATGATAGTTACGCGAGCGGGAATTAGCCAGTTGTAGTCACGAACCAGCATTTAATTTGATTCTTCGTTTTTAGGACGAAGCTTAGCAAACTAACAAACTGAAAAACCTCTTTTAAACCATATAATCTGAGATGCTGTTGCATTTTCTCGAACTTAATCTCAAATATTATTAGGTTTTTACATGTCAAACTGAAGGATTATATTTCCCCCATAACTTGAGCACGTGGATTTTGGGGCGCGGTTTGCACAAACGCTTTCTCGTCTCCATAAATTAAAGAAAGGCTTCGTCTTTTTAATAGTACTGTCTCGCGATCCAGTAGCATAATTAAAAAAAATTGTTTTACAAGCTTTACTAAACAAGAAGACTCTTATACTGATGTAAAATCACTGCACGGGTGCGGGATGTTTTTATTTGCAAATTTTATTCGCTTCGATGATTGAGGTCATTCAGCGAAGTATTGCGTTTTTGCTTCGATCGATCAGATAAGGTCTTTTAAGTATCGTTTAAGAAACAATGCGGACGACATAAAAAATGTCTTAATATCATCCGCAGTTAACTTGCGCTACTCCTAGAAAAGAACATTTTTGTCTCGACTAGACAGCACCAGACCGCTATTGTAGAGTTACTGTAGAACTAGGCTCTTTGTATTTTTATTGGCGTCTTAAGATTAAACCTGGCATTTAAGATGTTTACTCAGTTCAGTCGGAATGATTAAAAAAACTGGAGTATGTTTGAATTCCACCGACACGATTACATGACCTTTTGTTGGCAAAGACGTGAGGAATAAGGCAGCGAGTTTTATATTAGACACGAATATGAAATAAAAATAACAGTAGATGTTTGTTGTATTTTTACCTGCATGAAGAACGACCTCTTTACTTCTAAGAGTGACTACTATGTTATGCTTTATACAGCCAGTGGCATCAACGAACGAAAAAGTACTTCAGTCTGTTAGATATAGAAAGTAGTATACAAGAATACTTATCATAACATACATATCATTATTAACATATGACAGAGTAATGGGCTCCTGTATATGAACAAGCTAAATTCCTTCACGTAATCCCCTGTTAATGATAGGAAAAAATAGATATAAACTGTAATCGCATGGATAATAATACGATGTGATAAAACAGTCCATATATTTGCGCAGCAGTAGCCGATACTATGATATCGATCGAGGGCTCGGCGTATTTGTCACTTGAAGAGTAACTGAGGAGGCTGCTTCCTTTGTGCGTCTTTTTTTGTTTTTGGTTATCTACAAATAAAAATTTAAAAAATCAAGAGCAACTGATTGAGCTTTTAAAAGCTTACAGGAATTATCGTAAAAACTGTGGGCCTCAGATGTTTGACTTGTTCATGTATCTCTATGACTAGCTGTTTTAACATTTGAAATAAAATCGTTTACTCACGCGATATAAGTTGAAACCGTTTATAGTCACGCGATCTTGAAATCGCATCTGAAGTAATGTACAAAACGACATCATACTGACGTATTTCCCATGATATTTTCGTTCGCGTATTTCTGTGGATGACACGCATCAGGGACTGCCTTTTAAATTAGGGGAATCCCCCACCCACAGTCTCCATTCTGTGCCGTTTGTATTGCTTCAGTACGTTAATAAATGTACCCTCTTAAACGTTACACAAACGCAGAATCGTTCTTTATTCATTTACGTGCACCGACGTTTAATTTGCTTATGTGGCTATCGACAATAAACGTACGTTATTTTAATTTTCCAATGACGTACTCGACGTTACCTCGGACAGTAATTATTCTTCTCGTTATGACTTGCTTAAAGTGTTGTATGGTTATGCATGCCAGCGAAATTTGTTTTCAGGCTAACAGATTATATTTAACAATTAGATTATGAGCTCGAGATTTCTATCGCGTGATAGTTGCCGAATCAACTATCACGCATAGAAATCGAGAGCGAATAATCTAATTGTTTTAGTATAAATCTACTAGACGTTCAAAACTTAACAGCAGACACTACATGTTTTTATTGAAAAATGATATAAATAGGTCACACCACGCGCGGAAAACACTCTACTCACTATCTACAACAGAATAGATAGTGAGTAGCGTAGCCAATCAGAGAACAGCATTAGTGATAGAACGCTAGTAGATTTACACTAAATAAAGATAGAATCAATGAACTTAAAATAAGATTAAACGAAGACAAGAAACTGTGAGCATTAGGTTGTAGATGTTGAAGTTCAATTTTATCCTTGGTTCAATTTTTATTTTCTTTTGTTTCAAATTCATTGTCATATATTAACATAAAAAAGAACAAAGGAAAATAAAAATTGAACCAAGTATAAAATTGAACAACAACAGAGACATTGTATTGTGCACTGCGATTAGATCCATCATCATCTGGATTACCGTTTTGGCGAAATACACCCAGTAAATAGTTGATTTAAGCCCTGAAAGATTTATACAAAAGCAAAAAAGGAATTGAATTGGGAAAAAGAGAAACTCTTACTTAACAGCATAGCTGAGAAACGCGTGGCCATCATTAAAAAAACTGTTTAAAATATGCAATAAATTTTTCATTCTTAGCTCTAAATGGCACAGATTACTACACATATTTTACAAATATTGACAACACAATGCTTCAACTCAAGACAACTAAAGATCACGAAATGTTTAAACTACTTTGACTTAGCTAGCAATGCAGGAGCATTCAGGTTGTTGTGAACGTTACTCCTATGGGAAACACTGAGTTATATCTTGTATTTATAAAATTAAAACCAGTAGAAATTCTAGCAATGCGCCGATCAATTCGAAACTTCAACATCCCCCCCGGGCATACCCCGGGTATTTGACTGTACATCGTGCCCGGGGAGGGGGGATTTGAACGTTGCGTTGGAAGGGTGGGGAATTTGAACCGGATTTACCTCTTGTTCTGACGTAATAGGCCTGTGAATTGTTTCGGTTTTTGCGGGGTCTGACGGATTTACAAGATAGAATTTCGCCTTTGTTAGTGAATAACTCTTTGAAAAGGGTCTTTAAAAGAAGATTGAAGGTGTCATTACGGCATATCTCTCTCTGATAGAAGACCAAATTTGTCTCTGAGGAGAGGCAGTTCAGTACTAATTGGTGGGGCATTTGAACGGCTTTCTTGCCCCGAGGGGAGGGAATTT
This sequence comes from Siderastrea radians, assembly GCA_964017195.1. Lineage (NCBI taxonomy): Eukaryota > Metazoa > Cnidaria > Anthozoa > Scleractinia > Rhizangiidae > Siderastrea > Siderastrea radians. Next base: position 37,886,551 of record OZ024899.1, read on the forward strand.
GAACAAGCTAATCTTCAAAAGTTCAATTGATCGGCGCACAACCTTTGCGACCTGCCCGGTGTTAGTTTATGGAATCCCAAATAAATAGCTTCCCCAGCCAAGTCTCCACTGATTAAAATTAATGACTGAGGGGAATTTTTATGTATGCGAGCGTGGGTTAAATTAAATCGATTCACGACTAGCCATGGCCGGAGAAAGAAACGGCTGCGAAATCTGAACCGGTTGAGGTGCAATGAGAAACTCGGCTGAACCGCTGTCAGCTCCACTGTGGCTCAATGGGATCATGAATAGCTGAGAAACTATACAGCTGTACCTCTGATTACTCCTGAATCTAGTAAAAGGATTTAATGCCAAACTTTTAGCTTGAAATTGCCTACTGTTTTCAACTTCTTATAAAACCTTTTTACCTTCCTTGGTCGTGCACGACAGTAGTCAGTTTTAGTATTCCCGAGAATCTGCCGGTCCGACAAACAGCTATTGTCACGCGAGCGGTACTGATTTAAAGTAATTTCATGGGTCTTACTTCGGCTAGAAGGCAAAGAATTTGCCAAACAATTAGTGTATTATCTGAATGGTTACAGCCACAGACTCAACAGTTAGGACCACCTTGTACAGCATAATTAACAGCACTACAGGAAAGTACTGCTCAATAGCTTCCATTTAAATGGTCACGCTTTAGAATTCTAGGTACGTTGCATTTCAAACAGGAATGCTGAAAAGAAATCCCGCCTTTGTTTACTTGCGGCCAATATATACCCTGGATGCCGGAGGCGTTTCTGGCGCCTCGAACATCGATCGAACACGCGTTTGGAGGTTACCGAGTTGCGTTTGGAGTTGCGTGTGGAGTTGTTTCGCTTGGAGTTGCGTTTGGAGTTGTTTCGCTTGGAGTTGCGTGTGGAGTTGCGTTTGGAGTTGCGTTTGGAGTTGTTTCGCTTGGAGTTGCGTTTGGAGTTGCTTGTGGAGTTGCGTTTGGAGTTGCGTTTGGAGTTGCGTTTGGAGTTGTTTCGCTTGGAGTTGCGTTTGGAGTTGCTTGTGGAGTTGCGTTTGGAGTTGCGTGTGGAGTTGCGTTTGGAGTTGCGTGTGGAGTTGCGTTTGGAGTTGCGTTTGGAGTTGTTTCGCTTGGAGTTGCGTTTGGAGTTGCTTGTGGAGTTGCGTTTGGAGTTGCGTGTGGAGTTGCGTTTGGAGTTGCGTGTGGAGTTGCGTTTGGAGTTGCGTTTCAGTGGAGTTGTTTCGCTGTGAGTTGCCGAGAGAAAACCCTCGAGCTTTCTCTCGTGGCTTACCCCGTTCGTTAATCGTTTGGCGGCTGTCGGCTCATCCAGCGTAGTTGCTATAACGGGGTTAATTTTACAGAGCCAATCTGTCCTATTTTAAAGGATGTGACTATCAAACTTAGCCATTGTACTAATTTTAATTAATATGTTCTTTCGAGCAGTGTCGATGGATATTCCATTACTTTTTTTCCGCCTCTATCGAAATTTGGAAAAAACCGTGATAAGCCCTATAGCTTCAGCTGATATTCGTACACAGTATCATGCCAGAACTAAGATCTTAAAAGATAAATAGCCAGAGGACCTGAAAAGCGCTGAGATGATCACAAAATAAGCACTTACAACAAGCCCGGGCCTGTACTCTGGTATTAAAACGATTGCGGAATGGATTTCGCGCGCTTTTTGACAATAGGTTTGCATACATTATCATTGCGTCAGCTTATTTCCTATTGGACGGCGTAGTCCGTGTGAATAACAAGAGTAAGTGAAGCGTTGAAGGTTACAAAGTCCTTTCAGGATAATAAATGCATGCACGTGTTTCATGTAGTAAAACGAACATCCAGGCAGTTGATCGAGGTTATTACACGTTCAACGTATTTTACTCGGTAACTGGGAGTCGCTATGGTAAACAAGACTATTTTACTGCTTATGCTTGCCATTGTAGCCGAGACGGTAAGTATACATACATGATTTTTTTTTTTGTGCTTCCTATAAAACACGTAACCACATGAGCCGATAAACATGGACGAATCCCGCCCCCGACATGCCCATTTCAGTGCTAGGTGAAACTAATGGATTGACCGATGCCGTTGTCATTCAACTGACGTTAACACTGTGTTTACGTGAAATACACACTCGGTAAGAAGAGAAAAATTCAAACTAGCATAGCCATACTCTCATGTACTGAGAATTGATCCCGACACACGTAGATTGGCAACATGTATAATTATAGGCCTCTTGAGAATCCTTACTTTGTTCCATCAGCCTGCAAATGAAACCGTATTTTAACATTTAAATCAAGTTCTGATAAGTTTTCAGTTCCAGAAGAAATTTAAGTTATCATGTTTTGTAGTTTAAAAGCACTTTAACTTGACGCTACAAGCTATCTATATTCATAAATGGCAGTTCCGTAGAGGAACGCACGGCATTTTTGCCTATTGAACCAAGCTGTCAACCGGAACTGACGCTCAAAACAGTTTTTCTAATAATAGGATCTATATTTTAAAAAACACTTTGCCATTTACGAAATCTACAAAATGTTTATCATTTTCTCTCGACGATTTGTGACTAGCATTTTGCTACACCACACAAGCAACAAGAAATGAAATTTAAAACAGTTTTGCATATAACCTCGTTCTCGATTACAGTCTACTTCTAAACAAACCATGCGTCATTTCAGGTGGCAGTAGACGAATCTCATGATCATGCAAATTTGCTTAGAGAGGCGCCATCGCATGGACAACGAAAAGTCGTGGTTATTTCCAAATTATTTATTCAGAAAAGAAAACCTCGATCTCGTACCTTGTGGTATAAAGCTTTAGAGGCCGCCATGGAGACTGTCGTCGGATCGCATTTCTTCAAAGGTTATTGCTTGTAACTTGCAGATAAAAAATGTGCTTACCAAGCTAATTCCAGGAGATCGCAAGCACTTGAACAAATATAGTTCTAGAATAATCTAGAATGTTCTTCGCTCGCAATCCTTGCCGGATGGGGAGTCAAAGCATCACGGCTTTTAGAAATTTCTCAGTGATTACGGGGGCACCCAACGAGAAAACGTTTAGCAAAACTGACCTGTAATATCATTTTCTGCTTTCTTAGATTGTTTCAGAGCTTTTTGAAGGCATATTTGTGTCAGCTAATACAGATTGATCTGTTCAGCGTTCTTAGCTGAAAAATAGGCCGCAGAAAATTTTAGGAAACAGAATCCTGCCCGTCGAATTTCCGAGCCGCTGATTGTTCTCCGAAAATGCTAGCTGACCTTATTGTCCACTCTAAACGACCTATTTGTCCCACCGAAAACAATAGAAACTAATAAGCCCTGTTGTTGCTAAAGTCTGAGGTGACGTTTCGCCAAAGAAATCTCTAGTTTTCACTGGAATTAAATCCGAATATCTCAGGCGATTTAGGCCTTACCGAACAGATATTCCCCGAAACGAGCCGTTGGGTGCCCCTGTGATTAGTCTAGATTGGAAATGGCCAGCTCGAAGTCATAGTTTAAAAGTATTTTGACGATCGTGATGTCGTTGTTCATAGTACGTATTTTTCCTGCAACTGGCAATTAATACTCTTTGCACAATATCAACGGTATTAAAGCAGAACCCATTAGATTTGATTAATACTGTCTTTTTATACTTGACTTAGCTAGCCCTTTCGTGACTTCTTCTTTCATAAAACTGTGACGAACGAATTAAAAGCGATGCCCTAAGACCGCAAAAATCGCAAGATCCTTGCTTAGTCGTCCACTCGTTTGGTTCTTATGGCGGTTCCACCAAGGGTATGACAAACAGCCATAGTCACGTGAACGGGAAATATTAACTTATTGTAGTCACCAACCAGCATTTATTCAGTTGCCTATTGAATCTTCCTTTCTCTAACGGAGCTCTCTGGAATAAAAATGAAACGTTTCTTAAAAAATCACCTTGATCTTTATTGCAATTCTATAGCTTCAAAGGCTCAAATACTGTTCTTGAGTTGTTGCAAGTTAAATGGGAGCTTTATATTTCCAGCGGCTAACTGACCACGTGGATTTTGGGGCGCGGTTTGTACAAAAGCTTGCTCGTCTTTATGAAAGAGAGCTTTAAGACAGTTTTCGGTTTTAGCTCTCTCCAGTAGCATCTTCTTTTTATAATTTTGCTTTAGATTCTAACTCGAGACTCTAAAACTAGTGTAAAAATAACCTTACACGAGTGGGCGATGTTTTTATTTTGAGCAATTTTGAGTATTTTGACAACGTGTCATGCTTCACCAGTTTGAAGTCGTTCAGAAAAATACTTTGATCGATCAGATAAGATCTTTTAATAATGCGGATCTTAAGGACCAGTCCGCTACTGAGGCACTAAGATCTTTGTATGTTTATTTATTGGCGTCTTAAGATTACACCTGACGTTTAAGATATTTACTCAGAGTCGAAATGCTTCAAAAACTGAAGTATGTTTGAATTCCTCCGACGCGATTATCCCACCTTTTGTTGGGAAAGACGCGAGGAAAAAGGAAGGCGCGTTTTATAAATAAGAATTAATAGAAATTAATAGATGTTTGCTGTACTTTTATTTACCCGCATGAAGAACGAATTCGGTACTTGTAAGAGTGGCTACTATGTTACGCTTACAGGCAGTGGCATCAATAAAAAGCACTCTGGTTAGAAGCAAGAAAGTAGTAAACTTACAACAATACTTGTCATAACATACACATTATCGTCACATATGAACAAGCCAAATTCCTTCACGTAATCCTCTGTCAAGATCACTGTTAATGATCGGATAAAAATAACCATAAACTGCAGTCGCGCGTGTGGAGAGTCGAGACTAATACAATGTGATAAAAATAGTCCCTGTTATTTGTAAATAGTATGATATCGAATGAGAGCACGGCTAACTTGTTTCATGCATGAAAGGTGATTGAGACGGCTGATTCGTTTTGCATATTTTATTTAGTGCAAAAAAAACACTCAAGAGCAACTGAGTGAGGTTTTAAAAGCTCACAAAAGTTAACTTAAAAACTTGTGCCAGAGGTATTAGGGGTGTTCATGTATCTCCATTTGTTGTTGTTGTGATGTTTGAACTTAAATAATTACCCACGCGATATATGTTGAATTCCCTTTATACTCACGCGATCTAAAAAGCGCATATGAAGCCAAACGTCGTCATTTAACGTTACACAAACACAAGGTTAATTTACTTCGGCTGCTGCCCGGAAAAAATGCATCGACATGCGGGTGATTATTCTTCTTGTTATAACTGCTCAAATTGTTGTAGCAAAAAGGTTATGACAGCCAGCGAAACTTGTCTTTAGGCCAAGACCAACTTTTGTCTTTTAAGACAAAGGCCTTTATAGTTGTCGTATAATAGACTTTAAATGAGATCCTCTAAACGTGAACAGCTTAGATACGGACATCACTTGGCTGTGGGCATTTCTATTGTGAACATTGCCTTTTATTTACTGGAAACTTACCTATTTGCGTAATACTCCCAGTAAATAGTTGACTAAGCCCAGAAAGATTAATCAAAAACAAAAACGAAATTGAAAGAAGACAAAGAGAGAGGAGTCGTCTCGACTTCATATGTTCAATACTTTGTGGATAGAGTTGTACTGTAGAACAGACAGTAACAACAACAACTTTATTTAGCGAGGTTAAACCTCTCACCAGCAGAGCTGAGAAACCTGTGGCCATCACTAAAAACCGTTAAAAATATACACCAAAAATATTTATCACACTATTTAAGCTATACCGTGATGGTATAGATTACTAAACCTAACGTTGTACTCTTCTCAATATTACGCTACAGCTTAAGATAAAAGTATTAATTTTTGACTACTTTAATTCGACTTAGCTAGCAAAGCTAGGAGCATTTAGTATGTTATGAGCACCATGCATTGTACAACTGGATTATTTATAACTGAGTTAAATTTAAAACGATTGATGAGAAGCCCGGCACGGAGAGAACGAAATGGCTACGAAATCTGAACCGGCTAAAGTGTAGTGAAAACTTAGTCTGCTGAGCCGCTGTATTTTTGCGCATTACAGCGTCACTCAGTAAGGTGCGGTGAATAGCTATGAAACTTGAACAACTGTCTGACTAAGCCTGAATTTGCATGGTAAAAGAAGTATGGCCAAAATCGTCAGTAGCTAACAATTTTAAATTCAGCACTGAGTACCCTTGGAAGTTCGAATTATTGATTCAGTCTGGCTCCATTTCGGACTATAAGCCTGAAACAACTTTTGCTTAATGGTTGATCTAACTAAAAAACTAAACTAGTTGCCATTATAATTAAACCATTTTTGAACGTTAAATCATTCTTCTGAATTATGAACCGAGCTGCGACTTTACTTGTTCGTTGAAGCAACTACTGTATTAAATCACCACGAAAAGGTATGTAAGCTTCCACTCGTTGACTTAGCTTAGGTCAACAAACATATCTCAGGGGCACCCAGCGGTTCGTTTCGGGAAATATCTGTTCGGAAGGCCTAAAATCGCCTGAGATTTTTCGATTTAATTGCAGTGAACGCTAGAGATTTCTTCGGCGAAACATCAAGCCGGACTTTCGTAACAAGGGGACTTATTTAGTAGTTCCTATTGTTTTCGGAGGGGCAAATCAGTATGTCGTTTAGAGTGCAAAATAAGGTCAGATTGCATTTTCGGAGAGCCATCAGCAGCTCAGAAATTCGGCGGATAGGACACTGTTCCCTAAAATTTTCTGCGGCCTAAATTTTTTACCTAAGAAATCCGAAGAGTTCACTCTGGATTGGCTTACACAAATAGCCCTTTAAAAAGCTCTGAAACAATCTAAGAAAGCAGAGAGTGTTATGTAAAGTATTTTGCTAAAATTTTCTCGTTGGGTGCCCTTGATATCTGTCCTTGGCATACTGTTTAGCAGGATGTATATTTGACGTGCTGACTTGTACGCTTCAAATAGTTTAAACCCTAACTAAAAACCTAGTTGCCATTAGACTTTTTAACGTGAAGGTACTCTTTTGAATCTTGAACCGATCGCGAACTGCAACTAAACTTGTTCATGAAAAAAATATTCAACGAGAAGAGGGTATGCAAGTTAAGAATGATTGATCAGCTTACTTAAGAGCGCCTGACCAGAAATATCGAGAATCCCACGACAGAAGCGAAATTTCATATTTCATTTTATTTCACCAAAAATACCTCTTTGGTAAACTATTTTCACAAATCATAACTAAAAGCTCATCCGCCTTTTGGTTTTTCCAGAAATTACAAAAGTTCAAAATACGGCTAGAAGCTTGCTTGCGCCCCCCGGAAACAAGGGAAAATAGTGCATTTTTTAGCAAGCTCGTACGCCACAATGGAAATCATTCCCGTTTTACCATTTGGCTCATAAGTACATCATTCTTTCCTCTATCTAAAAATATATAAAACGGATATAAATTTGCATTTTCAGTCTGCTTGTTGACCTGTTGAAGATACTAACATTGAAGGGTTTAAAGTCAAAGTGAAATTTGGGTCAACTTCAGAGGCTTATAACTGACCTAGCATATGTTTTTCAGACCAAAAATATACATCAACTGTAAGCTCAATCATTCGTCTGTACTCTCTGAAAGTGTTGTTTTTGGCCCGCTAAAAGCGACGCGTCGAGAATAAAAAGTGTGCAGGGCATTTTGAGCATTTCGGTAGAACTGCCGCTATCACGCAACGGCGAGCCACATCGGTTGCACTAAAGCAGTCAAAAAAAGAGGTTTCTCTGGCACCTTGTTTTGAATAGGTTAATAAATTAAAAATATATACTTCACTTAGAGGAAACTATGTTACTATGGCTTAGGGGCAACCCGGTTTACGTTTGTACAATGCAAATTTAATTATAATGTAACAATATTATTTCGTTGATCTAAACTGATAAGTCAAAGATACTCTCACCTTAAGACATCATCTTGTAAATCTCCTGGCTCAGGTTATCACTTCTTTTGCCAGACTTGTTGGTTGGATAAGTTATGATAATTTGTAGATTAAAAAACCAAAAGTTACCGAACCTTTTTCAAACCATGCCAAACTATGCACTCCGTATTTAAATTAGCATAAATGTGCCACATGAAATCTGAGCTTTTCCTGATAGGCACGATATGGGATAGCGTGACGTAGTGACTACCACCAGGAGCCCTTGTTTGAACATAAATATTAGTTTTCCGGTTAATAGCCGTTTTGAATGTATATATATGAGGTGAAATTTCTCTAATGAGGGAAGGGATCCAAGGGGTCATTTGCAGTTTCAAATATTCTACGGTCGGACCATTTATTTTAGAGGGGGAGGTTGGAAAAACGAAATATTCCCGCAAAGCTTTTGCGGAAGAAAGACCACAAAGACACCAGGGAAAGGAAATTCAAGCAAAGCTTTTAGTTACAGAAAAAAATGAATAGATAACTCATAATCATAATAACTCTGCAGAAAAATGCAAAAATTTAATGATTCTTCTCTTATTGTCTTTGATCTGTTTTAAATGGACGTGTGAGTGCTATTTTAAGTCTCGTGGGACACATTCAGTTAACAAAACCGCCACCACAAGAACGACTTGAAACCATTTCTTCTAGTAGGCTGATGTAGGGTACTTTCCTTCTAAGTTTTAAAGGAGTTACAATTCAAAGCGCTCGCAGTGAAACTAAAAAAGTTCAAGTTTCCGGTTGCTGCTCATGGCGCAGATGTCGTACTGGTCGTACACGATGTGATGTTCCAGTTGAAACCTTGAGAGGATATCTTGTCTCGCTGTACTCAAAGAGGTTTATTTTTCAAGGCACGGAAATCGTTTGCCGCTAGACCCTAAAAGAACGCAGTGGCTAATGCTGGGCCGTCAGGCACCTCCCCGGAACCTAGCGATCCGGCTTATTTCTGCCCACGGTACTGCATCTGCGTCCACTTTCCCTCTTGATGATATGAATGGCCAATATTGAACTTTGTTTTCGAGGAAGACTTTTTTTTTATCATCGAAGCGGGAAGCTTTCTTTGTTTCTTCTCTTAAGGCCCATCCCTCTCCCAAACTTACGAACAACGTCTTAGGCTATGTTCTCACAGAACAGTTTCCAAATGGTTCTGGACCAGACCAGATCTGTTCACGTAGGACCGTTTCATTTATGAGCATCTGTTCACACGGAACCGGTACAGAAATGGTCCGGTACCAGTCCACTTCTGGACCAACGTGAGAAAATCAGCTGTTTGTACCAATAAGTTATCCACCGGCAGACCAAAATGCGTGAAAGACGATCGAAGAAGGCTGAATCTATGGATTGAAAGAAGCCAAAGGCCTCTGCGCAGATAATAAATTACCCCATCCCTGCCGATTACAAAATACACAACCAAAATACACAAGCTTTTAACCTTTTCAAGCTTTAAACCCAGAATTACAATACGTTATGTGGCATTTATGCTATCACAGACAGTAGTTTGGTCTCTCTTTAAATTTCTAGATGAGTTTAATCAAAAACACAACACTGATACACGCGATAAATTTAACTAGTGCCCAAGCCTAAATTACGCTGTTGGAACCAAAACGAACCGGTCAAGGTGTTCACATAGTACCTGTCCAATATGGGACCGGAACGGTTCCTGCATTTTTGCGGGTCCAAAAACCGGACCTTTACTGGACCGGATTAACGGTACGGATAGCAGTTTCAGAAGACCTATCAGAACCGGAACCGTTTGGAACTCGATCCGTGTGGCAAAGCCTAAGGATTCAGACGGCTGTTGAGATTTCAGCACAGGTATCATTCCACACCTTCCTACGACGGTGCAAGGCCTAGCAGCGATTGGAAAAGATATACACAATTCTCCCGAATTAGCTACTTTCTTTACTTTCTTCTTGCGACAAAGCTTTTGCAGCGTTTCTTGTACAAAAGCTTTCCAAATCAAACTTTTCTTATTTTTCCAACCACCCCCTCTAAAATAAATGGTCCGACCATAAAATATCTGAATCTGCAAATGACCCCTAGCATACCTCCCCTCATAAAAAAAATAAAATAAAATGAACCAATTTGACTACAGCAAGACAAGACATCCTCTCAAGGTTTCAACTGGAACATCTCACTGTGTACGACCAGTACGACATCTGCGCTGATAGCATTCGCAAAGAACGGCAACCGGAAACTTGGACTTTCTCAGTTTCACTGCGAGCGTTTTGACTTGTAAACACCTCCTTTGAAACTTAGAAGAAAACTACCCCACACCGGGTGTCTCTAAAACCCGGAACACCCCGGAACACCCCGGAACACTCCCGGAACACCCCGGAACACCCCCGGAACACCACCAGAACAGCCCGGAACAGCCCGGAACAACCCCGAAACACCCCCGGAACATCCCATAATACCCCGTAACATCCCATAATGCCCCGGAATACCCTCAATACAGCCAGGAACACTCTTGAACACCACAAATAGTGGTCAGCGGTCAGACCGCTCACGCATAGACTGAACCGAGGACCTCCGAAGATTAACGAAGATTTCCGAATTTTTCCGAAGACCTTTGCGGATCACCCGAAGACAAATGACAAAAATAAAATAAAAATGACATTGGTGTCCTTTAGATCGACAAAGATTTGATTTTGAATATTTCAATTCAATTATTGAAGTTGTTGTAACTCATGCGAGATTTGCATTATAACTCTCTACAAACCGATGTGACGTCTATAAGTAAAATTCTGGGGGTGGGCATCCCGAATAATAATTCAATTCACCATATAACACGTCACGGTCGCGATAACTTACTCTTGGGCATTGCGCGACAGATTTTGCAGGCTGCTAAACGTCTATAGGATTTATTTTGTTTCCGTAAAGGCTGTTCCTTTTCAAATTATGTAGCTAGTACTACCGCATTTTCTCAATAAGTGCCCCACGTGCTGTTACTGTACGAACTGGGCAAAGAAACACCGCCGTTCCTTCTAAAGACCAATTAGAAAAATGTTTGAATAGTTTTGAGAAGTAAGTTGTAACTCAAGGTTTATCGCAACGTATAAAGTTGGCTTATTGATGGTGCACACGAACTTTGCAAAGTTCAAGGAAATGTGATATGTACTCTCATTGTTGATATTTTCCTTTTTTTGTTTACTGAATTTTTTCTCTTAAAGTCTAACTAGATCTTGTGAAAGTAAATAAAATACTTGTTCCTTTTCTCGCTACAAGAGTGTAAACTCGTGCATGATATATTTTTCCCATTAATTAATGGTTTTTTCGCTGTTCTTAAAAGCTTCGAAAATATTCCAAGCATTCTTGAAATGCTCGGAAATCTCAGGGTGATCCGCAAAAGTCTTATGAAGAATTGGGAATCTTCAGAGGTCTTCGGCTTAGTCAATTCGTGAGCAGTCTGACCGCTGACCACTATTTTTGGTGTTCTAGGGGTGTTCCTTGCTGTTTCGAGGGTGTTCGGGGGTATTATGGGATGTTCCAGGGGTGTTCCGGGGTTGTTCTGGGGTGTTCCGGGCTGTTCCAGGGGTGTTCCGGGGATGTTCCGGGGTGTTCCGGGGGTGTTCTGGGGTGTTCCGGGGTGTGCCGGGGTGTTCCGGGGTGTTCCGGGTTTTACAGACACCCCCCCACACCAGCGTACTAGAAGAAATGGTTTCAAGTTGTTGTTGTGGTGGCGTTTTTGTTAACTGAATGTGTCCCACGAGACTTAAAATAGCACTCACACGTCCATTTAAAACTGATCAAGACGATAAGAGACGTATCATTAGATTTTTGCTTTTTTCTGCTTTGTTATTACGATTATGATTGATTTATTGATTTATTTTTTTTATTGAAACTAAAAGCTTTGCTTGAATTTTCTTTCCCTGGTGTTTTTGCGGTCTTTCTTCCACAAAAGCTTTGCGGGAATATTTTGGTTTTTTCCATCCACCCCCCACTGCCCTCTAACAGTAAATGATCGGACCCTGCTGAAGTATTTGAAATTGCAAATGACCGTTACGATCCTTTCCCTCATTAGAGAAGTGTCACTTCGTATATATACATTCAAAACGGCTATTTACCGGAAAACTTACATTTATGTCTAAGTAAGGGCTCCTGGTTTAAGCCCATTTGGGTTTTCCAGCTTTCTGAGTCACTGCGTCACGCTATCCTTTATCGCGCCTATCACGAAAAGCTCAGATTTCATGTCCCACATTTATGTTAATTTGAATACGGAGTGCATAGTTTGACGTGGTTGTAACTTTTGTTTTTTCAATCTACAAATTGTCATGACTACTGCAGCCAATAAGTCTGGTAAAAGGAGTGATAACCTGGACCAAGAGATTCACAAGATGGTGTCTTAAGGTGAGAGTATCTTTGTTTTATCAGTTTGGATCAATCAAATGACATTGTTACATTATAAATAAATTTGCATTGTAGACAAGTAAACCGGGCTGCCCCTAAGCCATAATAACATAGTTACCTCTAAGTGAAAAGTATATATTTTTACTTTTACCTATTCAAAACGATGAGCCAGTGAAACCTTGTTTTATGACTGCTTTAGTGGAACCGGTGTGGCTCGCGTGACAGCGGCCGTTCTACCGAAATGCTCAAAATGCCCCGCACAATTTTTTTTCTCCACGAGTCGCCTTTAGCGGGCCAAAAACGACACTTTCAGAGAGTGAAAAGGAATGCTTGAGCTTACAGTTGATGTATATTTTTGGTCTGAAAAACATATGCTAGGTCAGTTATAAGCCTTTGAAGTTGACCCAAATTTCACTTTGACTTTGAACCCTTCAAGGTTAGTATCTTCAACAGGTCAACAAGCAGACTAAAAATACAAATTTATATCCGATTTTTGTATTTTTGGATAGAGGAAAGAATGATGTACTTATGAGCCAAATGGCAAAACGGGAACGATTTCCATTGTTGCGTATGAGCTTGCTAAAAATGCACGATTTTCCCTTGTTTCCGGGGGGCGCAAGCGAGCTTCTAGCCGTATTTCGAACTTATTTAAATTTTGGAAAAAACAAAAAGCGGAGGAACTTTTAAATATGATTTTTGAAAATAGTTTACCAAAGAGGTATTTTTGGTAAAATAAAATGGAATATGAAATTTCGTTTCTGTCGTGGGATTCTCGATATTTCTGGTCAGGAGCTCTTAATTCCTCTTGGACACTTGTTGTATGCATCTAGTAGTAAGCATGTCACAGAAGTTTGTTTTATTCATAACATGGACGTTTGGGATACTTTCATTAACACGAGCACGAAATCCACGGTTTTTGAGCGTTTTACAGTTTTTACACCAGAGAAGCTGTTAAAACATACTGAGTAAAAATGAGTACTTTCAACCCTTTGCTCATTAAGGCGGATGCCATTTTTCTCAAATTATTAACTACAAACGCTATGTTCACGCGTGATAGACCATTTGAAAGCTCATGATCAGGTTAATTAGAAAACTAATGGGAGGGTTTGTAGAGGAAGCAATGCCTTTGATAGTAATAGGATCTAAGCATAGAATTTTAAAAATTGTAAAAGGTGCAGGACTTGTCACATAGTGGGAAATATTATAAACCTACAGCTTATTTTGCAGCACTGAGATAAACGTGACGAATAATGTTATGCTTTCAATGAGCAGTTCTTCATCAAGAATTTTTTAGTGGCAAAAATTCGTAGAATTTAAATCTACCAAATATTGGCCATAGTCCTGACATTATGTTGCAATTGGCACTCTTAAGGCTTAAACTGTGAAGAAGCTATTTGATGCGTTGAACTTTTAGTCTTATATATATATTATGCAGCCTCATGTCAAAGATAGATACTGATCTGATTTTGGTAATCAGTGTGACCTCTGCAAATAGGGGTTTTCCCTTCTATTATGTCATCTTGCACCTGATTGGCCAAGAAGTAAATTGCCTTCAATGTGCATGCTTTTGCCACGTAGTAAGTTGCTCAGAGTATATCACAGTTCAGAAACAGCACGTCTCCAAAAGCACATGGAAAACGGACGAGGTTTAAAAACATCGATAATGCCTGTCGTGACTCTGACGTTCTTGTTTGTGGGGCTGAGAATAACGGTATGTGTTTTTTACGTTAGGAATTCATTTAAAGTAAACCTTTAGGTCTCCCTATGTCCACACTCTACTGATCCATACAACCTGTTTCAGTCTTTTGAGTTTATAGATAAAAGAACCCAATGAAAGCAATTTGAAGTCAGTGAACATTCCTGAGGTGTCATTACCTCTCTATAATTCTTTTGAACTGGAAACTTCGAAATGTGTTGCTATTTCTACTTCAGGGGCGCTCCTTTTCAGGATCTTAAATGTTAGAAGATGTAGTAAATGTGGCACGAGTTAAATTCTTGCCTTATCAACTTCAAATTAATACTTGATAGTTAATCAACAATACTGAACTCAAACACGTGACGGTGTAGGTTTTAACCATGCAATGAAAACTTAGACATAATAGTGTTCTTTGTTTTAGGACCTTTTCGGCATCCAATTTGAGCTAAGTTAGCGGTGTAAAATGCATAGACTGTCCACTATATATCATATCTTGACCATAATTCCGGGTAAATACGAGCAGAAATGTCGGTAATACAGTGCTTGACCGCTACGTAGTTTAGTGTACTTTTGCCCCAGTGACCTGCGGCCGTCACTTATGCATTGAAGGTTGGATTATCAAATCAAACGTTTCTCTGTCATTTCCGCCGAAGACAGCGTTGTCGGCGATTCCCGGGGAAAAAGCGTTTTACTCCTGTCCCTAGTCATTTTGAATAGATATCTTTTCTTTTCTTTCCACTTGTGACGGCATTTGCAGGAGGGGTAACAAAGAACTTGTGTAAGGGAGCTGTATTGATTTTTTTTTTCAAGCGCCTGTTATCTGTCGGTCTTACATACCAGATACATACCGCAAACAGTCTTTGCGTCGATCCGTCTGACTTTGAGAAACGTAGTTTAATTGACGTAGTTCCCAAAAAGCGGCGACTGTGCAATGAAAGTTATTGAGCAGTACTTTCTTGTGGAGCTCAGTTTATTGTGCTGTACGGACCATTTTTAATGTTTTATAATTTTCCATCCAGTGGATGAAATCCTAAAGTTGACCACTCAAATGAAGATAGTACTTTTCTGAGGTATCATTTTCTCGCTGTACCAGATGGCTCTAACTTCTGAAGCTGTGGACGAAATTCTAAATTGTGACCATTCAAATAAAAGCTACCGGAACAGTACTTTCCTGTGGTGCTGTTTATTATGCTGGACAAGGTGGCTCTAACGTTTGAGTCTGGGGATGAAATCCTAAAGTGTGACCATTCAAATGAAAGCTACTGAGCAGTACTTTCCTGTGGTGCTGTTTGTAATACTGTACGACATGGTTCAAACTTGTGAGTCAATAGATAAATTCCGAAAGAGTGACCATTCATAAGAAGTTTTTGTGTTTCAAAATTTGACCTTTTAAACGGGCGGATAAACATGACATCCGTCAGACCACCCCCAGGATAAAAAAAAGATCAAATACTCATTGCAGGGCGCGTAAAGACGTCAAACAAGATAAACGTTTGTAAAAATGTTTAGGTTATTCGTCTCTAATGTTTCTTTAGACACTCATCACCTAAATAGTTAACAAGGCTGACCGTTTCATACTTGAAAAATTGTAATCCAGCTTTCGTGTTGATGAAAATGAAATGTCGCCGCTTTTCTTAATTGAAAGGAATCGGGGTCATGGCTTTAGAGTGGCATTTCAAACGATCCGTGTGGTGTCTGAAAAAGATTTTAACCTCAATTATCTTTAAAAATTTGGGAGATCATATTTTTAAAACATATTTATCGGAGATAAGTTGGAAACAAGAGCTTTTCTTTTCACTGTCACACGTACGGATTCTATCCATAGACTGAAAGGTTGGAATCACATGGTAGTTATCAAACTTGGACTCCAAGTGAGTTATGTGTAAGCAAATTAAGCACCTATTATAACTTAATTGCAGGCGATAACTGGATCAAACCTACAAATGACACCAACTTAACGGATTAAATGTGGCGGAAATCCGGTATATTATTACTTTATCGGTCCCGCCTCTCTGAATTGAAAAGCTCGACTTTGCTTTTCTGTTGAGCATTTTACTCAGAAAGGTTTGTGGGCACATGATGTTTTAGCCTGTTCCAGGCTCTCGGTTTGTGGGGAAAGAGCGAAAAAGCGGGCGAGCGCGGAAAAGACGAGCGGGGACGAAGGCGAGCGAAGGAAAGAGAGCCTGTAAGAATTTCTTTAACGGCCCTCTGTCGGTATAGCAGGAGCTGCTATACCCTCTGATTGGCTAATTTTGACAGGAAATGCGGATATCGCGCGATCCGCGCGAGCCATCTTTGTCAACTGACGCCGACTGATACCTGATCGGAATGTTGACGAAGTGTTGACATTTCCTGTCAAAATTAGCCAATCAGAGGGTATAGCAGCTCCTGCTATACCGACAGAGGGCCGTTAAAGAAATTCTTACAGGCTCTCTTTCCTTCGCTCGCCTTCGTCCCCGCTCGTCTTTTCCGCGCTCGCCCGCTTTTTCGCTCTTTCCCCACAAACCGAGAGCCTGGAACAGGCTAATGATGTTTCGGCTGTCGCGGCTGTGTTTTGTTACAATGATCCATTTTGTGGTAAGTTTCAGTTTGCGACGTTTGTTTGATGTTAGAGCCAACCTCTGTGGGTCAGTTTAGCACTGAAATTTTGAAAAACTCAGACTATGAGACTGTGACTCAATGAAATGCTATGAAGTAGTAATTTCGTATAGACCGAAAATTTTCGGCGCTCCCTTCGCGTCGCGTCGCCTCGCCTCGAAATTTCGCGCGCGCGCGTGTGTCTATTTCGCCCGCCCCACAATCGCCATCGCCAAAATTAGAGACTACTCGCAGTCTAAATTTCGTATGGCTGCTCGCGTTTTAATCGTTTAGTCTTCAGCAGGTATAAAAATTTAGTGCTTGGGAAAGTTGTATAGTTTCAGTGTACTTTGCCGCATTTCCACTTCGATTGTACTGAGAAAATTGAACGCGTAACATTTCAAAAGAGTCCGTTAAGATCAATATTTATAAACAAGCGCTGTTTGATGAATATTGCATTGTTAATAAATTTTAGTTGATCAAAGCACTGATGCTAAACTCATTTGAACATTATGTATGACACTTAACCGCTGATTACAAAAGGAGTCATAAGGCGAGAAGTCGGCAGTGTTATTCTGGAATATTTCGAGAAGTGGTTGTCGCTGGAGATTTAGCAAACTGATCCGATTTATATGATTAATAGCCATGACCTTGAAAACCAGTGCTTTTCCATCTGCGCATTTATCTACATCGATACATAAACGTTTCAAAAGGCATTTAGAACAATATTCTCAAGCCCTGTTTGTTAATTATTGCTTTGTAAACAGTGTTAAATTGATCAAAGCAAAGACCTAATTGAATCGAACAGTAGATGCTAAGCTCGGCTATATTTATTTTTATTCAGTTGTTATTCATTTTGTAGTTTTCATTAGGCTGCACTGATGTAAGCATGGTCTTAGCTTGTGAAATATGGCTCTTCAATAGAGATTTGACGAAATGATGCGATTTGTAAATACATTAATCATATCCCATGTCTTTGAACCCCATGCCAGTGCAATAGATCTTTGCGTTTATCTACAGTTTATTTATATATCTACTAGTCTATAAGTTGATAGCAAGTGTTATTTGCACGGACAACAAAAACAACTTACAAGGAAGGGAACTTTGCCCGCCCAATAGAATGATTGATTCCACCCTAATGCTATTTGCAACAGTTGCTCATTATTTTGTAGTGTCCGTTTCACCGAAACTGATTGCAAAATTGCTTTTCATTGAGTGATCTATTTAGCTTTCAGTTGATACGAAACGTTATTGCTTAATACAGCTGGGGCTACGCTTGGCTCAAAACAAGCTACGAATTAAAAACGTCGTTTTTCTGAGTTGTTAAAGCATAAGGTGTGTTACAAGTTATGACAAGTTAATTGTCAAGCTGAGAAGTCTGCAATGTCCGGGATGTGGTATACTCGACGACCAGCATAAAATATGATTTTCCGTACTTTTTTATAGCGCCTTAAATTAATTTTTTAAATATATTTCGATCTGGTGGAAGTAACGTTAATTAGGGGCTGCCGTTAAATTTACATTTTATGGAGAGAAATTTGGATTTTGCTGTCAACTGCCCTTTGAGGTGAGGGGGTTAAAAGGGTCTTAAAGACTCAAAGTGATTTTCCTGCCTGCCAAAAGAGAAAGACCTTTTAAATTGATTTTGACGATATCTCTTAATATTATCACCCAGCTTGGTTTTTTTTTTTAAATACCAAGGATTCTTTACCTCACAAGGCGGATCCGACGCCATGAAGTCAAGTATTGTTTAGACAACTGAAAGATACAGGATGACTGGCTCTATAAGTCAAGGCATGAGTTGTATTGATGCTATTTCGTGACAGCGTGCGTGTTTTCCAAGCGAATGGCTTGAGAACCACAATGAAATTGGCTGCAACTTCGATACGAATTCGAAGTTATAGAGTAGAAACGGCATTTCAGAGAAATAGGAAAAAGGACTTCCAAAGATATAAACAGGCTATAGAGAAATGTTTGGCTTGACTGAAGAGTCGGTTTTCAGTCCCACTTAAAAGAAAGAATTCTACAGAATGCTGATTTTATTTGCGTGACTACAACTTAAAATAGCTCAAATCTCTCGGTCCCGTACATCATCGTGCTGTTTACGTCAATTTGTTTAACATCTTCCCTGGTTAAAAGAAAAGACTCATTATCAAATTTGGTCGATTCAATCGGAGACGCGCGGCTATTGATAACCTATGCCATGCGCCAAAAATTTTTAGAAAAGCACTCAACAGATGTTATCCTGTTAAGAGGACCCGTGACATGTAACCGTCTGTACGGCTCTCGATAACGATTTTAACACTATCAACCGTGAGGGCGGTATCCACTTCTACGGACTTCGGCTCAGTTGGTAACTTTCTTTAACATGTAAAGAAAACCACGGACGTTTGCGCCTTTCCTTGAAGTTTACCTTGGAGCAATTGACAGGTTCTTTTTCTTGGATTTGGATAATACAATCCAGGGCAATCATAGTTCAACAGACCAGTTTTTCAGAATTTTAGCAGAGACCGCGCGCGTAGGGCGCCAGCGGAGCACCATTGCTGAGCAAATTTGGTAACCTATCAAGCCAAGAAATTTTGGTAATGACGTAGTAGTCACGTGACCGTCCGTCCGTCCGTACGCGCGTCCGTCTGCATCACAGGGTCACCAATATGAGGGAGCACACACTTGAATTAACCCTGTGCTGTATCCCGCGTTTTTGGCCCGCGTTTTTGTATCCCGCGTTTTTTCGCATGGTGGCCCGCGTTTTAGCAGCGACGACAAAAGTCAGAAACAATTTTATTAATGGAAAGAAAAAGTTCAAAAGAATACTCAGTTGTCTTTTTGGTGGAAGGTGAAAAGTTCAAGTTAGGAATTTGTCTTCAAGAACTTCATCTTTGTTGCGTTTGTTGTCGGTTCTGCTGCGGACTCGGGCAGCACAGCGCTTGCTAGAGTTCACAGCATTTGGCAGCGGTCCTGACGCGAAACCTAGCAGAGCTAGTGCCTTCTGGTTTTTTCTGTCCACAGCCATGGCTTTTGCGGCGGTCCGAACACATTTTCTCAGGGAAAAAACCCGTGTTTACCGCAACACAGTAACTTACGTAACTCGCGTAACATCGAATCGAGTCTTTAACTTTAACTTTAACTTTAATAAATTTTCAGTAAAAAATACAAGAACTGTTGTATTAATACTGGAAAAACCCTCAAACAGGATTTGGCAATCCCTTACAAGGAGGTCATCACTAGTAATAAACTAAATTATGAAACTAAATTATGAGACTGTGTACAAACTGACAAATAAACATATATACTCTAGACTGTAGAAATGGGATTTAAGATCAGGTTTGAGTGGATAATTAAAAGGTAACGTACAATTAATAAGTAATAAATGAAAATAGTGATAAAAAATAATTAATATGCTCGTGTCCATACAAATATGGTTTGAGATTTGATTTGAATTTACCTAGAGAGTCAATCATAAATGCATTCTTAAGTTCAGGGACAAGTACATCGCTTGAATTCGTAGCATTTGGCAATGGTTCGGACGTCAAACATAGCAGAGCTAGTGCCTTCCGACGGTCTAGAACCATGGTTTTTGCAGCGGTCCGAACACATTTTCCCAAGAAAAACACCCATGTATATGTCAATCGAGCTGCGATCAATAAACAGCTGTTTAAGTATTATCATGAAAACCATTTTGACGATATGGCATAAGATGTACAGTGGTTAGTGCGCTTCCTATTCATTCCGGCGGTTTGGTGGCTCGGCGGTTCGACACCTAGAGGGAGCAGAGTTTTTCTTCCATTTTTTTCTTTTTTTTTTTGGCAATTACTTTCAAAAAAATGAATAATTCCAGCAATTAAAAAAAAAGGTGGAGCTCCGCTTTTAGGCTTGGCTAAATCTATATATTATAATTTCTGCCTCTTTAATGAGAGCAATTAAATTTTGCAATGTTTTAATTGAGGTCATTGTAATTTTTCTTTTAATTGTTTTGATCACTCTTTGTCAGTTTTTGCTGTTTTCTGAATGTAGTATATATGCCTTTGCAGTTTTATTGTCATAGCCACGGATGGGATAGGATTCCACCCTTCCCTTCCTCCCCCAGCGGTCCTAGAAGACCAAAATCAGCTCGGTCGAGTTTGATGAGATGCCATTTTTCCATTGCAGTTGGCTGCTACTAACTGTCCATATCTGTACTTTTACAATGGTACTGCGTGTTCTCCATGTTCAGAGTGTCCACCTGGATTTGGCCTCAAGGCATCATGCTCAGAGAAAGAAGACACGAAATGTGAGCCTTGTTTTCCGCAGTATGATTATTCCAACACAACGAGCATGGAGGAATGCATCATGTGAGTATACCAAAAAATAATCCGATCAGTCTCGTCCGATTCTTTTCCCAAGTAGGGAGGATTTTGCAGCGATGCTATCATCGTAGCATTTTATAATTAGCGACAACCTGATATACCCAGTTTGGATATCTTATGTGAAAAGCTCATATATGTACTCGCGAAATATGTAATCAGTTGCTCAAAAAGTGACGAAAATTTGTGAAAATCGTAAAAAAAAATCTTTCTAAATCGCTTTTACAATAGGCATTTGTTTAATCTTCAGAAGTGAGATGAGGGAGAATTGCATCATAAAGTTTTCATCGAAAATAGTATTAAACTTATGTTAAGTGTTGGTGATGGCAGGTAGGTAAAGTCGCACACGGGCTAAGGAGGCCCACACGGCCGAAGCTTAACCCGGTTAATTGGATGCTAGTCCGATCGCAGGATTACCCCCAGCAGTATGTCGCCGGTACCCATTTATACACCTGGGTGGAGAGAGACAATCTGGGGTAAAGTTTCTTGTCTAAGGAAACTACTCGATGGCAGGGACGGGGCGTCGAGCTACCGACCTTCAGATCTGAAGTCCAACGCGTTAACCACCACAACACCACGCCCAATGGTGATGAACGCATTAAAAAAATTATTCTTTAACTTCGGCTACAGGCCTTGGGAGCGTCAATATTATTCACTAACAATGATAACTGGTTTACAGAAACTCAAGGTAACCGCCTGGCCTCCTCTGTATCTTGTGCATCACTGTACCACATGAAAAAACGAGGTTTCATAAATATTGGAATCAACATAACCGTTTTCATTTTCAGGCCGATAAAATTTGTTATTAATTTTTTATTGCAGGTGTGATAAATATTCAAATTGTCTGCCTGGAAATGCCAGAGTAGTTAAGAACTGCACGATTTTTTCTCCTACCGTTTGCGATGGCTGCGCGGAGGGGAGTTTTTTTGACCCCAATTTGGGGATGAATGGAGGATGTACTGAATGCTCCGCGCCATGTGGCGTTTTTGAGGTGGAAACCAGAGCATGTAAGACGGAACATGACAGAAAGTGCACCCCTGCGAGACAAAAGAAAAAAGAAATTCCGACCTTGATCTCAAGTAAGCTTTATAATGTTACTCTGATTTTGAAGTGTCTTCATTTAGCAAAATCATCAGTTAGAGCTTTCTTTAATTAAAAGAAAATATGGATGTGTTCACGTGTCTCGCCCATCAGTGACGACTACTGTTACATGATAGTTTGTTTTGAAACCGCTGAGTGGGGGAAACAAAAAAATTTATTTCATCACAAAAAAAATTTGTTTCAAAAAAAATTATTTCATCACAATCTGCACAATAATCATTTCATCGCAATCTGCACAAAAAGACTTTCTAATTAAATTAGAATCGTTTTTTTTTTTAGGTCAGCCCTCAAGTGCAGCGGTGCCTTCTGTTGGCAGTGATGGTGCCGCTGGTGATGATGACGATAATGGTGACGGAGCGGTGTCTCCTACACCAGATCTGACAAAAGAAGAACCGATATATGAAAAAACATGGTTTTGGCTCGTGATCAGCAGTGTAGTTTTAATAACAACAGTGACTACAGCTGCAGTGCGGTACAGAATACGTCGTGGGCGTGGTACAACTGACAAAATTAATACCACATCCGGAAACGAGATAATCAGGCAGCAAATGTCTCCACTAATGCCCCGGGGTAAGCTCAATGACTTCTTCCGTTGGCTTGGGTTGGTGGAGGGTTTAGCTTAGCCGTTTAGTGTTATGAACCCAAACGTTTAATGTTGAGTGTTACAAAAACAAAACATTACAGTTAAGTGTTAAATTTCATCCATTAAATACTAAATAAAGCAAAAAATAATAGTGAACCTGTCAACCACCAATGCTATAAAAATGAAGTAGATAACAAGTACACAATGAACGTTCTCGGAAAAATTTCCGAGCCCCCAGCAGGAATCGAACCCACGACCTTCCTACCGACTGGATGCTCTAACCACTGAGCTATGGTGACTCAAATTGGTGAGCAGATCACAGGCTAAAAACTAAAACTAAAGAAATGAATTTATTGATGAAGTTTTACCAATAACGTGCAAAGAAGGCTGTTTTTTGGTTTCGGGATTTTTGCTCTTCGTATGACATTTAGATTAATAGGAGGGATGATACGCTTCCGGCACTCACCAATTTGGGTGTGGTCAGTTTGGTGTGGTCACCCGTTTTACCCCTCTCTTTGACAACCTCAAAAAAGCGCAGGGGCTCAAACAAGAGACTCTTCCAGTGTAATGCAGCTTTAATTGCGTTTTAACGAGTCGTTTATAAGTTGTGTGTTAAAGTACTCACCATAGGACATTGCATTTTCAGCAATCTGATTGGTTCCCTACTTAAAGAATATGACGCAATATACCATCCCTGAATTATTTCAAAAGGCTACTTTCTTTGGGGGGTGGGGGGGGGGAACGTTTTTCCTATATTGTGGTCTACTGTATCAGAAGACAGTTTTTCCCTAAAAGAGACCGATTTTGCCTCATATTCAGTACTGCTAATTTATGACAACAACCTGAATCGACTGAACCCCAAGTTATTTTTTTTATTATTGCACTTCTTCAGTTTGTCATCATATCTAATCACTTTTTTGCATTTCCAGATGATTTGAACCTCCCAATAAAATATCTTACAATTGAACAAAAGCGATTCATAGCAAATATGCTTAACGACAAAGACTCATATGGTAAGCAGTTTATTTTAGAAATGATCTATTTGAAAGAAGGTCTTGTTTTAAAGGACAATCTTTGTATTAACACCACCTTTTAACTCGTCACAATAATGTGTCATAAAAACATACACTTTGCCCCATTATATGATGTTAATATTTTTATCCTTATCAGTTTAATTTTGTTTAAAAGTAATTTTACTGTAATATTTGTAATGTAGTATATTTTATCGGCTGCCTTAAGATATTTATGAGTTGGAGTAGTTTCGCATCTTTTGGAGCAGTAGCTGTCTGTGACTCTTACCCGTTCCTTTCAAACCTTATTTTAGGATTTTTCTATTGGGAAAGAACGGCAGAAAAAGTTGGGTTGGGCGCTGAATCCAGAGCATGGAAAGGATTAGATAATCCAACGGAGTCTTTTCTTAGAAGTTACGGTGAAAAGGCTGGTAGCACAGTCACAACCCTCATTGAAGCTTTGAGAGAGGACGGCCTGACGCATTTTGCAGATCAGATTGAGACTGCTTTCAGTTCCACATCCCAAGATCATGGGGAAACAGAGCGAGTGGCGGAGACCCCGGTCTGAAGTACCAACAAGACCGTAGAGCGGGTTTTGTCGAGCGTAGGTTATGTATTCGAATTAGGAATGTTGGTGCAATCGTTTGAATTGCGAAATCACAACAAAACCTTTACATTAGCAGGTTTACCAAGTTCCGCGATAGTTAATATCCGAGAAATGTTAACTGTGAACACCAGTAGTGGACTTTTAGATTGTGGGGAACAGCGAAAAGCGGCGCGCGAAAAAAAATCGGACGCAAGACACCAGCGCCGCCGTTTTCCCTGCTTCCCACAAGCTAACGCCCGGAACAGGATAAGTTTTATTTGGACAAATAGTTAGTGAGGCGCAGTCACAATCTAAAGACATGCACATGCAAGCGTTTTCTATTTCTATTTCTATCGCGTGATAGTTGATGAGGCCTCATCAACTATCACGCATAGAAATCGAGAGCGAATAATCTAATTGTTTTAGTATAAATCTAGATTAATATTCCACTAAAGTGAAAAGTTTTACATCATTGCACTGTTATTTTGAAGTATAAGACTGTGCCTGCCACTCACCTTTTCGCTACTCACTATCTATCATGGAATAGATAGCGAGTAGGGTAGCCAATCAGATTGCAGTATTTATGATAGAACGCTAGTAGATTTATACTAATAGCCAATAGTTAGTAGCAAGTGAGCCAATCAGATTCGTGTATTTGTTTCTTAATTGTGAAAGATGGAAAATGACACGTGAGAAGTCGTACCAGTTTGAAAATAATTATGTGTCAAGAGAAGCCATTAAGATTGTACGACAGTTTACGCGTCATCATGATTTTACAAATGATTAATGTTTAATATATTTTTGGTGGTAAAACGTGTGATCAATAATGTTTATTATAATTTGTAAGTTTAGAATATTTGAATATTAACTGATGCTTTAGGTAGGTCACGATATAAAAATTGATAGATGAAAACGTATTTAAACTAGTTTAAGAACGTGCAATTCTAAAAAAATACTTTATTTAGTTTCCGCCTTTCAATTTTATTATTTAAAAGCTCCATTTGTTTTTCTGCCATTGATTGTACAAGATTTATTACGGATACGCAGCAACAACGACAAATACGAAACATCTAAATATTTCATACGATTGTGTAGCTATGTTGGAAAAATTAGAAGTTTTTGGTACTCTATAAGTTTTGTAGTTGTATGTATGTTTCTACTCTCGTTCAGTTATTAAAAATAAGTGGGTTTTAATAACAAACACAGAAAGAAATGAAAAAATTGTGAGTTGTCCGCGAACTGTTAAGGAATTTTTCTATTTAGGAAACTGGCGAATTAATAATGTCGCCGGTAAATGTGGCGGGCATAAACCGGGAAATTTAATTTAATGTGTCGCAAAATTTCCCTCTGACCTGTTATATATAGTTCTTACCGAGAAAGTGTTGTTATACATGTAATCAGAACATTCAGAAGTGACTACTCAGTTCTAATCACATTGTTTATATTGAAATTTGGGGTCAAATAGAGCAACTCTGTTGTATATCAGAAATGCTTAGGAAAATGTTCCGTTTAACCCTTTAAGCCCCGGCATCCTTATGCAAATTCTCCTCACTGGTCTCCATACATTTCATTGACTGCTAATTGGGAGAACTTGTTAAGGCAACAAGACAACTCATCTTTGGTGATCATTTCCCCAAATCTCATGACCTTTATGTGTTATAATGTACTGATATGATGAAGAGAAATTTAATGCTGATCACTGTTGGGGATAAAAGGGTTAAATGGGGATAGATTATGGTGTTTGTGTCGATCACCCTTAATTAGGACCTGGCGGGGACCAGGCCCTTATCCGCTCATCCCCAGAATAGCAGATCGATAAAAATAGCAGTTGACGTCAGGCGATCCATGCAGCAACTTAATTTATAGACTGATTTTTAGCCTTAGCGTTATAATGCAGGTCGGATTGTTCTGACGTACTTCCCTGTATTCAATAAATGATTAGCCTTTTTATTCTCATTCTTTAGTCTTTTTGCCAGGTTTCTGTTTTGCTGCCCCAAGGGCCGTTCTAAGCTTTGTTAGCTTGTGTGAATTTTTTGCGATTTGTCCAGTGACATGAAGGTGTATGTCACTGTTACACAATACCGCATTTCTTCGAATATCCCCCCTCACAATACCGCATTTCTTCCAATGTCGCCCTCACAATATCACATTCGCTTCGAATATCCCCCCTCACAATGCCGCATTTCTTCGAATATCCCCCTCACAATACCCTCACAATACCGCATTTCTTCGAATGTCCCCCCTCACAATACCGCATTTCTTCGAATGCCACACCAACTTCACCTAATGGTTAAATCTACAAAATCATCAGTGGTTATGTGCCTTGTTACATGAAGGAGTTAATACATTGCTATAAGATCTTCGTCTCGGAAACTGTTCGCCGCTGCAAATTTCCCTTTCATAAACGGTCGTTGCCATTTTTAAGACACTTAGAAAATTTTTGAACTATTATTGCAAGTTTTTCTAATAAAAGAAAGACATTCACAACGCGGATTCGAACCCGGTCCTTTCGTATGCTAATCCCTCTCCCTTACCAATACAGCAACACGCCAATCCACCACAATTCCGAAAAATTAAAGAGCCAATGTCACCCAAAGTGCTTTGCGCGCCGAGGTAAATGTTCATATATGAAAAATACGCCATTTTCTTGATTGTCGTGAAGTCTGATTTGTATCTTCTTCCATCGCTGCCGTTAACGATCCGAAAGCACTAGTGTGAATTTTGACTTGACATTAAAGTGTCGCCGTATCGATTTCGTTGTATATCTCCGAATTCTGAAGTGTTTTCGCGGTGGAGAAGGAGATCTTTAAATTGGATACCTCGTAGGGTTCAGGAAAGTTGAGGCGAAGGCCGACTCTCCCGGGCGGCTGCCAAAGTTGTGCGGCTGAAGGAGTCCGTGTATCAGTAGCGGAGGGAAAGAAAAACATCTACGGGTTTCAGCAATAGTACTGACACAAAATAACAGTAGCTACGGGCTTGCTCCAAAATAATGCTTATAGTCATGAGCTTGTGCTGTTTTGCTTGATTATTCCTTGTGTTCACTGTCTGTTTATGTTTTATTTTTACAAAAAGTGTAAGTGGCTATACTGGTTTTGCGTCCATCGGCAAGGGTCGATGCCATCTATCAAGCAATCAATCGATCGGACTGTAATAGATCCATGTATACGCACTGACTGCAAAGTCAGTTCTTAAGTAGTTTTCTCCAGTGACATCTAGCGATGAAGACGTCAATATTCCTACTACCTGTTTTTGTCTTATTATTTTTATATCAAGTGGAAGTGGCTACTCTGGTTTTACGTCCATCCGAGATCGATCGATCGATCGATCAATCAATCGATCGGTTGTTATAAAAGCTCCATACGCGTTGACTACAAAGTCACATCTAGAGTTGTTTTCTCCGGAACATCTAGCGATGAAGATATTACTATTTTCAGAGGCTTTTACTGTAAATATCAGCTTGCTGAAAGGCCAGTGCGGCAGGGTATAATTTGCGAAACGTCCGGCAAACGCGCCAGCCAAACTTCAAAACAAAAACATAACCGCGCAAAGCACTTTGGGTGACACTAGCCGTTTCCAGAACTTTTAACGTAAATTCAACTTGGGCTTAAACTTTGTTCTTCTAAGACTATTTAAAAATGTATTTGTTACCTTATTGTCACCAGAGCATATATTACATCTACCATGACAAAAGGCTTAGTTACCAATGATGGCATCGACCGTCAAAAATGGCAACGACCGTTTACGAAAGGGAAATAGGCTTCGCCGCTCTCACGGCAGCGAAACTAAAATTGTATAAGGTTAACGATCGCCAGCGTTTGCCGTAGCGCTTGCAAGAATTTGGAATTGTATTCCATTGCAAGGAGCGAAACCATCGATTATTTTGAAGCGAAAGTTTTTTGTTTTTTAATATATTTTACATTTGAACATGGTAAATATCCAACAAAAACTGCTGTTGGTGTTCTGTGTCGTCAACATTCCCCTCTCTTTAGTATCGGTAATTGCCAACGCATTAGTGTTACATGCAGTGTGGAAGACGCCGTCTCTTCGTTCACCGCCCATCCTTCTACTTTGTGGTCTGGCGTTATCAGATCTCACTGTTGGAGCATTTGTGCAGCCGCTATCCATCGCTCGAGTGCTAATCATGATTTACGTACCATCCTGTCATCTATGGGGTTAAAAGTTAGAACCACCTTGTACAACATAATAAACAGCACCAAAGAAAAGTACTGCTCAATGGCTTTCATTTGAATGGTCACACTTTAGGATTTCATCCACAGGCTCAAACGTTAGAACCACCTTGTACAGCATAATAAACAGTACCACAGGAAAGTACTGCTCAGTAGCTTTCATGTGAATGGTCAATTAGATCGAATTGAATTTTAAGAAATATTAATACAATGAGGCAGTGGACATCCCTGCACCACAAGAAAGTTAATTTATTTGGATTGCCTATTTGGAGAAATTATTCTGATGCATCCCTGGTTGAGAACAAACCAGCTGAAAGACGAGGATTTTTCTAATATCGCGAAATCAAGAAATTAGTGAGTACCAGGTCCCGATGACGTAAAACAAAAGAAACAAAATACAGAAAACAATTCAACTCCAAAATAAAACCAAAGATCCAGAAATTGAGGGATGCTAGCTGAAAAACCGTGATAAGCTCAGTATAGCTTCCTAAGTCCTTTTCATATATATTGAATCCAGAATCTGTATTGAATCTGTATTTTATTGTATTGGTAATCTGTTTTCCTAATCTCTATTTAGCACCTATTATCTTCATTTGTAATCTATTCCTGCTCCATAGAGGATAATGTAAAGTCGGATTTTTACTATATTTAAATTCTACCCACCTCGATTAGCTTTTGCTACTGGCGCATAGAACCGCATTATTCCTTTATTTTTTTTTTTTAAATGCGATCAAATAAATAAAATGTACGTAAATAGCATCATGCCACAACCAAGATCTTTAAAGATAACAAAGCCAGAAGCCCAGAGCAACACTCAAGGTTCACTGACTGAGGTGTCATCGTAAAATAAGCACTTTTAACAAGCCCGGGCATGTACTCTCTCAACAAATGCAAATTATGCGGGATGGATTTCGCGCGCTATTCGACAGGGACTTTCCCTACAATCTCATTACGTCAGCTTACTTTTTATTGGACGATGTAGTCCATGTGAATAACACAGTCCCTCTCCAAGCCAGTGAAGCGTTGAAAGTTTCAAAGTCCTTTTGATAATAAATGCATGCACATGTTTCGTGTAATGAAACGAAGATAGGCAGTTGATCGACATTCTTCCTAGGCTCAGTCTCCAGCCGTGAGTATCTCGATGCGCCCGCGATTCTCGCCACCTTCACGGCTGGACGGACCGGTTTGGTTATTGTTTAGACTGACCAATCAGAGACAAGCCCCCTGAAATTTGCGGGGCAAAATGCGGGCATAACTTAACGGGATTTCGCGCTCTTTTCGATAATTATTCAAGTTGGTGGACGCTGCGAGGGTTGACCGTAATTATCAGAATGCTTGCCATACGCTCTTCATGAGTTTGGTCTTGATTATTTCAAGGAACAACAATGTCTTACTTTGAATTTGTAATGACGTCACGATCATGCCACCAAACCCGTACGCCCAGCCCTGAAGGTGGCGAGAATCGCGGACGCATCGAGACACTCACGGATGGAGACTGAGCCTACGTTCTTCCCTGTTCAAAGCATTTTATGCTGCAGCAAGAAGTCGATATGTTCAACGAAGTTACTTTATTGCTTATGGTTGCCATTGTAGCCGAGACGGTAAGTATTTGTATCGGTTTTCTCGCTTTGCAGACTACAACGCGACCACAGCAAGTAAACATGGACAAATCACGCCCCTGGCGTGCCCATTTTAGTATATGGTTTATAATTCTAAACGTGGGTGAATGAAGCTAATGGATAAACCGATTTTAGGGGGAGCAGGGATGGCGCAGTGGTGAGAGCACTCGCCTGCCACCAATGTGGCCTGGGTTCGATTCCCGCTTCCAGTGTTATCTGTGGGCTGAGTTTGTTGTTGGTTCTCGTCCTTGCTCCGAGGGTTTTTCTCCGGCCGGTTCTCTGGTTTTCCTCCCTCCACAAAAACCAACATTTCCAAATTCGATCTGGAATCAGTGGGCAAAAAGCCACTCTGTGGAGATGCAACTGCAAAATTCCATCTTATTTTTTATTTTATTTTTTTTAGTTAACGGTTGCTTTCCGGAGTGACGAACTATGGCAACTAGGTGGGCAGGAATAATTTCGTAAAAGCTTAACCTTACATGCGTATGACGGTATGAGAACTTCATCCCGACGCGCCAGTTGGAAATTTTTATTTATAGGCCTTGACCTTGAAGGAGCTTTATTTTACTCCATCTACCCAGCTAATGGAATCCTAATTTAGGGTTTCCACGTTAAAAACTTCCGAGGATTTTTCAGTTCCAGAAAAAAATTATTATGTTTTGACCTTACAGTGTATTACGCTATAAATTGCAAATCTACACGGCATGGAACACACGAAATGTAGAGCTAACCGGAAACTTAACGGCAGTTTAAAATGATAATAGGCTCAATGTTTAAACAGTTGGAACGTATTGGCATGGATCCTTAGTCCGCTTTCATTTACCAACTCTTCGTTGCTGCATATAGTGCACATGAGGTCATAATATTGATCCTTTTCTCCCATGACTTATGAAAGTGCCCACAAATTCAATGAGACACAGTTTTAGATAGATATATCCCCGTTTTGCGGTTTTTCTTCTAGTAACAAACGGACAAGACGGTTTCTCGACAACATATGACTCAAAATGAAATCTCAATTCTTACTGAGACATTTGAAACTGAGAAATCCTGTAGAAGCCGATCATTTAAATTGAGCGGTATTTTAGTTCATGAACAGTAGTTTCATCACTGTGACGCTGTTTATTCTGCGGTGACAAGGTAGGTTTTTAACTTAATGAGCCTGTGTATGAGATCCGTGACCATTCAAATCGGAAAGCTACTGAGCAGTACGCTACCGGTGTTACTGTTTCGGTTATGCTGTACAAGTTAGTTGTGGATGAAATCTTGGCCACTCAACTATCAAATGAAATATATATTGAGCAGTGCAATACATATGCATGCTTTTTACATGCAAAAATTTCGGTCGGGGTGGTTGCTGGAAATCAAATAAAACTGTCAGTCTTTAGCAGGTGAACGCCCGGCTGCCGCCATATTTGTGTTTCTGTCCCTAGTACTAGGATCTTCCGAGCGAAGGCAGTTTACATGGTGCTAGGATCTTCCTATCTCTCATCTAGGAAGATCCTAGTGCTAGAAAGATCCTAGCACTAGGGCCCAGTACAACATTTTGCATGTAAACTGAATACAGAAAACATATGGCGCTAGGATGATCCGCCTTCTAGGATCTTCCTAGCGCTAGAATCTTCCTCCCTCCATGTAAACAGCCCCTTAAGCAGTGAGGTCTCTGTTACTTTGTAAAATTAACCTGATTTTATTTATTTATTATTTTCTTTAATGCTCTACAGAGTGGTTGTAACTTTTGAGGCCTTGGGTGGGGTAGCTAATTCTGGCTAATCAAACGAAGGCTGTTAGATATTACTTGTGAAAGGTGCTTAACTGCCTTTAAATGAACATATTTTGCAGAGTTTTGTTTAGACACTATTAGAGTTTGTCTACTCTATGAAAAGCAGGAGTTATTTTTCTTTCTCAGAATTTAAAAAAAAACTGAGTTTCGGCGCGGTCCATTCAGTTTGTAATTTTCACAGATCGGGAATTGCATTATTCATGCTATGTCATAGGCCCGGATCGCATTTCTACAAAAGTTGTTGTTTGTTGTTTTCAAATAAAAAATATGCTTATTGAGCAGAATTCGGGAGATTCCGTCAAAACACTTAAAAACGTCAATCACTTCATAGTTGCAGTTCTAGAATATTCTAGAATGTTCTTCGTACAGTCGAAACTACACGGAACTTTAAAATTATCGCGATTTCCTATTTCTCAGTGATTGCTAAAGCCGGAGAGGAACTGGTCATCTATATATTCAGAAAGGCTTTGACGATGTTGCTGTTAATGGTGTCGCTCCTGCAACTAGCAGTCTATCAGCACTTGATCCAGCACGGTAAAAATTTACGTATCTTCTTCATGTAATGAAGTCGACCTCCTCCGCTAGCCTTTTTCCGCCTCTTTCAGTAACTTGTTGAACAAAGTAAAAGCGATGCTACAAGGGAAAAAAATTGCGAACTTCTTTACTTGCAAACTGTTCGTCCGCGCGTTTAGTTTTAAGCCGGTTCCACCGATTGCTCGACAATGTAAGATCCGGAGAATCTCATGATAGTTGTTGTCACGAACCAGCATTTAATTTGATTCTTTGTTTTTAGGACGAAGTTTAACAGACTAACAAACTGAAAAACCTCTTTTAAATCTTATAATATGAAATGCTGTTGCATTTTCTCGAGCTTAAACTCAAATATTATTCGTTTTTTACATGTCAAAACTGGAGGATTATATTTCACCCATAACTTGAGCACGTGGATTTTGGGGCGCGGTTTGCACAAAGGCTTTCTCGTCTCTACGAAATTAAAGAAGGGCTTTGTCTTTGAGCACTGTCTCCAGTAGCATAATTTTTAAAAAATTTTGTTCTACAAGCTGAAACTAGAGACTCTTATACTGGTGTAAAATTACTGCACGGGTGCGGGATGTTTTTATTTGCAAATTTTATTCGCTTCGATGATTGAGGTCATTCAGCGAAGTATTGCATTTTTCCTTCGATCGATCAGATAAGATCTTTTAAGTATCGTTTAAGAAATAATGCGGACGACATAAAAAGATATGCCTTGATATCATCCGCAGTTATTTTGCGCTACTCCCAGAAAGAACATTGTTGTCTCGACTAGACAGCACCAGACCGCTATTGTAGGACTAAGCTCTTTCAGTGTTTGTTTATTGGCGTCTTAAGATTACACCTGACATTTAAGAGCAAATGTTGCCAAAAATCAAACATTTTCAAACTATTGTGGCAACAGCTCAAAAATCATTTCCGCTCATATTCTTATGTTAGGTAGACCTTAATGTGAAACAAATCACTGCATAGTTCGTTTGGCTGAATATCGATTTATTTTCAAGAAAATCGATATTAACGGAATTCGCTCAAAAGACCGCTTTTGAAGCTCAAAATTTAAGGCAAATCTCGAAGCTTCGCGTGACAAAATGAAGCATTCCAGAGCAATAAAAGTTAACCAAACTTGTAGAACGATGTTTAAAAATATGTCAAAAGCAATTTCAGCAATTTCTGCTCATTTATTTACGAGCTCTAATTAAATTTATCCGACATACTTTTGACTAGATAAAAAGTATATCAAGTTTAACCCCTAAAAAAAGTATGTGGAACCGAATATTATTCGTCAAGAATCTGGATTTCAAGAGGAGAAGGGATGTTCTTTTCCCTCCTAAAAGGATTTTTTGGGGAAATTTATTGACGCGATGTTATAGAATTTTAAAGTTGGACAAAATGCGTTGATTCAAGCGATCAGAAAAGTCAGCCTAATTAACTCAGTGTACACATACACAAACAACTTCACGTTTACCGCAGGTTTTGATCAGCCAACAACCGATTTTAACACAAAATCCTCTAACCTTCATGTTGCTGTATCACAGATGAGAGCTGTGGTCCTTGTTCATGATAAAATTCAAGCAAACTGCAAGGAAACTTGACAGGATATCGCAACTTGCCATGCCGTTTCACCGAACATCCGCCGTTTTTGATGTGAGGATTCTCTTTTCCTATTTTCGTTAGAAAAGAGGCTTAAGGTATTGTACAAGAGATGCCTTTCCTTTGAAACTAGCTCTGAACTGAACAGCGAAACAAGAAGTCGTTCATACAAAAACATCTGTTACGTGCTTTGGGTGATACCGCTCATTAATTCAGTCCGAACGAGTTTTAGTGAAATCGACAACTGCATGCATGTACCGCGGTAAACCCGCGGTAACGAAATTTTGGGTGCATCGGGTGACTTTGGGGAATAAGGTTAAATTGTTTTTTCAAATAAGCTTTTCTTGTCATCCTACGTTTATTAATTTAAGGACTGACCGAAGATTCTTGGTAGATTGGTTTCAGATGAGCACTTAAAAATGCGTGAAAATGAATAAAACGTACGTTGGTTGCGTGACATTAACCCTAGAGCTTTTTCCCGGTGGGCAGGGCGAAGGGATTTAAAAAATATATTCTCTGTTGGTTTTTCAAGAGGTAGCACAGGTAATGAACTATGGCTGGATTAAAATACAAAGTTGGACATGAAAATCTCCTTTTCGGTCTGAGAATGTTTTCTTTCTTTTTGTTTAGGGTGGGGCTGGGTTTGGGCTAAAGGTGTTTGAAAAGACGTTTAAGAGAATACTAAATCGACTGATTGCAAGTGCCCGGGTGAAAGTGATAGTATAAGTAAACGATTCTTGGCATTAAAAGATTTTCAAATAAAGCGGAGCATTTCCATCTCTTGTTTCAGAATTCACCTCACCCCACCTTTAATGTATCAAATATGCAGAAGTGAAACCTTTTGCTTTACAACATCACACAACATTCAAGCCAGCCACCTGCATGTGATAAAGCTTTGTTCAGTAATTATAAAAGCGGATCGGAAAGGAATTTGCAGGTTTTCGATTTTCCGAAAACTGGATTTCACAGACCCAAAAGGCTCCGATTAGAAATACTTAGTCCGTGCCTGCACTCTTTCCTCGTGCGTTTTAATATTCTTTAAAGGCGTCTTGATGTGACTTGGACATCTAAGTCACCCTCATATCAAGGTCTTCGAACACCGTTAAGAGTGATAGCGGGTCGCTGTAAAATGACAGTTTTGATGAAACATTGCTTGGAATTATCTTTCCCTTTTGCTTAACCGATCAACCGACCGACCGACCGACCGACCCATTTTCGCGAGGATGGGGGCGATGGGTGGGGGGGGGGGGGGGGTTGGAAACCTACTTTAGGGGAAACCTTTTCATGTTGGGGGATTAAGGGTTCAAACTTCCCCCTTCTCTTAGCCTTTAACCCCAGCTGCGCCCTCATTTTGTTGGCTCACGCTCTTTGCGTTTCTCGTTTGCAAACTTTATGCCTCGGCCAAACTCATTCAACATTATTCAACAATCTTGAACACTTTTTGTTGTGCGATGTTGAACAAGGTGCGCAAACGAATTCAATACTTTTGATCACACCTGAGAACATAGAAAAAGTTGAATCAATATTACAGAACATCATTGCACAGGGTGGCACACCTGAGAACAAAAGAAAAGTCGGCAAAATTGTGAAACATCCTTAAGCTGGAAGGCCAAACTTGTCTTAAAAATTCAACAGCGTTGATCGGTGTTGAATAGAACGTTGGACCCCCAGTTAACAGTTTTGTAGTTTTCTTCACTGTTGGAAGCTTTAAAAAAAGACTGCACGCACTACAGTGTCAGTCGAGTAGAGTCGTTTTTCGTTGGTGCCTGTTGAGCATCGAAAGCGGAAAACCCAAGACTCATAAAAAGTCATCCAAGTTAAGCCCGTAGTGGGTTGTATTTTCTGTCACTGGACAAAGCTCTTAACAATCTTGCAGATCATTAAATTTATTCCCTGAGAACCAGTACGAGTTTTGATTTCTTATTAATGTCTATTCTCCGTAAATAAGTGTTTCCGCGTTAAATGTACACTAGCACGTAAATACGAACAAGAACCAGGTAAAAATAAAAAGGAGGTTTAAGGTATCACCACTGCCTTATTTGAAAGTCTTTGAATACCAGGAATCGATACAATCAGTCGATTCAGGGTTCTCTAAAACTTCTTTCCCCGAAACCTATGGCCCCAGCCCCTCCCCACCCTCACCCCAACAAAACGAAAAAAGAATTTTAAGACCGAACAGGAAATTTTCATGCCTGATTTTGTATTTTAATCTAGCCATAGTATATCATATAGCGTTCATTAACTGTGCGACTTCTTGGAAAACCAACAGAGCATATATTTTAAACCCCCTTCGCCCCGCCCATCAGGTAAAAGCTCAGTCTCGGGTATGTCACGCAACCAACGTGCGCCTCTTTTTTTCACAGATTTCAAAGTACTCATCGAACCCAATCTATTGAGAATCCTCGCTCAGTCCTTAAATTAATAAACGTGGGATGACAAGAATAGCTTATTTGAAAAAACAATTTAACCTTATTCCCCAAAGTCACCTGATGCACCCAAAATTTCGTTACCGCGGTACATGCATGCAGTTGTCGATTTCACTAAAACTCGTTTAGCGGCATCACCCAAAGCACGTAACAGATGTTTTTGTATGAACGACTTCTTTTTTCGCTGTTCAGTTCAGAGCTAGTTTCAAAGGAAAGGCATCTTTTGTACAATACCTTAAGCCTGTTTTCTAACGAAAATAGGAAAAGAGAATCCTCACATCAAAAACGGCGGATGTTCGGTGAAACGGTATGGCAAGTTGCGATATCCTGTCAAGTTTCCTTGCAGTTTGCTTGAATTTTATCATGAACAAGGACCACAGCTCTCATCTGTGATACAGCAACATGAAGGTTAGAGGATTTTGTGTTAAAATCGGTTGTTGGCTGATCAAAACCTGCGGTAAACGTGAAGTTGTTTGTGTATGTGTACACTGAGTTAATTAGGCTGACTTTTCTGATCGCTTGAATCAACGCATTTTGTCCAACTTTAAAATTCTATATCATCGCGTCAATAAATTTCCCCAAAAAATCCTTTTAGGAGGGAAAAGAACATCCCTTCTCCTCTTGAAATCCAGATTCTTGACGAATAATATTCGGTTCCACATACTTTTTTTAGGGGTTAAACTTGATATACTTTTTATCTAGTCAAAAGTATGTCGGATAAATTTAATTAGAGCTCGTAAATAAATGAGCAGAAATTGCTGAAATTGCTTTTGACATATTTTTAAACATCGTTCTACAAGTTTGGTTAACTTTTATTGCTCTGGAATGCTTCATTTTGTCACGCGAAGCTTCGAGATTTGCCTTAAATTTTGAGCTTCAAAAGCGGTCTTTTGAGCGAATTCCGTTAATATCGATTTTCTTGAAAATAAATCGATATTCAGCCAAACGAACTATGCAGTGATTTGTTTCACATTAAGGTCTACCTAACATAAGAGTATGAGCGGAAATGATTTTTGACCTGTTGCCACCAAATGTTTGACCGTTGGTAACATTCGCTCTTAAGATGTTTACTCAATTCAATCGGAATGATTAAAACAACTGGAGTATGTCCGAATTCCCCCGACACGATTACCTGACCTTTTGTTGGCAAAGACGCGAGGAATAAGGCAGCGAGTTTTATATTAGACATGAAAATGATAGAAAAAAAAGTAGACGTTTTTTGTATTTTTAACTGCATGAAGAACAAACTCTTTGTTTATAAGAGTGGCCACCATATTACGCTTTATACAGCCAGTGGTGTCAACGAAAAAGTACTTCTGTTAGATTCAGAAAGTAGTATACAAGAAAGTACAAGAATACTTATCATAACATACATATCATCATTAACATATGAACAAGCTAAATTCCTTCACGTAATCCCCTGTTAATGATAGGAAAAAAATAGATACAAACTATAATCGAATGGATAATAATACAATGTGATAAAGCAGTCCATATATTTGCGCAGCAGTAGCCAATACAATGATTGATTGATATCGATCGAGGGCCCGGCTTATTTGTGACATGAAAAGCAATTGACGAGGCTGCTTGCTTTGTGCGTGTTTTTTTTTTTTTTGGGGGGGGGGGGTTAGTAATCTACAATAAAAATTTAAAAAATCAAGAGCAACTGATTGAGCTTTCAAAAGCTTAGAGGAGTTATCTTAAAAGCTATGTGCCTTAAAGATGTTTGACTTGTTCAACTATCGCTATTACTAGTTGTTTTAACATTTGAAATAAAATCGTTTACTCACGCGATATAAGTTGAATCCCGTTTACAGTCACGCGATCTTGAAATCGCATCTGAAGCTGAACTTTTAAGTCTAAATTTAACAAAATAACTAATAAGGTACAAAACTTGACATCATAAACATATTTCCCACGATATTTTTGTTCGCATTTTTCTGTAGATAACACGCATCAGGGACTGCATTTTTAATCAGGGGAATCCCCCACCCACACTCACCATACTGTGTTTATATTGCTTCAGTACGTTAATGTATCCTCTTAAACGGTACACAAACGCAAAATCGTTCTTTATTCATTTACGTACACCGACGTTCAATTTGCGTATGTGGCTATCGACAATAAACATACATCTTCTTAATTTTCCAATGTCATGAGCTCGGATTTACCTCGGACGGTGATTATTCTTCTTGTTATAACTTTTAAAAAGTGTTGTATGGTTATGCATGCCAGCGAAATTTGTTTTCAGGGCTAACAGATTGTATCTACAGATAAAATAAATATACGAAATGGACTTAAAACGAGATTAATGTAAAGACAAGAAAAGGACGGCATCTGAGGTCGTGGGCTTTTCTATTGTGCCCCGTGTCTAGATCTATCATCATCTGAGTGACCTATTTGCGAAATACACCCAGTAAATGGTTGATTTAAAGGAACTATGTCATGGCGTTTTCATTCATTTTTCTGATCTGACAAAATTATTTTCTCATTAACGGAAACCTCAAAATAATAGTTTCCTAAGCTAGAAAAACACCAAAGAAGTAAGAATTAACCAAAACTAAACAAGGATGGTTACGACTGGGGGAGATTAAGACGGATTACGAATGACAAACTTGAAAAAACTTGCCAGCTTTTTCAAGTTGCGTTATCCGTGACGTAGCTCCTTTAAGCTTTGAAAGATTTATACAAACGCAAAAAGGAAATTTAACTGAGGAAAAGAGAAACTCTATACAGCATAGCTCAGAAACCTGTGGCCATCATAAAAAAACTTTTTAAAATACGCAATAAATTTTTCGTCCTAAGCTCTATATGGTACAGATCACTAAAACTTTGCTAAAAATTGTTAAACTACTTTGATCATATATTTTACAACTGGATTACTCATATTGAAAAAAACTGAGTTAAATGTTGTTTTTATAATCAGTAGTTATTTAAAAAAAACTCGGCTAAGCCGCTGTCAGTTATCAGGTCACGCGAGCCGTAATTCAAAGTAATTTCATGGGTCTTACTTCGGGTAGGAGACAGAGAATTTGCAAAACAATTAGTGTATTATCTAAATGGTCACAGTCACAGACTCAACAGTTAGGACTACCCTCTGCGGCATAATAAACAGCACCACAGGAAACTACTGTTCAGTAGCTTTCACTTCGATGGTCACACTTTAGGATTTCATCCACAGACTCAAAAGTTAGAACCACCTTGTACAGCACAATAAACAGCACCACAGGAAAGTACTGCTCAGTAGCTTTCATTTGGATGGTCACACTTTAGAATTTCTTCCACAGACTCAAACGTTAGAAGCACCTTGTACAGCATAATAAACAGTACTACAGGAAAGTACTGCTCAGTAGCTTTCATTTGGATGGTCACAATTTAGGATTTCATCCACAGACTCAAACGTTAGAAGCACCTTGTACAGCATAATAAACAGCACCACAGGAAAGTACTGCTCAGTAGCTTTCATTTGGATGGTCACACTTTAGAATTTCTTCCACAGACTCAAACGTTAGAAGCATCTTGTACAGCATAATAAACAGCACCACAGGAAAGTACTGCTCAGTAGCTTTCATTCAGTGAATGGTCACACTTTAGCCGGAATTCAGCCAGAGACTCAAAATTTGGAACCCGCTCGGTACGTAACATTTCAAACAGGAAGCACGAGCTTTGAAACCAGACATAATACTGCTGAAAAGAAATCTCACATTGAACATTCCGTCTTTGTTTACCAAGAGTTGCGGCCACTATATACCCTGGATGCCAGAGGCGTTTCTGGCGCCTCAAACACACGTCTCATAGATTTCTCTTGGAGTTGCCGAGAGAAAAACCTGGGGCTTTCTCTCGTGGCTTACCCCGTTCGTTGATCGTTTGGCGGCTGTCGACTCATCCAGGGTAGCTGCCATAATTAGTTAATTTTACAGAGTTAAATCTGTCCTAGTTTAAAGAAGTGACTCTCAAACTTAGCCATTGTACTAATTTTAATTAATTTGAGCAGTGCTGGTGGATATTCCATTACTTTTTTCCGCCTCTATCGAAATTTGGAAAAAAAACCGTGATATACCCTATAACTTCAGCTGATATACGTACACAGTATCATGCCATAACTAAGATCTTTAGCCAGAGGACCGGAAAAGCGCTGAGATGATCACAAAATAAGCACTTACAACAAGCCCGGGCCTGTACTCTGGTAACGATTGCAGAATGGATTTCGCGCGCTTCTCAGACAAGAGCTTTGCGCACAATATCATTGCGTCAGCTTATTTCCTATTGGACGGTGTAGTCCGTGTGAAAAACAAGAGCCAGTGAAGCATTGAGCGTTCAAAGTCCTTTCAGGATAATAAATGCATACACGTGTTCCATGTAGTAAGACGAACATAGGCAGTTGATCGAGGTTATTACACGTTCAACGCATTTTACTCGGCAACTGGGAGTCGTTATGGTAAAGAGGACTATTTTATTGTTTATGCTTGCCATTGTAGCGGAGACGGTAAGTATATATACATTATTTTTTTGT
Organism: Siderastrea radians; assembly: GCA_964017195.1. Taxonomy (NCBI): domain Eukaryota; kingdom Metazoa; phylum Cnidaria; class Anthozoa; order Scleractinia; family Rhizangiidae; genus Siderastrea; species Siderastrea radians. The sequence goes on from OZ024899.1 coordinate 37,927,331, forward strand.
TGTGCTTCCTAAGAAACACGCAACCACATGAGCCGATAAACATGGACGAATCCCGCCCCCGACATGCCCATTTCAGTGGTAGGTGAAACTAATGGATTGACCGATTCCGTTGTCATTCAACTGAAGTTAACACTGTGTTTACATGAAATACACACTCGGTAAGAAGAGAAAAATTCATACTAACATAGCCATACTCTCATGTACTGAGAATTGATCCCGACACACGTATGTTGGCAACATGTATTTATAGGCTTCTTAAAGGATCCTTACTTTATTCCATCAATCTGCAAATGAAACCGTATTTTAGCATTTAAATCAAGTTTTCAGTTCCAAAAAGTAAAATTATCATGTTTTGTAGTTTAAAAGAATTTAACTTGACGCTACAAGCCAGTATCTATATGATTCATAAATGGCAGTTTCATGCAGGAACGCATGGTATTTTTCGGTTACAGTGTGTATTCAACCGGAAACGGGCTGAAAACAGTTTTTCTAATAATAGGATCTATATTGTTAAAACACTTTGCCATTTACTAAATCTACATAATATTCATCATTTTTCTCCACGCTTTACAAAACCCCACCTAACGTAATAAACAACATTATGTGACACGACATAAGCAATAAGAAATGAAAGTGAAAACAGTTTTGTATATAACCCCGTTCTTGATTTCAGTTTACTTACTAACAAACCATTGCGTCATTTCAGGAGCATGCAAATTTGCATAGAGCCGGTACGCCATCGCAGATTGTCATTTCTCTATGGGCTACGAAAACCCGTGGTTATTTATTAATTCGTTAGTTGGCCAGAAAGAGAATCACGATTTCGTCGTACCTTGCGGCGAGCTTTAGAGGCTGTGAGGAAGACTGCGAGAATCACATTTCTTCAAAGCTTATTACAAATAAAATGTGCTTACTCAGCCAATTCCAGACGTAAGCACTGGAGCAAATACAGTTCTAGAATAATCTAGAATGTTCTCCACACGACAGTGGGTATATCGCGGCTTTAGATTTCTCGGTGTTTAGTTTAAATAGTCTGGGGTGGCCAGCTCGAAGTTGTAGCGACGATGTCGCTGCTGTTGATAGTATTTCTTCTAGAACTGGCAACCATGTCAGCTGGTAAGCAGAACCTTTTCAAATCCCAGCGATTAATATCAGCCTTCTTATACTCAAGTTAGCTAGCCTTTTCGTGACTGCTTTTTTCAGTAACTGTGAATTGAAGGCCGCAAAAATTGCAAGCTTGTTGCTTAGTCGTCCTCGCGTTTGCTTTTCTACGGGTTCCACCATGCGTGCGACGCTCTAGTCACGCGAGCGGGAATTAACTTGTTGTAGTCACCAAGCCAGCATTTATTTTTATTCTCCCGTTCTCGAACGAAGCTCAACAAAATAACAAGGAAACGCGTCTTTAAAAAGCTTCTTAATCTCAGATTCTGTTGCAATTTAAACAGCTTTTAAAACTCGAATGTTGTTGAGTTCTTACTAGTCAAATGGACTGAGGATTTTGTTTCCGGCGGCTAAAAGACCACGTGGATTTTGGGGCGCGGTTTTTACAAAAGCTTGCTTGCTTCTATGAAAGAGAGCTTAAGACGGTTTTCGTTTTTAGCTGTCTCCCAACAACATTCTCTTTTTATAATTTTGATTTTGGAATCAAGTTAGAGACTCTAAAGCAGATGTAAAATCACTGAACAGATGCGGGATGATTTGATTTGCAGCAATTTATTGACTTTCTTCGCTTCGATGATTGTGTCTGCGTGCCACTAGTTAGTTCCTTCGGTTGATCAGATAAGATCCAGTTCAAAAACATCGTTTACGAAACAATGCGGACGACACTAAGCATTTCTTAATATCATCTATTAGTAAGGAATACATCTAAAAATTGCGCTGCTCATAGAAAAGAACGTTATATTGTCTCGACTAGACAGGCCGATCAGGACTAAGCTTTTTGTATGTTTATTTATCGGCATCTTAAGATTAACCTGACGTTTAAGATACTTATTCAATTCAATCGAAGTGCTCGAAAAACTGGAGCATATTTAAATTCTGCCGACACATTTGCTGACCTTGTCGGTAAAGTCATGAGGAAAAGGGCAAGTGAGTTCTAGCCTCCTAAAAACGACTGCGTGGGAGGCTAGCGAGTTTTATACCAAAGACGAATTAATAGAAAAAAAAATGTAGTAGATGTTTGCTGTGTTTTTTATTTACCTGCATGAAGAGAGAATTCGTTTACGGGCAGTGGCATCAATAAAAAGCACTTTGGTTAGAAGCAAGAAAGTTGTAGTAAACTTAAAAAATACTTGTCATAATGTGCATATTATTATCACATATGAACAATCTAAATTCCTTCACTTAATCCCCTGTTAATGATTGCATCGGATAAATCATAAACTGCAGTCGTGTCGAGACTAATACAATGTGATAAAAATAGTCCATGTTATATTATTTGTAAATAGTATGATATCGATTGAGGGCACGGCTAACTTGTTACTTGAAAGGTGATTGAGGCGGCTCATTCGTTTTGCATGTTTTATTTAGTACTAGAAAACAAAAAACTCAAGAGCAACTGATTGAGCTAAATTTAAAATCTCACAAAAGTTGTCTTGAAAACTTGTGCCAGAGACGTTGGGCGAGTTCATGTACCTTCATTTGTTGTTGTTTTTAGCATTCGAATTTAAATCCGGTTTACTCACGCGATATAAATTGGATTCCTTTTATACTCACACGATCTAGAAAACGCATCTGAAGCCGAACGCCTGTAACTAATGTTAAGCATACAC